>JBAMBJ010004596.1:0-237879 GCA_037043495.1 Drosophila recens
ATATAAGGTTGTCAAAAAAGTCTTGCGGTATTTTTATTGAATTTTCAATTGTTCATAAAATTGGTTATAATAATGCGCCGTTTTGTTCGATGACGAGTTCCCAACGAGATGCCAACTTCATAATGCCCCTCTTATAGAAGCTCGCTTCCCTATTGTCAAAAAACTCGGAGAGCCAATTTTCACAGGACTCTCTTGTGGCCAACTTCCGACTACCAAGCTCGTTCGCCATGGACAGAAATAGGTGGTAATCACTTGGTGCGAGATCCGGACTATACGGTGGATGCAAAAGAACCTCCCATCCGAGCTCCCGGAGCTTCTGGCGCGTCACCAAAGATGTGTGTGGCCTGGCGTTGTCCTGATGGAAGACAATTCGGCCTCTGTTGATCAAAGATGGCCTCTTCTGCATGAGTGCTGCATTCAAGCGGTCCAGTTGTTGGCAGTACAGGTCCGAATTAAGCGTTTGGCCATAGGGAAGCAGCTCATAGTGGATGATTCCCTGTCAATCCCACCAAACACACAGGCATGATCACCTCTGCACCAGAACGAAAACGTTGAAACCATCGTTGTGCGGTGGAAATGGAAACTGTATCGGGTCCATAAACTGCACAAATTTTATTTTATTTTATGAGATGCATTTTTGCCTTTATCGTAGTAGTACTGTAAAATATGCCGTATTTTCTCCTTATTTTGCTCCATGTTTGCGACGCTATAACTCACGAACGACTAAAAACAAACAACAATAAATCAAACACGTGTTAGCGCGTGAAAAGAGCTTTCCAAAAAGCTCTAGCGTAAACCGATGCGACGAATACAACTAGAACTACCGCCTTGCAAAGACAAGCTTGCGGAAATACCGCAAGACTTTTTTGACAACCTTATATATATATATATATATACCTTACTCCAAACAAAATCTCTACCGCCGGCCGAACTCCCAACGCCTACGTCTGCGTTCGAGTTCCAAACCACACTCCCGCTTGCAGAAAAATCAGCCTGTTGCTAAGCCAAATTTTTGCCTCTCTTTTTGCCTACGCAACGGGTCTCCGAGTCAACGGCCGATCGCCCTTGGCATTGACCCATTTTTCGGTGCATTCGGCAAGCCTCCCACGCATACAAAAAAAAAATACTCTCTCTCTCTCTCGACGACTCTTATACGGGCGCTCTTTTATTCAAAATGGCCCACCTATTTGCCTATTGTATACGATGCGCATCTTTTCCTTCGCGGACTACGGTCACACTGACTTGATTTACGAAATTTATCGGCCTGCCAGACCCAAATGCAACACATCAGATCAGTCGACAAGCCGAAATCAGCTTCCACTCCTTGTCTTTCGGTTTCGACAGCGTCAGCTTTAAGGACATCATCCAACAATGGATCGATGAAGCACTCGCTTCAAAGACAGGGTACCCTAATCGTAGTCCGGTAAAAACCAGATCCATTGAAAAAGCATCACCTTCGGCTTCCACAATGGCGTTATCCAATTTCATCTCCGTAACCGATAAACTTTGCCAGTTTGAGTCCCGCGTCAACACTCCCCCGTCCGAGGATGACAATGTCTTCATATTTCCAAATCCTGTGGGATAAAGTTGAGGCGGAGTACGAAGTGTGCTCAAAAGCACTCAGCCAAGATGCGGGCAGTAGCGATGTGCCAGCGATGGAGTCCAAATACGATCACTGCTATACCATATATGAAAGGTGTATTTCCAAATTGAAAGGGCAAATCAGTCGGGCATCTGTGCCAGCCACACATGTCGTACCAGCGCCCCTTTTTCTATTTCGGGGGCTGTCGTCTCCCTCTATTTGCTATGGCCGACGTTCCGTGATCTTTTTACGGCAATATATATCAACAATCCAAGGTTAACTCCAGTTGAGAAATTGTATCATCTCAACACAAAAACCGCGGGTGAAGCCAACGATATTATCGCCAAATTTCCACTAACGAATGATGGCTTCGAGTCCGCGTGGAATGCGCTCAGCGAACAATACGCTAACAAGCCTACTTGTAACGAGCAAGCTCAACATTCTTTTTAAGCTGCCCTTGGTTAATAGCGAATCAGGTGCAGCAATAAAAGATCTTCATAGCACTATCCAACGATGCTTTACAGCTCTTGAGCATTCCGAGATTCCTAAGCTTCCTAAGCTTACTGTGTCTCTTTGGGAGCAATCTTATCACTGCGGACGGCAGTCCGCGCTAGTGACGAAAGCAGCACGAAGTGTGCGAAAGCGACTAGCATATATACACAGGAAGAATGACAAGCTGTCCGATCGGGTCGAGTTATATACCGATCGAAAGGTATCAATTTAACTTACAAATGTGCATACTAAGACTTTTGTAAACTCACCTGGTTCGTGAGATAAACAGGTGTAAGTGGAGGGGAAAAATTTAAATGATTGGAGCAAATGGGGCTGGTGGAGCCTTTCGAATTTTTTTAATTTTTTACTATTCTTATCAAAAATACGCGTCATCAAGATCCCTGGTTCAGAAGATAATTAATTTTGAAATTTTTGGTGCCCTTCTCAAAACGAGATGAAAAGTCAGTCTGTTTGTTTGTTTGTCTGTTTGTCTGTTTGTTTGGATCAAATCGTAGATTTAGCTTAAAAGTTTGAACTACGCCCTTGCAAAGACAAGCTTGCGGAAATACCGCAAGACTTTTTTGACAACCTTATATATATATATATATATATATATACCGCACTCCAAACAAAATCTCTACCGCCGGCCGAACTCCCAACGCCTACGTCTGCGTTCGAGTTCCAAACCACACTCCCGCTTGCAGAAAAATCAGCCTGTTGCTAAGCCAAATTTTTGCCTCTCTTTTTGCCTACGCAACGGGTCTCCGAGTCAACGGCCGATCGCCCTTGGCATTGACCCATTTTTCGGTGCATTCGGCAAGCCTCCCACGCATACAAAAAAAAAATACTCTCTCTCTCTCTCGACGACTCTTATACGGGCGCTCTTTTATTCAAAATGGCCCACCTATTTGCCTATTGTATACGATGCGCATCTTTTCCTTCGCGGACTACGGTCACACTGACTTGATTTACGAAATTTATCGGCCTGCCAGACCCAAATGCAACACATCAGATCAGTCGACAAGCCGAAATCAGCTTCCACTCCTTGTCTTTCGGTTTCGACAGCGTCAGCTTTAAGGACATCATCCAACAATGGATCGATGAAGCACTCGCTTCAAAGACAGGGTACCCTAATCGTAGTCCGGTAAAAACCAGATCCATTGAAAAAGCATCACCTTCGGCTTCCACAATGGCGTTATCCAATTTCATCTCCGTAACCGATAAACTTTGCCAGTTTGAGTCCCGCGTCAACACTCCCCCGTCCGAGGATGACAATGTCTTCATATTTCCAAATCCTGTGGGATAAAGTTGAGGCGGAGTACGAAGTGTGCTCAAAAGCACTCAGCCAAGATGCGGGCAGTAGCGATGTGCCAGCGATGGAGTCCAAATACGATCACTGCTATACCATATATGAAAGGTGTATTTCCAAATTGAAAGGGCAAATCAGTCGGGCATCTGTGCCAGCCACACATGTCGTACCAGCGCCCCTTTTTCTATTTCGGGGGCTGTCGTCTCCCTCTATTTGCTATGGCCGACGTTCCGTGATCTTTTTACGGCAATATATATCAACAATCCAAGGTTAACTCCAGTTGAGAAATTGTATCATCTCAACACAAAAACCGCGGGTGAAGCCAACGATATTATCGCCAAATTTCCACTAACGAATGATGGCTTCGAGTCCGCGTGGAATGCGCTCAGCGAACAATACGCTAACAACTACTTGTAACGAGCAAGCTCAACATTCTTTTTAAGCTGCCCTCGGTTAATAGCGAATCAGGTGCAGCAATAAAAGATCTTCATAGCACTATCCAACGATGCTTTACAGCTCTTGAGCATTCCGAGATTCCTAAGCTTCCAAAGCTTGCTGTATCTCTTTGGGAGCAATCCTTATCACTGCGGACGGCAGTCCGCGCTAGTGACGAAAGCAGCACGAAGTGTGCGAAAGCGACTAGCATATATACACAGGAAGAATGGAAAATTCGCTGTGACCGTCCGATCGGGTCGAGTTATATACCGATCGAAAGGTATCAATTTAACTTACAAATGTGCATACTAAGACTTTTGTGAAACTCACCTGGTTCGTGAGATAAACAGGTGTAAGTGGGAGGGAAAAATTTAAATGATTGGAGCAAATGGGGCCGGTGGAGCCTTTCTGAATTTTTTTTTAATTTTTTACTATTCTTATCAAAAATACGCGTCGAATGACACCTTGATCATCAAAATCCGATCCCTGGTTCAAAAGATAATTAATTTTGAAATTTTTGGTGCCCTTCTCAAAACGAGATGAAAAGTCAGTCTGTTTGTTTGTCTGTTTGTTTGGATCAAATCGTAGATTTAGCTTAAAAGTTTGAATGAGGACTTGTTCCCGATCAAAAATCTAGAAACGTTTGTTCTACGACTTTTTCGAAAAATCGCTAGTTTAGCGGGAAATCGCTAAAACCCGCTAAAATTAAAAACCCCCTTAGTGTCCAAACCATAGAAACTACAGATATGATCTGTATGTCGTACCTTTCCAGCGACATACAGGTCATATTTGAAGGGCTCTTAAGCATACCTTCAAACTTTTTTTCTAAAGTACACAGGTAAAAAACTACAGGTGAAATAAGGTAATTTTTTCCACATTTTGGCGGTTTTCGAGAAAACGCCGCCTACGATTTTTTTTAATTTGCAATATGTTTGAGCTTGTAAAATTTCGCGTTTTTTGATATATCATACATAAAGTTTTGTTGATTGGTTTGGAAGATATAACCTATTAACTGAATATATACGTTTAACTTTGAATTGGAAGAGGATCCGTTTGTCTGTTTGGATCAAATCTTTCTTATAGCTTAGAAGTTTGAATGAGGACTTGTTCCCGCTCAAAAATCTAGAAACGTTTGTTCTACGACTTTTTCGAAAAATCGCTAGTTTAGCGGAAAATCGCTAAAAGCCGCTAAAATTGAAACCCCCATAGCATCCAAACGATAGAAGCTACAGATGCGATTTATATATCGTTGAAAAGGTATTTTGAAGGGCTCTTAGGCATGTACATATGCAGTATTACCTGTCAGCTGAATATATAAATTTTACTTAGAATGGGAATAGGACAGCAGCAGCAAAGTGTCATAGCAGTCAGAGTTGAATAGTGCTGATAGCTTTTGCGCTGGGTATGTTTTTTTGTAAAGGGGACCAGTGTTGCCAGACAGTTTGTTTTAGCTACACAAGCAAAAAACAAAGTTGACAAAGCTATACTGTCAAAAAATATTGCAATTTCAAAATTTCTGTTGTCTTATTCAAAAATTTCTGATATCCCATAAAAAAACCTCTTTTCGAGGTAAAAGTCTAGTGACGAAAACATTTTCATGCCCCAAAATTTCTGATATCCAATTTTGTGACGAATAATATTAATTTTTACATATAAATTATTTTAAACAAAATTTTTGCATTCGGCACTGCGCAAAACAGTAAGTTTTATTTGGTATGAAGAATTCAGACATTTTAGCGCAATGTGCTGAGTGCCAAAATTTTGTTTAAAATAATTTATATGTAAAAATTAATATTATTCGTCACAAAATTGGATATCAGAAATTTTGGGGCATGAAAATGTTTTCGTCACTAGACTTTTACCTCGAAAAGAGGTTTTTTATGGGATCAAAGAGCTCCGGGATTCCGACTTGGAGCGATTTGGACTGCTTCATTAATGAGCGCTATCGCACCTTAGAGCAGATAGAGGATTTAAAGCCTACTTCCAACTCTCAGAGCGTTTCCAATTTATCCTCCCGTAATAACGCAGGCTCTAAGAAGTTGAATTCTTTCGAGGCAAAGGTTAGCATGAAAAGCAAAACGTGCGATTTGTGCTCCAGGGAAAATCATCCTGTCCGCTTGTGTCCTCGTTTTTTGCAGATGTGTGTCAATGAACGGGCGACATATATTAAGCAGAAGAAACTCTGCTTAAACTGTTTCGCGAGAGGTCACCGAGATTGCAAGAGTGCGCACAATTTCTTTACGTGCAAGGGTCGCCACAGCACTCTGCTGCATCGAGGCGAGGCATCCAGTCAAACTTCGAATCCAAATAAACAGTCCACTCCAACTCAGTCAACATTAAATGTTCAAAATTATTTTGCTGCGAGCAGCCAAGGTGTTCTCCTCGGCACAGCGGTCATGAATGTATGCCATTTGGGAGCTACATATACCGCTCGTGCTCTGATCGACTCATGATATGAAGCAACTTTCATTTCTGAACGATTATCCCAAACGATTAAGTTGCAATTCCAATCCGTACACGCGCAAGTCTCAGGGCCCAATCAGGCGATTGCAGCCCAAACTCAAATAATATGTCATTTCCATATTGGCTCTCCGACGAAACCGAGATTGCGTATAGAAACTTCAGCGTTTGTTCTTCCTCAATTGGCAGGTAATTTGCCTTCATACACAATCCCACAAAGTTCACTAAAGAATCTCCCCACTATCGAGCTAGCCGATCCATCGGAGCGGATATCCTTCCATCCGTGATTTTAAGCGGCTCCTATCCGAATATCTCAGCTCACTTCTTGGGCAGGAAACAGTATTCGGCTGGATCCTTACCGGCCCAGTTTCAAAGATCGTGCCTAATTCCATTTCCTCTTTCACGACGCGAATTTCGGTCAGTGAAGGAGCGAAGCTTGATAGTCTTCTCTCCAAATTTTGGGAGGTGGAGGATATTCCAACTAAGTTGGTCAAGGAGGCCGATTCCTTCTGTGAATCAAACTTTGTCCGAACGAGCTCACGGAACAAACATGGCAGATATGTGGTCACTCTTCCATTCCGAATTCCTAACAATATCGATTTGGGTCATTCTAGATCAATTGCACGTGCTCAATTCCTGAAACACGAGATTCGTTTATCCAGAAACGTCTCTTTAAATGAGCAGTACAATTCCGTGCTCCAGAATATCTCGATTTAGGTCACATGAAACCAGTTTCTCCACATGGCTACTTCGCCAAATGCCTGACGGCACCACTACTAAAGTTCGAGTAGTTTTCAATGCATCTTGTCCATCCTCAAATGGCAAGAGCCTGAATGATATCCTTCATCCAGAACCCATTCTTCAGTTTGATCTCACTATGCAGATTCTTAAGTGGAATTCATTTCCGGGCAGGCCACCTGGTCAATGAATGCCCAGACCAGAACTCGGCAGACTGACTGGTGACGGTAGCGTCACAGCTACATTCCTGGAAGGGTGTACCCCTTGATTGTGGGAACTCCCGGCCCTCCTCGTCATGTGATATGGAGCCGCTGATATAGTGCGATACGCAAGTCATCAGCACTGAGCTAGCCCAGGTGAACATCCACCGTGCGAAGGCGGCCTCGCGGCATAAAGGGTCTGTACACAGCGGACTCAAAGGTAATCTGGGACCAAAGAGATCCAGTACCAAAAACGTGCATAATGGTGAGGAAATGTATTAACTATCCTATACTTTCATAATTCCTAAGCAGGGACTACGTGCCAATAGCCGTGCAGACGGCTGGAAGCGCTCGTACCACCGTGGTGGCCTCGGCGTATTTCGCCAGCGATGAAGCCTGTCCGCCACAGGAAGTCATTGGACTGTCAGAACACTGCGCCAGGAAGAAGTTCCCCCTGATCATCGTATGTGATGCCAATGCACACCATCTGGTCTGGGGAAGCACAGACACAAACACAAGAGGTGAATACCTTCTTGACTTTATATTTAGATATAATTTAGAAATTGGAAATGTCGGTTCCACACCGACATTCGTAGCTAGAATCAGGGAAGAAGTATTAGACATCACCCTGATAAGTAGGTGCCTTAAGCCACACCTAAGTAACTGGCATGTCTCTATGGAGGAATCTATGTCTGACCATAGAATCATCCTCTTTGAGCTGCAGATCAACACGGACAGTAGCACACCAGCCCGTAACCCCAGAGAGACAAACTGGGAAAAGTTTAAAGCGACCCTACAAACTCAATCTATCCAATAAATGGACGGGTTTACCCCGTTCACAAGTGGAACTAGACAGAGTTGTAGGCAATATAACACAGCAGCATAACAAATGCCTTTGAAGAAAGCTGTCGAACGATTGCCCCGAGAGGCTACGACTCACCACTCGTCACTTCTTCAATAGAGCGAAGAGAGATGGTTATGGGACTCTTACCGTGAAAGCCTTACCTCCTACAACAAGGAGATCAGAAAGGCCAAGCGGAAGAACTATAGAGAATTCTGCGAAAGTATAGAAAGCACAGCCGAATGTGCCCGGTTCCATAGGGCACTTTCGAGACGCACGCCAGAGGCCACTTTAGCCCTGAAACGTAGGGATGGCACCTTCACTGGCAGAAGCAAAGCAAAACTAGAGCTATTGTTTGAGACACACTTCCCGGGAAGCACCTCGGTACAAAAAGATACAGTCGAAACAAGTAACATGTCTAGGCCAGTGTCTGCCGACTGGAAAATTGCCAAGTCAACAGTCACAACCGAACGATTACAATGGGCAATTGGCACTTTCCAGCCCTACAAATCGCCAGGCCTTGATATGATATCACCATCCTTCCTACAGCACGGGCAGGATATACTCCTCCCCATTCTTAGGAAGGCAATAATAAGCAGCCTTGCACTCGGATACATACCGAGTGCGTGGCGTAGAGCTAGGGTGGTCTTCATCCCCAAAGCAGGGAAGAAAGATATCACAAGCCCCAAGTCCTTCAGACCCATCAACTTGACATCGTTTTTGCTGAAAACGCTGGAAAAGCTGGTGGACCATAAGATAAGAAGTACTCTTCTAGTGCAGTCCCCGCTGCAACCAACGCAGCATGCATACAGAGCAGGCCGATCCACGGCCACGGCACTATATCAACTACACCGCACTTTAAGCACAGTAGTTGACAATAAGGAGGTGGCCATATGCGCCTTCCTGGACATAGAAGGTGCCTTCGACAACACATCTCACGATGCTGTCAAGGCTGCCCTGACCAGGAGGGGCCTAGACACAACCACAGGCAGATGGATTTCCTCACTCCTGGGGTCTAGACAAGCCACGGCAACAGTCCAAGACAACACTGTTACTGTCACAACCACAAAAGGTTGTCCTCTAGGGGGTGTTTTGTCTCCTTTACATTGGAGTCTGCTAAAATGTAAGATGAACTACTCCAGAAACTTGCCGGCTATGGAATTCAATGTCAGGACATTGTCATCATAGCACGAGGAAAATTTGAGGAAACACTCTGCGATATTGTACAACTAGGTCTACAGATAACGAGTAACTGGTGTGGAGAGATGGGCCTCAACCTCAACCCCGCCAAGACAGTCATCGTTCCCTTCACTAAAAGGTACAAGTTGCAGAGAATGAGGCAAATAAGGCTATCAAACAGCATAATAGAAACAAGGAGGTTAAGTACCTAGGAGTCACTTTCGACAGTTAACTTAACTTCGGCCCCCATGTACAAAATGCGATAGCAAAGTGCACCCGCGCACTTTATGCCTGTCGCAGTATAGCCGGGAAATCATGGGGCACATCACCGAAGATTATTAGATGGCTATACCTAATGGTTGTCAGGCCAATGCTCACATACAGAGCAATAGCCTGGGGTTATAGAGCCCAACTCATCACCGTCACGAAGCAGCTTTTAAAACTGCAACGGATGGCCTGCGTATGTATGACGGGAGCTATGAGCACCTGTCCGACAACGACCATAGAAATCCGTATGGAGTTCACGCCACTCCATGTATTCATTGAACTGCAACAAAGAACGACTCTGCTAAGGATAGCTCGAGAGGGGGTTAGAAGCCTCCTTAGCCACAGAGACCACAGAATTGCTATCAGGTGATCTCCCTTTTCTATTACAGCCAAGGGACGAGATGACTGCGGAGCTTATGTTCGAGCAGAAATTCAAAGTGAACCTGAGCAGTAAGAAGGACTGGACAACACTTGATGAAGTCCATCCAATGGGTCCACACACCATAAAATGGTACACCGATGGATTTCTTACAGACCAAGGCACAGGACTTGGAGTTGTAGGCCCTCGGATATCTTACCATGAATATACCAGCATCTTCCAGGCTGAGGTATGTGCAATAGGGAGGTGTGTTGATCTTAATCTCAATCGCAACTATCGGAATAGAGACATAGCCATTCTATCCGATTGTCAAGCAGCTCTCAATGCACTCAGCAAGGCGAAAATAACGTCTAAAGTACTGCATGAGGTGCGAAAGAAGCCAAACCAAACTGGGATCACATAATAGGCTAACCCTAGGATGGATCCCAGGCCACAGGGATTTAGCAGGAAACGAGGTAGCTGACAGACTGAAACGTTTTGTGGAATTGGAAGACACACAATCCGGGAATACCTACGAAAAGAGGAGAGGCGACTTTAGCAGTAGAGTTTTAAGCCGAGTGTGATTGCTTCGGCGGCGGCGTAGAGGCAAAAAATACCAGGCGGCGGCGGCAGCCGGCAGGAGAGCCGGCGGCGGCGGCTAAGCCGTCAAATTTGTCGGCATCGTTTTAGTTAAAAAACAAAATTATTTCTTATTAAATTAAAAAAAAAAACACTTTAAATGTTTTTGAAGTATTTAATAAAAAAAAAATTTTAAATCAATTCAGCCATCTTTCATAGACATATTTTTGTACTTAAAAATCAAATGTAAGTGTTTTCATATCTTCTTCCTTAAATTATTAAATAAAGAAATGATTTAAAACAAATTAACAGTAATTTTTCATCGACTTGTTTTCTTATATATGTACTTATAAATCAAGTTTAAGTCTTTTCGTTTCTTTATCCTTAAATTATTAAATAAAGTCAAAACTTAAAACAAATTAACAGTCATTCTTTATCGACATGTTAGCTTACATAAAGATGAGTTTATAAATCAAATTAAAGTCTTTTCGTTTCTTTTTAAAAGTAACTAGTGCTAAAAGAGTTCATCATAGAGCACTATAAACTTGAAGTAATAAATGATATACCGGAAGACTCTTACCACCCAACTCTAAACGCACATATTAATTTACCTTTGTGGCCTGTTGTTCTATCATCTCAGCCACTTGAGCGAGTACGGAATTTTTGTAAAACTGATTTTAATAAGTTAAACACTCTGATTTCATGTTCTGATTGGTCTCAACTATACACATGTTCTGACTTGGATAATGCCACTAAGCTTTTTTAGAATACTCTTAACTCTTTTTTTGACATCTGTGTTCCACTTGTATCACCAATTAGTTGCAAGACCTCCTTGGTTCTCTAGAGAATTATCACATTTAAAAAATGTGAAATCCAAGCAATTTAAAAAATATAAAAAATCTGGAAATCCTTATGATTTCTCACGATATTTAATTACCTGCTCTAGTTTTCTAGTTCTTAACTCACAATGTTATAATAATTACTTGCGTCGTTGTAAGCTTGAATTCTCTAAAGATCCGAAGCAATTCTACAAATTCGTAAACTCTAAACGTAAAGCCTCATCATTACCATCTTCGGTTGTCTTCAACGATATTCAAGCTAATACTGATCAATCCATAGCAGATTTGTTTGCTGACCTTTTCCAAACTACTTATTCTACGAGTAGATTCCGTGTTGGCCAGCCTTACCCGTATAGGTTAAGCTGTTCTAACTGTATTTACAGCCCTCTAATCACAGAAAGCTCGCTTCTCTGCGATCTTAAATCGATTAAGCCAGTGCAGGCACCAGGTCCCGATGGTGTGCCTGCGTCTGTACTTAAGTACTGTGCAGAATCGTTATGCAGACCATTACATAAGTTGTTTACTTTGTCCGTTGATTCCTCCTCTTTCCCAGCGCTTTGGAAAGAGTCTTATATTATTCCTCTTCATAAAAAGGGTATTAAGTCCGATGCTCAGAACTATAGGGGTATTTCCAAGTTGTCTGCTATTCCGAAGATGTTTGAGAAAATTATAACCTCACATCTTCAACACTTATGTAGCTCTATTATCACACCTACTCAACACGGGTTTATGAAATGTAGATCTACAACCACTAACCTACTAGAGTTTACTTCCCTCGTGATTAAAGGGTTCAAGAAAAAGATGCAAACTGATGTTATTTATACTGATTTTAGTAAAGCTTTTGATTCCGTTAACCACTCTCTACTTATTCATAAGCTTGATCTTCTTGGTTTTCCATACAATCTTCTTCTTTGGATTTCAAATTATTTAAGTAACAGAACACAAAGAGTAATTTTCAAAAATTCATTTCCAAAGTCAGTTAAAGTTACTTCGGGAGTACCGCAAGGTAGTCATCTTGGTCCACTACTCTTTACGTTATTTATAAATGATCTTCCATCTTTATTATCTCACTCCCATGCTATCATGTATGCGGATGACGTCAAGCTTTGTTTATCGTATAGCGATCCTTCTTCTTTTAGTCTCTTGCAAGCAGACTTAAATGCTTTCCATCTTTGGTGCCAAGATAATTTATTAAATCTCAATAGTTCGAAATGTAAAGCTATGACTTTCTATAGATCTTCCCGCATTATTTCACAGTACTCACTTAATGGCATTATATTGGAATGCTTGAATGATTCCGAAAGATCAGTTAATGATTTGGGTATAGTTCTAGATCATAGACTGAAATTTGATAAGCATATTGCTATAGCTGTCAATAAAGCAATGGGAGTTCTCGGGTTTTTTAAGCGATGGTCCAAGGAATTTGATAATCCCTTTACTACTAAACTTCTTTACACATCTCTTGTTCGTCCAATTCTTGAGTATGGATCATGTGTGTGGTCTCCTCAATATGAATCCCATCGTGCTAGGATAGAGTCGGTTCAAAAACAATTTTTAACCCTCTAGTGCCCAAATTTTCTTTTCCAAGAAAAAAATTATTTTTGGATTCAGTATGTATCAAAAGCAGAGCTCGCAAATAACAGTTAACACTTTCAGTGTGTCAGAAAATAACAGTTATTAGCTGACAGAACGATAAAAGGGATCAGAACAAAACATTCATTTATGTTTTTTTCTCAGTAGGATTATCAGTCAAGAAATAACATTTAATTTTGATTCCTTATGGTTGTGTCATTCAAAAACTGTTTCATCTGGAGAAAACATCGAAAGTGCCTTCTGAAAATTTAAAAGGTTTTTTTTTTTTTGCTACAATTTTGCGTAAAATGGGTCGTCTAAAAGACAAAACTCATTCTTTTTTTAAATATGATGGCAAATTAAATAAATCGGAATGCAAACCTGAGATTGTAATTAAAACTTTAGGAATGATACAGCTGCATCACATACCGGAATATATATTAAAAAGACACTTTTTGACTAACACTTTTGTGTTTTTCTCATTTGCTAACAGTTATTCCGGGAGCCCTAGCTAAAAAGTCTTTTTTTAACTGTTATTAGTATACAGAAAGAATTTATTTTCTAAATGGAAAATTCTGAGCAGAGAGCACAAACGAAAAGAAAGAAGTGTTTCTCTCAGTGAGAAATCTTCTAGGTTTTAGTTTTTTTCTGTTTTTTTAGTGAACAGATCCAAAAAGAAATAAGTGTTAACTGTTATTTGCGAGCTCTGATCAAAAGTGAATGTTTGTTTTAGAAAAACTTTTACTTTTGCACGGATCGAGTTTTATAGGACTAAATCCTTGGACCGCCTAGAGGCGGCTTTGGGAAGGTAAGCCAACAAAAAATTAGGTAATCAATTCTTTTGTTTTCACGTTTTATTATAAATGATATAAAGAAAGGCTCCAAAAACAAATAAAATAACAATTAAATCTAAAGTTACTTAAATTCACAAAGCTTCAAATATTTGTGTACAAAAAGTTTGATTACTTATTTGTGATGAAAATCATAGAAACAGTCTTTTTTCTGGGAAAAGCACAGGTTTATATTACATTTACGGCAGACAATTTGAGTTTCGGAAGTACAACCAGGAAGCTTACAGGTTTTTTTGTCAGCGCGTGAAAAAAACATTGGAAAATGCTCGACGGTATCATAACGTACATCATTAATCGGAAGGAAAGTTTTCTTCCCTGTGCATTTATTTTCCTTTCCATCAACTTGTCGCGGGCGCCCGGGTCCTTTTGGCAGATAAGGAGTTTGTAGCATGCAAAGCACATATGCGACCTCTGATTGGAAGTTTGGCAGTTGGTATTTTGTGTTATTAGCGTCGGGCTGGTTTATTCGGTGGAACAAAATGTAAGCGTTTACCATGGCTAAATCAAGCATATGTGTAAATAGTCGATTTGTATACTTGTTGCTCTTTACGGGAATTTTATATCTTCCAATAAGTCCGTCCATTAAGTCAACACCACCCATGTGGCTGTTGTATTCGTGGATAACATTTGGGCAATTTATGTCAACGTACTCTTTTTCGGAACGAACAAAACATGAAACATGACCTTTTGAATTAGTTTCATTCAGGAAAGGCTTTGTGCCCGCGTAAGTCGAAGCAAGTCGTACTGCCTTATTGTCCTTCCAAATCGTCAAAGACAGTTCGACTCCTGATACTGATCCACAAAATTCTGTAGAATATCCACGCACTTGTTTCTTGAGGTCGCTGTCCGATGGCAGCTTACAATTTGGAATGCGATTCGAGCGAATAGTTCCCAAAGAAAATATTCCCCGGGACTTGAGATATACAAGAAGCGGCAAGGAAGTATAATAATTGTCAAAGTAGATAATCTGATTTTTGAAATCCGGAACATTACGTGACAATCGAACAACTACATTTGCTGCCGCACCAAGATCTGGTGAGCCAGTTTGAACAACGTTGTCACCTGCTCCACAATATATCTCGAAATTATAGCAAAAGCCAGAAGAGTCACACAAATTGAAGAACTTCACTCCCCATTTGTGTGGTTTGTTTGGTAAATATTGTCTAAGAAACGTCTTCATCTTCGTTGCACACATTTGTTCATCCACAGATAAGCGTTGGCGCATCGGAACTGACTGAAACTTCTCATTGAAGTGATTCACGAGCGGCCGTATTTTGTATAAAGGATCGTGGTCGGCAGAATCCTTGGAGGGCAACTTACTATTATCATTAAAATGCAAATTACCTCGTATTTTATCAAAGCGATTTCTTGACATTGTGTTCTGAATTGTTCCAAATGCGTACTCCCCCCAATATGAACGAACATTTGGGTAGCGAAAAACTGACATCAAAAATAAAATGCCAATAAATTGTCGAATTTCTAAATTGGTTGTAGAAAACGAAGTATTGACATCCTTTTGGGCAGCATACAAATTTGTTTGCTGGGTGATATGGTCAATGATAGTATCATTCAAAAAGAATTGAAAACACTTGAATGGCGTATCCAGATTTTTAAGAACTCCGAGGTCAGGCTCAGTAAAGGAAATTGCAGATTTATCCATGACTAGGTTCGTTTGGCGCCACAATATCTTTTTGAAAAGCGGTGATTTTGGGTCGATAGCCCAAACAGATCCTACACATTCAGCTATTGTGCTTTCTTTAACATGAGCAATATTATGCTCAGCAGGCGCTTTGCGTTTGCGTTTCTGTGCTTGAGGTGAATTGGATGCAATCGAACTTGAGGGTGACAACAATTTTGCAAAAGGAGTAGGACTTCCGCTTGAAGTTACACAAATCTCTCTAGCCAACATAGAATCCGACATATGTAGCACTTTTTCAACAGCTTCTTCATCTTTCTCATTGACAGGAAGCGCTGCCTCGCAAACATCATCAGTCAAATCGTCCTCCAATTCTTCTTCTCCGTCCGTATCAATGTCAAAATCAATTGAATTTAAAAATTTTTCAATCTCCACGTCGGAAAGAGCTGATAGCTTATTCACTTGTCGTCGTTCCATGTCTACTGAAGCAATTATTTGTATTTAAATATGTCATAGGTTGTTCCACTTTCAAACTTACCTGATAATCTTTTTTTCCCGAATTGTCCCAAAACCGCCTCTAGACGGGATACCTTATAAAAGCAATAGAAAGCTAACGAAAACTTATTTTTAGAGGGGTTTCGTATTTTGAGTACTTGAGACTATCAGCAACACGTTACAATTTTTTTTTCCAGCAGCAAACTTTTTATAATATTTTAAAAAAATATTTATATTTTGCACTTTTTACAAAATAATTATTTCGTCCGAGTTGCACAAATTTTCTGCTTCAAATGACTACAGCAGCTTGCGCAAGCTCTAGTATGTATTCCAAACGCAACGAGCTTAATTTTTGGACTTCCCCGAATTAGAAAAAACGCAAAGCCGAGTCAAAAGGAATGAAAAGAATAAAATAACGGTGTTTTTAACCTTACCCGTCTAGAGGCGGTCTTGGGCACTAGAGGGTTAATTTTTGATAAATTATCATTTTATCATGTCTAACTAATATAACCAACTAACTACTCATTAATGTCATTTTGGTCTGATTGGGTTTTTCTGGGTTTTCCCCAATCCTAGCAACAAATGTTGGGCCAATCATTTTCTTTTTCATTTTAGATTCCCCAGAGAATTTTAGAATCTTAATTTTAAACTTCATTTTAATTTATTTTGTAATTTAAATATATATATTTTATAATTTTAATGTATTATTTGCTGTGTCGGCTGCTTTTAGCCAGACAATAAATAAATAAATAAATATGTGAAAATACATAAACAATAAAAAAAAAACATTAAGTAAGGCTTTCTTTGCAAGTTTCGTAATTGTCATGTGAGGACTTAGCTGCGACCGTTTATGTGTGATTGAAAGACCAGCAATCGAAAAGACTACACAACACTTTTTGAGCTAGCATGGATAGTAAGGGCATTGCAGATGCCTTTTCCCTCCAGAATGTTAATACGTCTTGACATGAAGACAAACTTAAAAGCAGATGGCATTCAGCTTCCAGAATAATTTTTTTTGGTATTTGCAGAATGACGTTGAGCAAGCTTTAATATTTTGCTTTTTGGAGATTCACTGCAAGTATCCTGCTGATCGCTAACTTGTTGAACATCACCAATCAGCTCCCTAAACATTTTGAACAAAAAATTAAATTTTGTTAGATTTTGTTCTGTACAATATTTTAACACACAATCCAGTGAGCTGAAACGCGGATCTAGCAAAAATGCGCAGACTAGAATATCTGAAATTGGAAATCTCGAACCTAATTTACTTTTAATATTATTTTTCATTTTCGTCAAAGAAAGCGGGTCATTGTTCTTAGATTCAGCCTATATTGAGACGACCTCTGTTCTGATTAGTAATACAAGGCTTATTGACGGATATGAATCTCCAGACAGAATAATTACTGCATCTTTAAATTTTTGCAAGAAGTCGACTAATTTATATAAAAGCTGTGCTTCAGACTCTGATAATATCAGATCAGTCTTATTGCTGCTTGTGAGCAATTTATTTTTTGCAGCTCTTTGGCACCCAAGACTGTCAAGCATTGCTACAACGCTGGCCACCTGGTTGGCACCGAGAGAAACATTTCTCTTGTCCACCAAACTACTTCTCAAGTCATTGAGGTTGTTAATGTTCTTATAAGTTTGCAAGGGAACATCATCTAACGGTCCAAAATCATCATCGTAGTCAATCCATTCAGCATCTTCGGATGCGAGCAGTTCCTTCTAAATTGTAGATATTTGACAAAACTTCATTTTGAAGTTCGTCAGCTTGACATTTCAATGCACGTGTATTAAATCGCAAAGCTCTCACAATACTTTTGCACTTCACAATTAAATTTTGAATTTCCGACACGGAATCGTAGCCATCTACATTTAGTAAGTTGTGGAGTCCATGTCCAAGGCAGAAATGATTGTTTATACACGCCAAGTTAATAGCTTTTATAATATTGCTGCCTTGGTCGGTTACGACGAAATTAGATCCCATTTCCAATTTGAACATTCCAGTTACATCTTCAAGCTCTGTAAACATTTTAATTGCCGAGTGAGATTTTGATTCGTACTTTGTTTCCAGCGTTAGGTGCTTCATATCAAAATTTGATGACAGAAAATGGAATGTAAACGTATTGTAACTTCTTCTTCTACGTATATAATTATCCGTCCACAAATCGAAAGTTAAGGCAAAGTGTTTGTGTCCAGATACAATCCGTGCAACTGCTTTTAAAACGCATTCATACACATCGTCTAGTGCTGTTGTTAAAAGCGTTTTAAAATGTGGAATATCATCAGCAGTTACCACAACTTTATACTTTGTTAGGAAGTCCTTAATTTCATTGTGGGAAATTATATGAAAAGGTAGCAGATCTTTAGCCATCAACAAAGCTAGCTCTCGTCCCAGCGCCCATTTATTATCCCGTGGAGATCCTTTTGGCGTGGATTTGTTGAAAAAATTGGATATTCTTCCTCCTGTATGCAATGAAGTTTTTAGGTGACGAATTAAATTTCCTGTAGAACAGCTCTTGGAATATGACTGAATTTTAGCACTGAAACAATTTTCAAAATCCTATTTGAAACTTATAAAACTGAAATTAATCACTACCATGAAAAGAATATTGTTTCGTCATCTTGTTTTAAAGCATCGAAACAAAGTTTACAAAAAACCTTGTCCTCTTCAATACATTTGTTTTCTTTGGTCAATATGCCAAAAAAGTCCCATGCTTTACTTTTACGACTCACATTATATTGAAGTTTGAAAGAATACTTGCGCAATGACTTATCGATCTGTTTTTTGAGAAAATATTTAATTGATATCTTTCTTATATTAATATTAACATTGTGAAACTTATTTTGTCAAGTTTCTAACGCATATGCAGTAAGAGCAAGTAAACAACGCGTGAACTACAGCTTTTAAATGTTCTTGATATGGGACATGGGGAGATGGGGATGAGACAATGTCGACGATTATTCGATCATTTAAATCGACAATATTGCCACTTTATACGAAATATTAAAAACAACAATTTTTTTTTATTTTATACGTACCCTGAGGGGTATATTAAGTTTGTTCAAAAGTATGTAACAGGCAGAAGGAATCATCTCCGACCCCATAAAGTATATATATTTTTTTCCAGCAGCAAACTTTTTATAATATTTTAAAAAAATATTTATATTTTGCACTTTTTACAAAATAATTATTTCGTCCGAGTTGCACAAATTTTCTGCTTCAAATGACTACAGCAGCTTGCGCAAGCTCTAGTATGTATTCCAAACGCAACGAACTTAATTTTTGGACTTCCCCGAATTAGAAAAAACGCAAAACCGAGTCAAAAGGAATGAAAAGAATAAAATAACGGTGTTTTTAACCTTACCCGTCTAGAGGCGGTCTTGGGCACTAGAGGGTTAATTTTTGATAAATTATCATTTTATCATGTCTAACTAATATAACCAACTAACTACTCATTAATGTCATTTTGGTCTGATTGGGTTTTTCTGGGTTTTCCCCAATCCTAGCAACAAATGTTGGGCCAATCATTTTCTTTTTCATTTTAGATTCCCCAGAGAATTTTAGAATCTTAATTTTAAACTTCATTTTAATTTATTTTGTAATTTAAATATATATATTTTATAATTTTAATGTATTATTTGCTGTGTCGGCTGCTTTTAGCCAGACAATAAATAAATAAATAAATATGTGAAAATACATAAACAATAAAAAAAAAACATTAAGTAAGGCTTTCTTTGCATGTTTCGTAATTGTCGTGAATGAAAATAATTTTGTTAACGTTGTGAGGACTTAGCTGCGACCGTTTATGTGTGATTGTAAGACCAGCAATCGAAAAGACTCGCTCACTTGGTGTGCTCGTTGCCGGAATACACAACACTTTTTGTGCTAGCATGGATAGTAAGGGCATTGCAGATGCCTTTTCCCTCCAGAATGTTAATACGTCTTGACATGAAGATAAACTTAGAAGCAGATGGCATTCAGCTTCCAAGTTACAATTTTTGGTATTTGCAGAATGACGTTGAGCAAGCTTTAATATTTTGCTTTTTGGAGATTCACTGCAAGTATTCTGCTGATCGCTAGCTTGGTGAACATCACCAATCAGCTCCCTAAACATTTTTAACAAAAAATTACATTTTGTTAGATTTTGTTCTGCACAATATTGTAACACACACTCCAAAGAGCTGAATCGCGGATCTAGCAAGGATGCGCAGACTAGAATATCAGATATTGGAAATCTCGAATCTAATTTACTTTTAATATTAACTTTCATTTTCGTCAAAGAAAGCGGGTCATTGTTCTTAGATTCAGCCAATATTGAGACGATCTCTGTTCTGATTAATAATGCAAGGCTTATTGACGGATATGAATCTCCAGACAGAATATTTACTGCATCTTTAAATTTTTGCAAGAAGTCGCGTAATTTATATAAAAGCTGTGCTTCAGACTCTGATAATATCAAATCAGTCTTATTGCTGCTTGTGAGCAATTTATTTGTTGCAGCTCTTTGGCACCCAAGACTGTCGAGCATTGCTAAAACGCTGTGCCACCTGGTTGGCACCGAGTTTTTAAGAGAAACATTTCTCTTGTCAACCAAACTACTTCTCAAATCATTGAGGTTGTTAATATTCTTATAAGTTTGCAAGGGAACATCATCTAACGGTCCAAAATCATCATCGTAGTCAACCCATTCAGCATCTTCGGATGCGAGTAGCTCTTCTAAATTGTCGATATTTGACAAAACTTCATTTTGAAGTTCGTCTGCTTGACATCTCAAAGCATGTGTCTTAAATCGCAAAGCTCTCACAATACTTTTGCACTTCACAATTAAATTTTGAATTTCCGACACGGAATTGTAGCCATCTACATTAAGTAAGTTGTGGAGTCCATGTCCAAGGCAGAAATGATTGTTTATACACCCCAAGCTAATAGCTTTCTTGATATTGCTGCCTTGGTCGGTTACGACGAAATTAGATCCCATTTCCAATTTGAACATTCCAGTTACATCTTCAAGCTCTGTCAAAATATTATTTGCCGAGTGAGATTTTGATACGTATTTTGTTTCCAGCGTTAGGTGCTTCATATCAAAATTTGGTGACAGAAAATGGAATGTAAACGTAATGTAGCTTCTTCTTCTATAATTATCCGTCCACAAATCGAAAGTTAAGGCAAAGTGTTTTTGTCCAGATACAATCCGTGCAACTGCTTTTAAAACGCATTCATACACATCGTCTAGTGCAGTTGTTGAAAGCGTTTTATAATGTGGAATATCATCAGCAGTTACCACAACTTTATACTTTGTTAGGAAGTCCTTAATTCCATTGTGGGAAATTATATGAAAGGGTAGCAGATCTCTAGCCATCCACAAAGCGAGCTCTCGTCCCAGCGCCCATTTACCATCCCGTGGAGATCTTATTGTCGTGGATTTGTTGAAATAATTGGATATTCTTCCTCCTGCATGCAATGAAGTACTCGGCGAATCGATATCGCGTAAATTGTGCTCATTTTTCAGGTGACGAATTAAATTTCCTGTAGAACAGCTCTTGGAATATGACTGAATTTTAGCACTGAAATAATTTACAAAATCTTATTTGAAACTTATAAAACTGAAATAAATCATTACCATGAAAATATTATTGTTTCGTCATCTTGCTTTAAAGCATCCAAGCAAAGTTTACAAAAAACCTTGTCCTCTTCAATGCATTTGTTTTCTTTAGTCAAGATGCCAAAAAAGTCCCATGCTTTACTCTTTCGACTTGCATTATATTGAAGTTTGATAGAATAATTGCTCAATGACTTATCCATCTATTTTTTGAGAAAATATGTAATTTATATCTTTCTGATACTAATATTAACATTGTGAAACTTACTTTTTCAAGTTTTTAACGCATATGCAGTAAGAGCAAGTTAACAACGCGTGAACTACAGCTTTTTAATGTTCTAGATATGGGGCATAAGGAGATGGAGATGAGACAATGTCAACGATTATTCGATTATTTAAATCGACAATATTGCCACTTTATACGAAATATTAAAAACAACAATTTTTTTTTATTTTATACGTACCCTGAGGGGTATATTAAGTTTGTTCAAAAGTATGTAACAGGCAGAAGGAATCATCTCCGACCCCATAAAGTATATATATTCTTGATCAGCATCAACAGCCGAGTCGATATAGCCATGTCCGTCTGTCCGTCGGTCCGTGTAAACGAAAGGGTCTCAGAGATGGTAAGAGCTAGGACCACCAAATTTGGAATGAAGACTCCCTATTATGTCAGGCAGGACAATTTTATGCTTAAATTTTGCCACGCCCACTGTGGGGGGCGTAATTCATCAAAACTTGGCATCACCTTTAATTTCGGGATTTGGGTTAAATTTTTCAACGGGTGCAGGACTATGCCCAGAGACTAATCACCAAATTTCAACACGATTGGGCCATAAATAGTGAAGATATTAACGATTTTTCAAACCCCTTTTTAAATTCTATTCTATAAATAGAATTAATAATGATTTAATTCGTTTTGTATTTACTCTGACGGAATGTACATTGAGTATGTAAGTATATCGAGTTTGACAGCATCAGCAAATGTGTCGCGGTAGCCGAGGTGATAAGTGTTCGACTAGCAACCAGGGAGATCGCGGTTCGAATCTCGGTATGGGCGCGGTGCAGATGACTTTTAACTATTGTAACGAAGCTTTTCCAGCCGGGGTCGGCGTCTCAGTCCGGCCAGGGTCTGTTACAGAAAATTTATATAACATCTGGGACGGCTGGCAAGAGCGGCGGGAGCGTCGGCGGCTAAGCGGACGTTCCCGCTCGAAAATCGGCTTAGATGACTTTGATGTGAGCCCAAGATTGGCCCAGGAGGACGAGTAGGGACTCCCGATGCCCGTTGCGTCATCCTTCTCGTACCTCCTGAGTCCCTCGGTTTGGATTTGGGACGCACGTTCATTCCGTTCCGGCGACGCTAAGGGATGCAACCCAGAAAGGAGAAACCGTATGACGTTATCTCTCCCTTCAAGGATGCCCTCAACGCCGCGCAGATCCGGCCGCCAGGTCAGATCCGTGGGCAACGAGTCCGTATGACGATAACTCGGCCCACGAACCGGACTCCGGTGTTCCCAGGCCTGGTGCACCGGTGAGGACTTCGGAATAGGAACGATAAGATCATATTCCTATTCCTGGGCCACTCCCAAAGCACCAAGCTCGGCCGGTCGTTCCGAACATGCGTCTCCTCCTAGGGCTCACATCAAATAACCTGGGAAAATAATGAAAAGAAAGTTTACCCGAACCCGCATAGTAGGGAAAAAAAAAGGAACATCGCCATTATCGTTACAAAAACATGTCGTGCCACGTAATTTATTCTCCTCTTTGCTTTTTACATTTGATAGTCGGTTGCACATTGAAGGAAGAAGGTGTTACTGCTCCATAGGCGGAGCCAAGACGAAAGAAAGGACGGAGGCCTCTGGCCAGCTTACCCGCTGATACAAGACGCGGAAACACCAAATCTTTTCTGCTTCCGCAGGTGGCTCGTTGCTGCTTACTGCTCACGTTGCTCCCAACTCGTACTTCGCGTACGGTCTTCGCCGCTGCCGGCCGGTGGCCGTGGACTGCCCGGAGGGATTGCCCTGCACGGGAGAGTGACGTTGTGGTGCAGCTATGAAAGCTGCGCTGCTGCTTGTGGTCGCTGCCGGCGTCGACCGCACTCGCGCGCCAAAAATGTTTTGTTGGCTATGGCGGCGGCGGCTGCGGCTGCACTAGCGCACACACACACACGTGCGGAATGTGGTTGTCGCCTCGGCTACCCACGCACCAAAACGGTCGCTGTTGTTGCTGATGTTGGCGCGGCTGCACGGGCACTCGCACACGCACAGAAATGTGCTTGCTGTTGTTGTTGCTGTTGTTGCGGCTGCCGTTGCACACACCGGTACGCACACACACACACGCAGGAAGTGCTGTCACTGATGCTGTTATTTTGGTGGCTGCACGATCGCTCACACGTGCCAAAATGTGGTGGCCGTTGTTGTTGTTGCTTTGGCGGCTGCACAGTCACACACAGGCACGCACACACGTAGTCACTGTTGTTGTTGTGGTCGTTGTGGCTGCAGCGGCACACACACAGGCATTCGCGCACACGTTGCCAAAGTCGTTGCTGTTTTCTTGTTGTTGTCGTTGCTGCTGTGGCTGCAATGGCACACACGCACACAATGTAGTCACTGTTGTTGCTTGTTGTTGTTGTTGCTGCTGTGGCTGCACATGGCACACACGCACACGCGCAATGTAGTCATTGCTGTTGTTCTTGTTGTTGTTGTTGCTGCTGTGGCTGCAATGGCACACACGCACACAATGTAGTCACTGTTGTTCTTGTTGTTGTTGTTGCTGCTGTGGCTGCAATGGCACACACGCACACAATGTAGTCACTGTTGTTCTTATTGTTGTTGTGGCTTCACGCACGTTGTCTTTGCCTTGTTTCTTTCTCGCGTTTAAGTTACTGCCGATGTTCACTGTTCGAGGCCCGTCAGAAAAGTGAAGCCGGCTCGCGTGTCGGAAATTCCGCCATGTTTCTCTTTTAGTTCACCGCTGGAACTACTGAGTGATCTCGCTCCGATGTGTGGTTCTTTGTAACTAAAAATATCGGTTCACGAGAACGCGACTTATTCCCTTGCGCTAGTTCTCTGAACCGAAGATGTTCGCTCCATGCGACGTTCCGGCAAAAAGAATAAAAAATACCAAATGAGCGAGCGCGATCCAATGGCTCGCTCATTGTGAATCAAAAGTAAATTAAAATTGTGCGGCAGTATTATGCTGCCTCACACCCCCCCTTTACTTCGGGGGGCGGAGAACAACAGTGACGCGGCCTGCGTGCGATATATGTAGCTGGAACACCCTGCCTTCCGCCTCCACCAGGAACCTCTTCTGCCCGCGCTTCAGGGCTTTAGGGCGTCCGACAGCTACCGCGTCCAGTATTACGGCCGGGACCATGGTCCCCAAACCGAAAGTACGCCAGCCGGCTGGGATCTCTACCCAGTCAATCTGGTCCCAGGGCAAGTCCTCGGCGACCTCGACATCCCCGACTGCAGCCAACACCTCGTCGTAGTCCTCGCGATCCAAGAGTGGCAGCTCCAAGTTTCCGGCACCCTGGCGATTCACTTCGTCGGCGAAAATACCCCCGATGGCCGAGGAATCGGGTAGCCGGTCCCGGTTCGCCCTCACGGCGTCGGCGTCCGGGAGTGTTCCGCGACTGTCGTCGGAATTGTATGGGCTGTGCACCTCGTGGTCGGCGTTGTGCGGGCGGCGTGGGTAGCGACCGCTGTGCCCCGCGCGCTCTCCCAAGACGACCCCCTCGGCCTCGGAGGATTCGTCGGCTCGACCTGCCATGTGCTGTGGGAAAGAACGAAAACTAATTAGCTTGGGTTTTCGTATTGGTCCTGGGTTAGTTCGAGACGTAGAGACGTAATTTAAGTATCGGAGAGTTAGAGAGACGTAGGGGTTTTCGTAGAGTTTTCGGAGAGTTATAGAGACGTAGAGTTTTCGGAGAGTAAAGACGTAAGACTTAGCCGCGATCGCGGACATAGTGTGCGAGGTTAGTCTGGGGTTTGGCACAAGTTATCCTCAGGCTCCGTTGAGGCGGGACCCGTTTCAGGCTGGGCATCGGGTTCGAGCTCAGTGTGGTAGACTTTGAGGTCGGCCAGGTTGGCTATCCGGCGTCGGGATGTGCCCACTTGTTGTAATCGCACCACGTTTGGCGAAATGAATTTTCGGACGTAATACGGACCCTCGTATTTCGGTGCTAGCTTGGCTGCGAAACCCTCAGCGGCGTTAGATAGCACGTGATGCTTGACCAGGACGAGGCTATGTAACTCGGGGCGCCACTCGCGACGTCGCAGATTGTAGTGTCTGGCCTGATCCACCGTGGCTCGTTGCGTATTTTCCTTTACTATCCTGAAGATCTCCTGCAGTCGTCTGGCCTTGTCTTCTGGTGCTTCTGGTTCTCGGCCGATACTGTGTGTGACCTCATCATAGAGTGCCCCCGGTAGTCGGGGTTCTCGTCCTTGGATTAAGAATGCTGGGCTGAATCCGGTCGTGTCCGAGATACTTGTATTGATTGCCAGCATGATTTCTGGCAAGAGATCGTCCCACGTCTTCTGGTCCCCACTGATGTTCTGGGCAATCATCGTCTTGATTGTCCGATTTGCGCGCTCAGTTGGATTCTGCTGCGGGCTGTACGGGGCGGTGTGTTGTAGCTCAATGCCGGCGGTTTGGCAAAAAGCGCGGAAAGAACGACTAGTGAATTGTGTCCCATTGTCGCACACGAAACGCTGGGGTACTCCAAACCTGCTGAGTATGGTCTCTCGAAAGGCTCGCTCCAGGTGTGCTGACGTCGCCCTGCGCAAGGGGATGAGCTCGACCCACTTGGTGAATGCGTCAAAGAATACCAGGAGCATGGTATTCCCATGCTTGGAACGTGGAAGTGGACCCACGAAATCGGCGCAAAGTGTTCCGAAAGGCTCCTCCACCTGGCGTGTCAGCATGCGGCCTGCAGGCTTGAGTTGGCTAACCTTGAATTTTTGGCACTTCTCGCACTGTTTTACGTAACGGGCTACGTCCCGGAATAAACCGGGCCAGTAGTAGCGTTGACTGATCCGGGCGATCGTCTTCCGGATACCCAGGTGTCCGGCGGTAGGATGGTCGTGGCACTCTGCTAGCACTCTTGGTCGGTGGTCGAACGCGACGCACAGCTTCCAAGGCACGTAGTCCTCCTCTTCTGGACGATGGCCGAGATGACGGTATACTTGGCTTCCCTCAATTGTAAAATCGGGAAACCGGTCCGGAGCCTCCAAGATGCGTTTGGTGAGCCGTGTAATCCATTTGCAGTTTGGTTCTTCCTCTCGTGTCACCTGCAGAGCTACTTCCAGTGGTTGGCGAGACAAAGCGTCGGCTACAACGTTCTGCTTGCCTCGGCGATAGTGTATGTCGAACTGGTACTGTTGTAGCTCCAGGGCCCATCGTGCGATCCGTCCAGTCGGGTTGTCGATGCTGTTAAGCCACTTGAGTGCGAGGTGGTCGGTTACTACATCGAAACGGTAACCCTCCAGGTAGCATCTCAGCTTCCGGATGGCCCAGACTATGGCCAAGCACTCCTTCTCAGTAGCCGAATAGTTTTCTTCTGCCTTGACCAGTCGGCGGCTGACATAAGCAATCACCCGTTCGGCTCCCTGGTGTTGTTGAGTCAAAACGGCTCCAAGTCCGCAGTCGCTCGCGTCGGTTTGGAGTACGAACTTCTCGTTAAAGTCCGGACAGGCGAGGACTGGGGCTTCCGTCAGACGTGCTTTGAGCTCCTCGAATGCAGCTTGCTGTTCTGGTTTCCATTCCCACTTCCGGCCCTTCTTGAGCAAAAGTGACATGGGCTGGACGATGTCGGCGAAGTTTGGGACGAAGCGGCGATACCAGGACGCTATCCCCAAGCAACGTCTTAGTTCACGGCAGGTCGCTGGTGGTTGTAGCTCTCGGACTGCTGCGATCTTGTCGGGGTCAGTGTGGATTCCCTCTCCACTGATGACGTGTCCAAGGTACACTAGACTGCGTCGGAAGAACTTGCATTTGGCCCGGTTGAGCCGCAGGTTGGCTTGCCTTAGCCTTCGGAGTACCTCTCCTAGGTTGCGTACATGCTCCTCCAGTGATGCGCCGCTCACGATGATGTCATCGAGATACGCGAAAGCATATGGCTCCATGTCAGGGCCTATGACGCTGTCCAGGGCTCTCTGAAAAGTGGCAGGCGCTGAGTGGAGGCCGAACGGCATCACCTTCCAATGAAAGAGGCCGCGCCCGGGTACCGTGAATGCGGTGTATTCCCGGCTGCCGCGTGCCACGGGAATTTGCCAGTAACCGCTCTTCAGATCCAAGGTTGAGATGTATCTCGCGTTGCGCAATCGCTCCAAGATGTGGTGGATTCTCGGCAGCGGATACGCATCCGGGATAGAGTTTGCGTTCAGCTGCCGGTAATCGATGCACATCCGGACGTCGCCGGTCTTCTTTCCCACTAGCACGATTGGTGCGCTATGTGGGCTCTTGGATGGCTCGATACAGTTGTTTTTCAGCAGCTCGTCGACTTGCTCGTCGATGATGCGCTGCATGGCTGGATTCTTTGGATAGTAGCGCTGCTTGATCGGGCGGTCATCCCTCATGGTGATCACGTGCTCTGCGATGTGTGTGACTCCAGTCAGTGTTTCAAACTGCGCTAGCTCTTGCTCCAGGAAATCTCGCACCCATGGCTCTAGATCGGGTTCCTCTTCTTGACCTGGTTTTGCCTCGCTGGGGTCATCGTCGTCCGCCTCGTTGACGTGAGGATCCGGTTCCGGGGGTATTGCTATGGCGCAAACCTCGGCCGTGGTTTCCCCAAAGGGGTAGGGACGTTGAGATGGCTCGCCATCTTCAAGTGGTCCCCAAGAACTTGGCCCGGTGGAACAGGTCTCCTCAGTCGTCTTCGTCTCATGATGCTGCTCATCTTCGTGGGCTGGAGTCGTCCGTGTGTCATCTTTGCTGCTCGGTGTGCCCGCCTTCAGGTCTTCCTGGACTTGCATGGGAGTGCCCCCGGAGGGGTCTTGATATACCTTACGTGTTGTGCCCGCCTTTGGGTCTTGATGAACTGTACGCGCGTTAACCGCCTTTGCGCCTTCCTGGACTTGTGTGGGATTGCCCCCGGAGGGGTCTTGATATACCTTACGTGTTGTGCCCGCATTTGGGTCTTGATGAACTAGCTTTTGGCTCGCCAGGCCAGGGCAGCGTTTCCCTGCTGTGGTTCCCCCGAAGGGGATGTCTTCGTGTTGACATTGCGGTGCTGTGGTGCCCGCCTTTGGGTCTTGATGAACTAGCTTTTGGCTCGCCAGGCCAGGGCAGCGTTTCCCTGCTGTGGTTCCCCCGAAGGGGATGTCTTCTTGCTGATTCCGTGATGCGGACAGGTCGCCTGGTCCGACTGTGGTGCCCGCCTTTGGGTCTTGATTTACTAGCTTTTGGCTTGCCAGGCCAGGGCAGCGTTTCCCTGTTGTGGTTCCCCCGAAGGGGCCTTCTCCGTGATGCTTCTGTGCTGGTGCGGACAGGTCGCCTGGTCCGGCTGTGGTTTGGGCTTCGTGATGCGTCTGTGCTGGTGCGGACAGGTCGCCTGGTCCGGCTGTGGTTCCCCCGAAGGGGAGAGGACGTAGGGATGGCTCGCCATCCACTAGTGGCCCCCGTGAACTGTCGCTGGAAACGCTCCTGTCCCTCGCTGTTCCTCTTTCGTGTGGGGCGTGCCGCTCCAGCACCACCGGAAGTCTCTGCTATGGCCTTGGTGATCGCGTCGTTTGCGGTCTGAGTGTGCGTGATGAGGGCCTCGATGGTTCCGCCCAACGTCGTTTCCCACCCGGGAAGGGGATCCTGGCTCGCCGGGATGGCGCGGATGGTGTTACGACGTCCTGTGGAGGTCTGCAAGCACGTTGGGGTCAGCTGCAGTTGTACGGGTCCACAATGCAGTGAGGCTCGGATGGCGCACAGGAAATCTATGCCCAAGATTACGTCATCCACGACGGTTGACAGCACCAAGAAGGGTATGCAAGCACAACTGTCGCCGAGTTGCACTGTCGCGACGAGGGCTTTGCATACGATGGCGCGACTCCCATCTGCCATGCTGACCTTGGCCCGTACATCTCGTAGCTGGCTAGGGTCCGAGTTTACCAGCTGCATCCTCGCTTATGAAGCTTCTCGTAGCTCCGGTGTCTATGGTGGCTTGCCTCACCTGACCCTCGATCTTCACCTGAGCCACGATGCGCGCCTTCTCCACTCGCATGATTGGATCTATTCCCGGGACGGGTTGGCGGCTGCCCTCACCTGGTCCTGGGGCAGGTAAGGCCGCTGTCCGTTTCCCGAAGCCAAGCCGCAGCACTCCGTCGTCTTGATTCCTCGTTTGCCACAGCGCCAGCAGTAGTAAAGCTGCCGGTTGCGGCAGTCCCGCGCCTGGTGACCGATTTCACCACAACGTCTACAGGCTCGCTGTACGTCGATGGCTGGTCCGGACTCCTGCAACATCCTGCTGACGTGAGGTTCTCCTCCCGGAGGTTGATGACTCGGCTGGTTGTCTCGGAAAGGACTCCGATGCCTGGTCACCACTGCTGGCTCACTCCGGTTGTGGGCTATGGCTAGGCCCAGTTGTGCAGGTCCACTGCTCTGCCGCTCACGATCTCGGACAAACTCGAAGTCCGTGGCCAATTGTGTTAGCTGTGCGAGTGAGTGTGCCTCGTGCCGCCGAATGTACAGTTGGTATTCGGGCAGCAAGTTCTCATAGGCCCGATCCAGTATTTGCATTCCGGAGTAGCTTGCTCGCTTCATGAGCAGCCTTAGCTCCACGATGTACATCTTGAATGCTTCTTCCAGCCTCTGTTGCCTTGCTCGGATCTGGTCCTCCAGGCTCTGAAAGTATCGAGGGGGCAAGAAAAAATCTAGGAAATCCTGCTTGAAGGTGGCCCATGATGCTCCCTGCAACCGACTGACGCGGAACCAGTCACTAGCATTCCCAGTAAGCAATTCTGGAATGGCTTGTGAAGTGGGCCAGGTCGATCAGGTGAGCCGCGGCACGTTCCTCCACACGTTCGATAAAACTTAGTGGATCCGACTGCCCATCGAAGTTGATGCCCCAGCGATGCACTTTCTCCGCTATCGTGCGATATGGTGTCTCTGTGCGGCCCGTGTTCTGCGTGGCGGGGGAATGATTGCGATTCCCTCGGATGGGTCGACTGCTCGTTCGACTCTCCGGTGGCTGACCGCCCGGCGCAGTCACGATCACTTGCGGCACCACTTGATCCCTAGGAATCGGCGAAACGCTACGGGATCGACTCTTGGAGTCGCTGTGGTCAGATCCCGAAGCATCCCGATACTGCTGTTCCAATTCTAGCAAACGCTGCTGGACTTGCTCCGCATGGGTGCTGATTGACACGAATTCCGCAACACGGGCACGGAGATCCGCTACTGTTCCCTCAGAATCGAGGCCAAATTCAGTTGCTATCGCGATCAATTGCTCCCGGCGTCGGAAGTACACCCAACTGACACCGACCATGTTGGCTTGCACACGTGTTTAGCTCAAAAGCGGCGAATGAAAAGCGCTTCCTTAAGCTAGTCGCACGTGGTTGAGTATGAATTTCTCCGATCGCGTGGTTTTCGGAAAGCAAACCAAGCGCGGCTGGATTCTTGAATGCCCACACGTGACCGTGGTTGTGAATAATACACGCGCTTTCGTGGCGGGGCTTCTGAATGATTTTAATCCCGTTGATTTGCTTTATTTTATTTTAATCGCGTTGATTTTACTTTGCTTTGCTTTTATTTATTTTAATCGCGTTGATTTACTGTTCTTGGCTTTGATTGCTTTGCTTAGAAGAGACAACTGCTCGCGGTGAAGGTTTAGAACTCACTCCAAACTCTGGTTGCTTCTGTAGAGAGGTGATGTAATGATCGCGTCGAGAGCTCGTAGCTGACTAATTGTTGGTTGCGTGGACCGAGGCGACGAAGCCTGTGTCGGTCTCAGTCGACGTTGGCAGAGTGTGTCTTTGTAGCGCTGCTAGCGGGCGCGTCGCGTCAAAGCTCGCCTGTAGTGGTTCTGCTCGCACTTATGGCGCAGGAACTGGCTCGTAGCTGCTGCGCAACCACGAGGCGTAGACGACGGTCTCGGTCTACCCGCGCTCGTGTTGCCAGGGCTCGCCTGCAATTCTGCCCGCCATTGTGGCGACAGAGCTTGCCTGTAGTTTTGTAGCCCGCGACGTGGCTTTGCCGCGTGTCGGCTCTGCCAGCGTTGTCTCTCTGCCGCCGCTACAGCTCTGCTTTCGTTGGCTGTTCTGCTGCTGCTGCAGCTCTGCTTTCGTTGGCTGTTCTGCTGCTGCTGCAGCTCTGCTTGCTGTTGTGCTGTTCTGCTGCTGCTGCAGCTCTGCTTGCTGTTGTGCTGTTGTAGATTTATGCGTGTTAAAAAAAAAATGGTGGCCCGCCGGGGCCGGGAAGCCTGCAAGATCTTAGGACGGGGGGACAAGAATGACGAACACTAGTCCGTCCCGTTGGATCCTAATGAGGAATGACCTGCCGCCGGTTCGCATGGAAATCTTGATGTTCCGGTCACAGGCGTGACCTTGGGCCCTGTTGACGCAATCCAGGAGCGAAACCGGAACTACTCCGTCCAGACCGAGGAGCTGCCATTCTGCTGGGGCGGCTACCCAGTTAGGTAGTCCCCAGCCAACTCTAGCGTCGCCTTGTTGCTCTCCGGCTCCGGCTCCTCCAACAGCTACCCGTACCGGGCTCAAGGGCTGCACGGGGTTCGGCTCGAAGGGCTCGGTTGAGCGGCTCTCAGTGGCGGTTAAGCGGCTCCCCCGGAGGCTGTTCGGTGGCGGTTCTATACCTGAACGGCCGGTAGGCTCCATCGATATGGGCAACGCGGGTGCGCCGTGATAGAACAGGCGAGGTGCTTGAATAAAGCGATCCATGCTGCGGCTGTGCCAGCGTCACGGCCTTGCCTCTCTCTCCGGTTGTCCCGCGATCTGGAAGCAGCAACCAAAATCTCCCTCTGTGTGGCGAACTAGGGCGGCTACTTTTCTGGGCACGCTGCCGCCGCTCATGAAGAGAGAAAAGAAAAGGAAGGCTCTAAGCAAAATGCCCCTCAAATAATTGACCCTTCAAAACCATTTGCCCCAAAAAAAAAAATGGCGTGACGCCTTGGTCGAATTTCTCTGTTTGTCTTGCATGCTTTTCCTGGCGGCAACGACGTTGCTCCTCCTGCTCCTCGTCCAAATCCTCGCTGAAGAATGGCTCTATCGCCTCTTCCGAGAATTTGACCTTTTGCCTTTTAAGTATGCTCACGTAGATCGCAACCAAATCGCGATCCTCATAACGGACAACAAAAAAAATTCCAAGGAAATGATAGCTTGCTGCGATTACATGCTTGCCCAAATGTAAGGCGTCCGCCTGGGACGCGTGAGGGAGAAAGAGAATATTCCAGGCAGGGGAAAAAAAAAAGTCTTTGCCTTTCGTGGCAAACAAAAAAAGGCCGCGTGCAAAAATGTCGCGTGGGGAAAAAAAATTGCCACATGGAAAAATATAAATTTGCAATGCTCTACAGGGTATTTTGTTAGTAATCATGAATACAGGGGCCAAAAGAAAATCTGAGACTGGTGGAAAATTCTATGCTTGTACGAATCCCGTGGTTGACTTTTCTGACGGGCTCGAACATTGTCGTATTATTCGTATTAACTTGTTACATGATATACAATGGGATAATATAAGGGCCCTATAATACCCTGCACTTTGTACGACGAGTGGCACGCCTTCCAATAAGAAAAAGTAGAAAACAAAAATGGCTGGCCGATATCGATGCTCGAGATGTTAATAAAAGAGACAAACTGTCCAATAAGAATTTTGTTCCAGACCGTCCCTGCTCGGGCGCCATCTGTAACGAAGCTTTTCCAGCCGGGGTCGGCGTCTCAGTCCGGCCAAGGTTTGTGACAGAAAAATTCGTAAACAGCTGGGACGGCTGGATTGAGCGGCGGGAGCGTCGAAAAGGCTGACGTTCACGCTCGAAAATCGGCTAAATTGCCCCTCGCGCGAGCCCAAGAGTGGCCCAGGAAGGAAGACGATGAAGGGACTCCCGAGACCCGCGTGCGTGCCTCCTCATCGTACCTCCGGAGCCCCTCGGTTCGGAGTCCGACATCAAGATGCCCCTGTCCGGCGGCGCTGGGTGGCGCACACAGGAATGAGAGCCGGAACTGACCGAGATCTCATTCCAGGGCGTCCCCAACGTCGCCCTGACCCGGCCGCTCATTTCAGGGCGTCATCTCGCCAGCCGCCGTAGTCAGATCCGTAGACAGAAAACGGAACAGACCGATATTCCATCCACGAACCGGATCCAGGTGTTCCCAGGCCTGGTCCCCGGAGAGGACTCAGGAACAGAAATCGGAACAGACCGAAATTCCATTCCTGGATCACCCCCGGAGCACCAGGTCCGGCCGGTCGGTGTGATCCGGCGTCCGCCTCCTAGGGCTCGTCGACCGCAACGCGGGTCCAAGAGTCAGGCACAGAATCGTCCCCTTCCGGCGACGCTGGGTGGTCACTCGCCGTAATGAGAACCGGAGCTACCGGAGATCTCATTCCAGGAAGGCCCTCCAACGTCGTCCAGACCCGGCCGCCTGGGCCAGTCCGTGGACAGAAAACGGAACAGACCGATATTCCATGCACGAACCGGATCCCAAGTGTTTCCAGACCTGGCCCTCGGAGAGGACTCAGGAACAGAAATCGGAACAGACCGAAATTCTATTCCTGGATCACCCCCGGAGCACCAGGTCCGGCCGGTCGGTTCGACCATGCACCCGCCTCCCGGGACCCGCATCAGGTTTCCTGAAATTTAGTTAGGAGAAATAGCCAAGAAATATTTCACTAGGAAGAAACTGGAGAAATAAAAGAACCACGTGCCACTATCGTTACAAAGATTTACCCTTCGCTTTATTGGGTCTACATTCTGGATTTACATAAAATATTTTGCCGCACGGTCAGAAGAATCTGGTTACTGCTCCAAAAGGCGGAGCCAAGAAAAGGAGGAAAGGAACAAAACTGTTGACCGGCTTACCCGCTGCGTGTGGATCTGCTGCTGCTGCTGTGTTTTCCGCAAGTGGCTCCTTGCAACTCACACTTCGCGTGTGGTCTTCTCGCTGCCGGCAGTCTGCCGTGGGCCTCAGGAGGGATTTCCCTTCACTGAGCGTTTGCTGTTGTTGTTGCCTAGTGGCTGGACGAGCCTGCACACTCACACACACACACACGTGTTGCGGCTAGTGGCGCTGCGCTGCGCTGTGTTGCTGTTGGTGTTGCTGGCTGGCGGCTGAAAAGCCCGCGCACACACACAGTAATGGCGGCTGAAGAGCCCGCTCACACACACACACGAAAAGTGTTGCGGCTAGTGGCGCTGCGCTGTGGTTTTGCTGTTGCTGCCGTTGAGCACGTGGCTACACTTGCGTGTACACGCACACTCACAAGAAGCGCTGCGGCTGGTGGGAAGCCGGCGCACACACACTCACAAAAGTGATGCTGCTAGTAGCGCTGCGCTGCGCTGTGGTTTTGTGTTGTTGTTGCCGTGGTATGCGGCCACACTTGCACCGAAATGTTGTTGTTGTTGTTGTTGACGTCGGCGGCGGCTGCACTGGCACACACACTGGATACGGTTGTTGGTCTTGCTGTTGCTGCCGACGGCAGTACGCTGCCCGAAACGTTGTTGTTGTTGCGTTGCTGGCGGTAAATTTGTGCACACACACACATGCAAGCTCGGCGGCGGCCTGTTGCACAAATTGTTGCTGGTTTTTGCTTGCACACGAGTCGTTGTTATTGTTGTTGGTTGCTGGCAAAATCTGCCCTCACACAAGTCGTTGTTGTTGCACAAATGTTGTTGTTGCACAAATGTGATGCTACCGCACTGTTGTTGTCGTTGTTGTTGCACAAATGTTGTTGTTGCACAAATGTGATGCTACCGCACTGTTGTTGTCGTTGTTGTTGCACTGATATTGTGTTGCGTGGTTTTGCACACGATGTGCCAGCACCGAAACTTGTCAGAAAAACGTGGTCGTTGCACTCGTCGTCCGCGTGGGTGGATTTCTCGTTTTTACTTTCGATTCTTAAGATTTCTTTCGCTGCGATCTGTACTCTACGAGCCCGTCAGAAAAGTGAAGTCCGCTCGCGTGGCGGAAATTCCACCATGTTTTTGGTGTTCGTTCACGTGAACTAGGTGAACGATCGCGTTCCAGTGTGGGGTTCACGGGAACTAAAAACTGAACAAAAAGAACGCGACTTATTCCATGCGCGGTTCTTTGTGGGGAACTGAACGTGTTCGCTCCATGCGACGTTCAAAGGAATAACTTAAGGCCAAATGAGCGAGCGCGATCCAATGGCTCGCTCATTGGAATAAAAATAAAAAAATATCCAAAATTGATTGTGGGGCAGCAAAATGCTGCCTCACAGTACTGTCTCTTACATTTTGACCAAATATGGTCAAAGTCGGGTTACTATATCATATAGCTGCCACAGGAACAATCGGATGCAAATAACCTTTAGTATGAAAAACTGTTTTGTTTCTTGAGATATCTCAACCAAACTCACAGATTGTATGGTTGGGGCTGTCTCTAACTTTATGGTCAAATTTGGTCAAAGTTGCGTTACCAAATCATATAGCTGCCACAGGAACATTTGGACTCAAAATAACCTTTAGTATGAAAAACTTTTTTGTTTCTTAAGATATGCCAATCGAACTCACAAATAGTATGTCTGATACTGTTTGTTACATTCGGACCAAATTTGGTCAAAGACGGATGACTATCACTGCGGACGGCAGTCCGCGCTAGTGACGAAAGCAGCACGAAGGGTGCGAAGGCGACTAGCATATATACACAGGAAGAATGGAAAATTTGCTATGACTGTCCGATCAGGTCGAGTTATATACCGATCGAAAGGTATCAACTTAACTTACTAAGACTTTTGGAATCTCACCTGGTTCGTGAGATAAACAGGTATAAGTGGGAGGGGAAAAATTTAAATTATTGGAGCAAATGGGGCCGTTGGAGCCTTTTTGAATTTTTTTATTTTTTCTATTCTAATCAAAAATACGCGTCGAATGACACCTTGATCATCAAAATCCGATCACTGGTTCAGAAGATAATTAATTTTGAAATTTTTAGGGGCTTTCCGAAAATGAGATGAAAAGTCAGTCTGTCTGATTGTTTGTTTGTTTGTTGTTTGTATCAAAGCGTTGATTTAGCTTAAAGGTTTGAATGAGGACTTGTTCCGATCAAAAATCTAGAAACGTTTGTTTACGACTTTTTCGAAAAAAGCTAGTTTAGCGGGAAAATCGCTAAAAATCGCTAAAACTAAAACCCTTATAGCAGTCAAACGATGAAAGCTACAGATGCGATCTATATATCGTATATTTTGAAGGGCTGTTATGCATACCTTTTAACTTTTTTTCTAAAGTACACAGGTAAATTGCTACAGGTGACATAAGGTATTTTCCCCCACATTTTGGCGGTTTTTGAGAAAACGCCGCTAACGATTTTTTTAAATTTCAATATGTTTTAGTTTGTAAAATTTCGCGTTTTTGATATATGACACAAAAAACTTTATTGATAGGTTTGGAAGATATAACCTATTAACTGAATATATACGTTTTACTTTGAATTGGAATAGGGCAGCAGCAACAAAGTGTCATAGCAGCCAGTTTGTTTGTTTGGATAGCTTAAATGTTTGAATGAGGACTTGTTCCTGTTCAAAAATCTAGAAACGTTTGCTCTACGACTTTTGCGAAAAATCGCTAGTTTAGCTGGAAATCGCTAAAAACCGCTAAATTGAAACCCCCATAGCATCCAAACGATAGAAGCTACAGATGCGATCTATATATCGTTGAAAAGGTATTTTGAAGGACTCTTTCACTGCTTGCAGCGTAATGCGGAAATTACCTGTTAGCTGAATATATACATTTTACTTAGAATGGGAATAGGACAGCAGCAGCAAAGTGTCCTAGCACCCAGAGTTTAAGAGTGCTGATTGCTTTTGCGCTGGGCATGTTTGTTTGTAAAGGGACCAGTGTTGCCAGACAATTTGTCATAGCTTGTACAAACAATAATCAAAGTTGACAAAGCATACTGTCACAAAATATTGCAATTTCAAAATTTCTGATGTCTTTTCAAAAATTTCTGATATCTGATTTTAACAAAATTTTGGCACTCGGCACATTGCGCTAAAATGTATCAATTCTTCATACCAAATAAAATTCATTCACTGTTTTGCGCAGTGCCGAATGCAAAAATTTTGTTTAAAATAATTTATATGTAAATCTTAATATTATTCGTCACAAAATTGGATATCAGAAATTTTGGGGCATGAAAATGTTTTCGTCACTAGACTTTTACCTCGTAAAGAGGTTTTTTTATGGGATATTATATAGCTGCCATAGGAGCAATCGGATGAAAATAACGTTTAGTATGAAAATCTTGTTTGTTTCTTAAGATATCTCAACCAAACTCACAGATTATAAATTTGGTACTGTCTCTTACATTTTGACCAAATTTGGTCAAAGTCGGGTTACTACAGGGGTGGGCACTCGAAGTGTTACCAATTAAAAATGCTGTAATTTTGTCAATTTTTTTGTTTTTCATTTCAAAACTTCAGATTATTTTGAAAACATTTCAAATTTTACGAAAATGTATTTGTTGTTTGATGTAGCCACCCTTAGCGCGGATTACAGCATCGAGTTTGGTCGGGAAGGCTTCACACGCAGCACGAATGTGGTCTGATGGTATTTTGTTCCATTCTCGGAGAAGAGCAGTTTTCAAAGCGTTGACCGTCTCATATTTTTTAGTTGACACTTTGGCCTCCAGAATAGACCATATGAAAAAATCCATTGGATTTAAATCTGGGGAATATGGCGGCCATTGCTGTGATGATATGAAGCTGGAAACGTTGTTTTGTAAAAATCGTGGTGTTTGTCCGGCTTAATGAGATTGTGCCGAGTCTTGTTGAAATATCTAATAGTTTCTAAGGAATTGATTGCGTGCCCAAGGTACCAAAGCATCTTTTAAGACCTTTTTAAGGTAGATATGTTGGTTAACCTTTACGCCCTGCTCGATGAAAGCCAGTGGTGAGCGTCCTGTAGCAGTTACTGTGGCCCAAACCATCACTGATGCAGGTGCTTGCTTTCGCAGAGCAATCCGTTGGTCTAAAGTGTCGTCTGATATGTCCTTTAACCATACGCAATCGATCTGCTTGCTTAAAAAATTGCTGAACTATACAAATTTTTTTTATCAGAAAATGCAATATTTTTAAGTTTGCCACTAACGTGAAAAGTGTTGCACTTTTTGCGCTTCAAGTCCATTTAGATAACTTCTTTTAACTGCGACATATATCGATATACTTTTGTAAGCTTGTAGAAAATTCATCAGACAAACACTAGCCAAAACATGAGCGCGCGGCCTTTTGCCGTTTGGATGCTAGAGCAGCGTATTGCTAGTAACACTTGAGTGCCCACCCTGCATATCATATATGCACAAGAACAATCGGATGAAAATTTACCTTAAGAATCAAAAACTCTGGTGTTATATGAGACGAAAGCAGCACGAAGTGTGCGAAAGCGACTAGCATATAAACACAGAAAGAATGGAAAATGTCTATGACCGTCCGATCGGGCGAGTTATATACCGATCGAAAGGTATTAGGTTAACTTACAAGTGTGCATACTAAGACTTTAGGAAACTCATCTTGTTTGTGAGAAAAACAGGTGTAAGTGGGAGGGGCAAAATTTAAATGATTGGAGCAAATGGGGCCGTTCGAGCCTTTTGATTTTTTTTTTTTAATTTTTACTATTCTAATCAAAATACGAATGACACCTTGATCATCCAAAATCCGATCACTGGTTCAGAAGTTTTTGGTGCCCTTCTCAAAACGAGATGAAAAGTCAGTCTATTTGTTTGTTTGTCTGTTTGTTAGTATCAAATCGTTGATTTAGCTTAAAAGTTTGAATCAGGACTTGTTCCCGATCAAAAATCTAGAAACGTTTGTTCTACGACTTTTCGAAAAATCGCTAGTTTAGCAGGAAATCACTAAAACCCGCTAAAATGAAATATGTTCTATATGTCGTTGAAAAGGTACTTTTAAGGGCTCTTAAGCACACCTTCAAATTTTTTTCTAAAGTACACAGGTAAAAAGCTACAGGTGAAATAAGGTAATTTTTCCACATTTTGGCGGCTTTCGAGAAAAGATATACAGGGGTGCCACACATATCGCTTTCACTTGAATTTCACTTCATTTCATTTCACTGTGCCACAGGTCAAATCGCACAATAATTTTGTGCGAATAAAACTAGCGCTAAATCCACTTTCGGCCGATGCTGCCACCTAGTCCGATTTAGATTTTCGAAGTCAGGTTCAGCGATGCCACACTTTTTTATTCTGACTAAACGAACGAAGTAAGGTACTTTAAAAAAATATGTATGGAACCACTTTAGCTTTCTTTAAATTAAACATTAAAAAAAAGTTCTTTTGGGGTAAATCAAATTTTACCGAAAAAAACCTTTTACTTATTGTGCAATTGTGAAAACAATTGTGGGCAGTTGTACTTGTGCCAGGTGGCATCGCCGTAAAATCGTCATCAGCTGAGAAATGACTAAGCGCCAAAACAAACCAAGGAAGAAGAAGAAAACGCGCGCAAAATGTAAGTAAATTCGTTTGTTTTCTTAATTATTAAACATTTTGCGATATTTTTAAGGGGAAAACATCGCAATCCAAGCCAGGACAGTATACTTTTGGAGTTCATGAGGAAGCACTCGGATATGGCCTCAACTTCACAAGAGGGGACCGGGTGGCTGTGTCACAGCTTGGCTGCAATGGTGGCGGAGGAGAATATGGCCCTCCTAAAAATTAATGACGAGTTGGTGGGGCTCAGAAAAATCTCTCAAGAGATGCTAGAGGAGCAAAAAAACCTCGCAAGAGATGCTAGAGGAGCGAAAAAGAACTAATTCAATATTAGAAAAATTGGCAGAGACTATTGAGACTAAATTTAAATGAGAAATTAGATTTAAGATAAAACTTATGAGAAAATTTAGAAAATATTAAAAAAATAAATACGACCAATTTAGATTAGTAAAAAAAACTTGTTTATTTTAGTTAAGTTTACATTAATGTCGTCTCGAATTTGAGAAGTACTTTCAGGCTGATCCGAAGTTGTTAAAGAATCAACTTCTTCGCGTCCTTCGAGAAGTTCAAAGATACGAAAATCGTCATCCTTAGTCTCACGGCATAAGTTATGAAGAGCACAGCAGACATTTATTATACATGTGACCTTTAAGGGACTGTACAAAAGGATCTCGTGGAGTAATCTAAATCGGCTTTTAATTATTCCAAAAGTTCTCTCAATTACATTTCTGGCAGAAGCATGGCGAAGGTTAAAAGCATGTTGGTCCGACTCTGCTTTTGGATTTTTGTAAGGCGTAAGCAGAAAGGGCTCCAAGGGATAACCCGAGTCACCAAGGAGCATATTGCCACGGGAGCCACTATCATATTGCTCTTGAAAAAAGCCCTGGATTCACTTTGACTCCAAGAGCAAGAGTCATGAGTTGCTCCAGGCTTCGAAGCATCCACATATAGAACTTTGAGGTTGTGATCGCTTATCTATAAGCACCAATATTTCAAAATCAATAAAGCATGCAGAGCAATATTTAACAAAAACGAATGCTAAGACTCACATAACAAAACGGACAGTCAGAATACACAAACCACTTCTACACATTTAGAAGAACACATTTTTAAATCATCTGACTTACAACCATTGCATTAATACTAAAATAGCCCTTTCTATTAAAATAAACCTGTGTTACTTGCCGACAGTTTATCGCATCCGAATATCGATTGCCAGCTAGCTCACGGCATTTCCAGAGATAGATAAGACCCTCGATAGACGGATAGTCGGGTAACATCAATTTATTTGTTACTGAATTTCAGCGGTCATCTGTTCTGGCGTTCCTGTTTGAAAAGAAGGGAAATTATGGCACTGACAAACTGCCAGCACCTGCGTCGCCCACCCTACCATTAGCTGATCCTGATGAAATGGGATCAACTCCCTACTCCGGCCACTCCAGCCGTGTGTCAGCCCACTTCACCCCATAACAAGGTATTTACTCCACTTTTTGCATTATAACTTATCACAAAACATTTATTGTATTTAATTAATCCTAACATTTTCTTTTATATTTCTATTTTCAGTTCATTTATATTAAACTCAACCTGGCTGTGACAGCCTAAACACCACCTAACGCTCGAGCAGTCAGAGAAGCTATAAAGGGACCCAGGGGCTGATGACAATAAGGAATTAAATTAACAAATATAAATTAGGAAAATAAATAATAAGTTAAACAATTAAACAAACAAATAATTTAACAATTAGATAAATAAATAAATAATAAATAAATAAATATATAAATTATGAAATAATAAATGAATTAAATGATAAATAAATTAATTAACGATCCATCAAAATGGCATGTTAGAAGACGTTCGTGTTGGAGATGTGGATGTTTGTGTATGCAAATAATTTGTCATTAAATAAGCGTATCGATATTGCAGACAAGGATATGAATGCGAAATATTTAAGCCAGGCCTGAAACGCTTCAATATGGAGTAAGCCATTACATTCTTGGATACGATTCTTTGAATTTGTTCTCCACATTTCCTATAAATTGGTCTAAACCAGGCGCTGAGCGATGGAAACAGGAGCTATGCGGCAGCTCTCGCTTTTTCAGCATGAAGTCGCACACTTTGAGCAGCCCGTCATAAAATCAATTAGACACGCTCACCTTGCCAACAGGCTAGCTCAAACAACGCACTCATGCAACTCGAGTCGAGGCATTCGACGCTTTTTTTTGTACACTGAATGAAAAAATATATTATGTATTCAGAAAGTGTAATTTTTAATACTTGGTTTTTTTTCTTATAATTGTATTTTGTATTATTGGCTACTCAATAATTTTGTTTAGTGTATTTTTGCTCACACATTTTGGGTAGAGTCGTAAAAGTAGGTAGAAACGAAAAAGGGTTGTTGTTGTAGTTTTGTTGTAGTTGTTATTTGTAGTTGTTGTTGTAGAGCTCCCGAGGTCAAATTTTGCGCCCACCGCTGGTCTAAACAAATGGCAAATAAGAGACTCAAATGATAAAACAGTTATGCTTTTACGTAAACAAAGTATTCAGAAAAGTTTGTTTAAAGAAATGGGGCTTCATGTTGATAGACCAAAGCAAAATGAATGCGGGAATTCAAATGATGGGAATACTGCAAGGAAGGCCTTCTCAAACATCAATTTATTTGCGTCCATATTAGAGTTTGATGCTAGTATACTTCAAAGCTTCCATACAATCTTAGTCGCTATTTCGTTTGAATTTCAAATAAATTCAAGTAAATTTCAAGAATTCCGCACTAAAACTGGATCTCTATACATGACTAAGTATCCGTGGTACCCGATGTCGCCGACTGTTCATAAGATATTGGTCCATGGAACACAAATAATTTCGACCTCAACAATTCCTGTTGGATGTTTAGGAGAAAATGGATCCGAGGCGCGTAACAAATTTTACAAACGCGATAGACTATTGCATGCGAGAAAAAACAGTCGGATTAACAATTTGACTGATATTTTCAATAGAGCAATAGATTCTCTCTATATGAACAAACGATTAAACAGAAGTCGGAAAAATTTGCCAACAGACGTGCTGGCGCTTTAAGACCAACCGATCGTCGTTTCTCAGGAAGAAAGTGATTATTCTGACGAAGAATTCGACTTAGATTTGGACAATAATCCGTTAGAACTAGAAGTTGAAGATGAATTTTAAAAATAACTATGCATAATACATTTATTTGAAAAATTTAACTAAATTTGCAATCAGTTAACTGTTTTCTTTTTATAAGAGAAATAATTATATTTGAATAAAATGTTTTAGATTTAGAAAGACTTAAATTAAATTTTAATTATTTTGTTTTTGCTTTTTTAAACTAAAAAGAGGGTTTTTCAATGTAAAGATGCATTTTCTTAAGAGTGAACAACATGACGTAAGTGGCGTGGTCGGATCGGTCTGAAATTTTTATAGTTTCTTATATATACCGTAAAGTAGTAAATATTCCAAGTTACAGCGCTCTAACTATGTCGGTTTGAAAGTTTATGCGCAAATTTGGGGTTTTCCGGCCACTGTGCGTCGGTGAATTTTGCCATTCACACAATTCGTATCGGTTGTCAAACAAAAATACCATCGGATTATGTTCTCACAGAACCTGGTCACACTTTGAAAAGTTTGATACAAAAATGCCTCAATCTAGTAGGCATTTGACCGACACAAAAAACCGATGGAAATAGGACGTGTTCTATTTCCATCGGTGAGCACGTCGAGTTTTTCACCGACCTTTAAAATTTTGTGTGTTCACACGAAACCGACAGTTTTTTGATAAAAGTGTCGGTGAGAAAATTCTCGTCTGAAAACTGTAAAAATCGAGATAGAGCTTTTGCGCGGAGTCGATCAATTGCAGACTTCTTTGCCGGTCAGCATATCTGCGTCGTGTGCTTCCGTCTCCTTGCGTGTTGCAGGCTAAACAAGCTATCGAACCTACACAGTCATCCGTGGCCGAAGTAATAAAGCTGTTTGGTCTGGCCAGCGTCTTCCGCTTTGATGCCTTCATGCATCCGGTTCCTCGCCCTCGTGCGCTTGCTGAATAAGAGAGTGCTCGTAGAGTGCTTCGAGTATCCAGCTTCCAATGGAACTCCTGACTGTCCTCACGCTCGAACTGGACGCGTTTGAACAGCAAGTCCTCCTCGACACGCAGATGTGGGAACTGCTCCGGGCTCTCCAGCACTACTTTCACTCGCTCCACGTACTCCTCATCCTCAAATGCCGTTGTTTAGAATTCGAACAAGTTGAGCTCTTCCCCATCAAACGGACGCGACAGCATGTCAGCCACAACGTTGTCCTTGCCTTTGCGACGTTGAAATTAAACGCCTGTAGAGAAAGAGACCAACGTGCCAACCGTCCACTCAGGTCTTTCAGCGTCGTAAGCCACTGAAGACTGGCATGGTCAGTGATGACAGTGAAGGGCATTAATTCGACGTATGGCCTGAAACGCTCAATCGCTTTCACGGCCGCCAGGCATTCTTTCTCGGTAACACTGTAGTTGAGCTGCGCTCCTTTAAGTTTTGCTGAGAAAAAAGCTATGGGCCTGTCCCTTCCCTCGTCGTCCCTTTGGAAGAGCACTGCTCCTATTCCGAACTGACTGGCATCGCACTGGATATAATAGTGCCGTTTGAAATCTGGATGCACCAGCACGGGTGCGCAGGTAAGTGCCTTCTTTAATGCATGAAATGCTGCTATCGCCTCGTCACTCATCGTAAATTTCTTTCGCACCGGGCAATCCGTCGAAGCAAGGCTGACGGGCGGAATAATCGCGGATGGCTTGCCGATGCCACCCTGCCGTGCCCAGGAAACTCCGAGCTGCCGAACCGTTTTGAGCACCGGGATTTGGTTCTTTGCCTCACGACCTTCCTCGGATCCGTTTACCATGATAATCTCCAATCACGTATCCAAGGTACCGAAGATGCGTGAACCCGAATTTGGACTTTCCCAAGCCTATGGTGAGATTCGCGTCTCGCAGTGCCTTTGCGACTTCTCCTAACAATCCCAAATGTTCTTCCCAGGTTCTCGAGATGATTAGGAGATCATCCAGATAAACGAACACCTTGCTTCGTAATGCTTGTGGGATTACTCGATCCATTAGTCGGCATAGACGCTGCGCTGCGTTGCATAACCCGAAGGGCATCATACGGAATTGGTAGAGCGGTCGTCCCGGAATTGTAAACGCGGTGTATTCTCGACTTTTGGGCTCCAATTCAACCTGCCAAAACGCATGTTTAAGGTCAACGCTGCTGATGTACACCGTGTCATCTACTCTGCTGAGGATCGACTCTATGTTTTGCAATGGGTAAGCATCTTTTATTGTTAACGCATTTAACTTCCGAGCATCTAAGCATAAACGATTTTTTCCAGGCTTTCGTACGAGCGTCATCCGATTGCTCCAAGGACTCTCACTTGGTTCGATAACGCCAAGTCTCAGCATCTCATCTACTTCGGCAAAAAGTAGTTGCTGTATTGCGGGCGAGACTGGATAAAAGCGCTCCTTGATGGGTACAGCTGATCTTCGAGCTTTATCTTTTATCCTAGTGCTTGGGACAGAGGAAATTAATTGGTGCCTAATGGATTGGAGCGCGACTCCTCCGCTTGCGTCTTGCTCCGCCGGTGGTTTCCCTGTTGACATCTGGAGCATTTCGGGAACACCGTTCCGGCCAGTCCGCATTTGTAGCAGTACATATGCAAAAGACCGTTTGCTTCATTGAACACGACGAAACGGTATTGAAACAACGATAACAAAACAAAATAGAAAAAAACGGTTTCGCTCAGAACGCGATCGAGCTCATTTAAGAACCGAAAAAACGGTTGCTCGCTGAGTTTTTTCGTAAAGAGTCAGGAAAAGACACTTATTTGCAGACAACGAGAAACGGTCAACAGTAACTTGCGAGCTATGACTGGTGCTCATTCATATACATATGTGTGTTTTGTTATTTGGTTATTTGGTTCTCATTAATTTCATCTTATGTTTTATTTAAATTCTGTTCGGTGGTGCCAAAAGCCACGGCGAGCGTAACGCAGGGGTGTTTAATACGAATGCTTCTTCTTCTGACTTCAATGTTAAAATGAATGAGTGAGAAGAACGCTATAAAAACCTGGTGGCCACCCAGAGGCGGTGGCCAATCGCTCCTCTGGTGGCGCCCTCCTGCGTACTTGCTTATCCAATTGTGCTCTGCCGGCTGTTGGTCGCTGCACAATCTGCTGCCTGCTGCTTGCTGCTATAAAACAAAAACAGTATTCGTTTATTTCCCCACGCACAAATTACCACTAATTCAAATGTAGAACTGCGGTGAGTTTCAACTGTTAATCGGTTTGGGCTTTCCTCCAAATTGTTCTAAAATAACTATGTCTTCTGTTGCTTTTGATTAATTCTTTGCACATCCACGTTTTTTTAGTGAAAACCACTTCTTCTTCCTCGCAAAATTGTGTCTATTCAAAGGAAAAACAGGAGAAAAACCAAAAAATACTGAGGAAAGGGAAATTTCCCTGCAGCTTAGGCCGCCCTCAGCCCTGGAAACAACATTAACAGCTCTGCTCCTCACAATGTTGTGCTCCGCACGAAAAACAGCTGTGCTTGTCAGATGCAAATCGACATTGCGCATTTTTTGTATTTGTTTTGTTTTGTGTGCATAAATGTACGAAATAATAATCATTTCGTAACACCTGCTCGGCACTGCCGGGCTTCATAATCTTTAGTGGGTGCCATCGATGCAGCCAACTATTCCCGGAATTCCATACTTCTGATAAAAATGTTTGGATTTTGTTAGCATTTCCTCCGCTCTGTTTAATTGAATGAAACGGGGACTAAGCTTCCTTTCGAGCAAAGGAAGTATTATCCAAAGGAATATCCCAACGGATTGCCTTGACATCGACAGGTCCGTATCGTTTCCTATCGCTCTTTGGAACGATCCAATTCCTAAAAAGCGCAATGCAGTCGCCAACTGCAGAATGGGTGAAATCGAAGAAGGCGGGAAATCGTCCTTGATTAAATGGAGGATGCTTTGAAAGGTACTATTGTTAATACGATAATTATACCGAAAACTGTTTTTAAAATGAAATATTTGAAAAAGATTATGCCGAAAATCAGGAAAGCGACATACATACGTATCGTCTGATTTTGAAAATGGATCAGATGCGCATCTGAGAAGTCTTCGCTGCATGTTCTCTTTTCTATTTTGCTGGCGCCGGAGCACTTCGATAGACTGTTGCTATTGGCATTTTTATTTATTTACCCAAACAATTTACATTTGTTTTGTTTAGAACAGCTGATTGCTGCAAGTCACGAAGAGTTGCCAGACTGTTGCCACACTGTTGGCAGACAGCTGCTAGAGCTGTCGAGTAACTTTATTTTTGTCGCGCCAATAACTTTTAAATTTTTTTAGGCTATACAATATCAATTATTGAATAAAAAAAAATTGAATTTTATTAACTAAATGGTGTTACGACTCGGCTTGGTTCCGTGGGGCGACCGCCGGCTAGCTCCGTCACCTCAAGGGGGGTTGTTAACCAATTGCCCGCCGAGCCGCACAATCGCAATCATCGATTCGCACTCTGCAACAATTCACGGAAACTAAACACGACACAAACATCGCAAGAACAACATAAATACCGGACACGCGTATCGGCGGCTTTGCTCTTATACCGCAGCGTACCCACCCTTCCTGTGGCGGCAACTTTCAAATTCAAATTTAGTTGCGCCACGCAACAAACATGTTCTCCGGCGACTATCTTACTCCGCTGACGATGCGATCCCCCTCCCACAATAAATTCTCTACTCACTCATATCTTTTCGTTTCAACTTATTTATAATTTATTTATAATTAAGCCCTAGCATATTTAATTATAGTTTACAGTGTTAACGATTTCTGTAAATGTACATTTCTGTTACTTTCTTTATCTCCCGATCTGTCTTGAGTTTTATTTATAATTTCCGGTATTAATGGCTCACTGTCTTGTTTTCGTTATTTTGTATTATGTGTGCATATATGAATATATATATATTAAGCGCCTACAGGGACCTCACAAACCTACAGAGCTCTGGGGGGTATCTAAGGACCTGCGGGTACAATATCAAATAAGAATGTGGGCGAAACGAAAAGTGAACACGAAAAAAATACAAAATCATAAATAAATAAACCAAACGAAATCAATGGATAAACAAATAAATTATAAAACGAAGAAATAAACAAAATCGAAATTAAATATAAATAATAAGTTGAATAAATTAAATAAATAAATTTAACAAAATGATAAATAATAAATTAAACAAAAATTAATAAATAATAAATTTAACAGAACAAAAATGATAACTTGATTTTACGTTAACAGAAAAGATAAATAACAAACAAAGCATAAATAATAATAAAATAAATAATCATCCGCCAGGTCCAGTGAAAAGGTGGGGAAATCAAAGGCATACAGCTCACCCCGAGATTGACGCAGCTGACCGCCGAACTGCAGGTACTTTCAAAAGCTTACGCACTGCAGGGGTCGCTGACGTCACCGCCTGCCGTTGCACTGCTGTTCCAGCTGTTGTTGTCGCTGCTGCTGTGTGTGTTTGGCGGGCTTTTGGTTGCTTTTTGTGTTGTTGTGTGTTTATAACTTAAATTGTTTTTGTTGGTGCGGGTTTTTAATTTATGTTTTTGATTGGGCGCATATATATATATACATATGTTTCTATTGCTTTGCTTTGGTTGTTTAAACTGTGTTTTGTTGTTGCCAACTTGTGGCTGTTTGGTTTTACTGTGGTTATTGTTGCTGTTGATTTTTATGTAGCTTAGTTTATTTGTTGTTGTTGCTGTCACTGCACTGAACTGCACTAATGCCTATTGGTATTGGCTGGTGTTTGTGCACGATACATGTACATATATACTAGTGACGAAAACATTTTCATGCCCCAAAATTTCTGATATCCAATTTTGTGACGAATAATTTTAAGTTTTACATATAAATTATTTTAAGCAAAACTTTGGCATTTGGCCCTTCGAAATACCTTTTCAACGATATATAGATAGCATCTGTAGCTACTATCGTTTGGATGCTATGGTGGTTTCAATTTTAGCGGTTTTTAGCGATTTCCCGCTAAACTAGCGATTTTTCGCAAAAGTCGTAGAGCAAACGTTTCTAGATTTTTGAACACGAACAAGTCCTCATTCAAACATTTAAGCTATCCAAACAAACAAACTGGCTGCTATGACACTTTGTTGCTGCTGCCCTATTCCAATTCAAAGTAAAATGTATATATTCAGTTAATAGGTTATATCTTCCAAACCTAACGGTAAAATTTTTTGTGTCATATATCAAAAAACGCGAAATTTTACAAACTAAAACATATTGAAATTTAAAAAAAATCGTTAGCGGCGTTTTCTCAAAAACCGCCAAAATTAATTTTAGCGGTTTTTAGCGATTTCCCGCTAAACTAGCTTTTTTCGAAAAGTCGTAGATCAAACGTTTCTAGATTTTTGATCGATCATTCAAACTTTTAAGCTAAATCAACGCTTTGATACTAACAAACAGACAAACAGACAAACAGACAAACAGACAAACAGACAAACAAACAAACAAACAAACAAACAGACTGACTTTTCATCTCATTTTCGGAAGGCCCCTAAAAATTTCAAAATTAATTATTTTTGAACCAGTGGTCCGATTTTGATGATCGAGGTGTCATTCGACGCGTATTTTGATGAGAATTGTAAAAAATTCAAGGAAAATTCAAAAAGGCTCCAACGGCCCATTAGCTCCAATCATTTAAATTTTTCCCCTCCCACTTACACCTGTTTATCTCACGAACCAGGCGAGTTTTCAAAAGTCTTAGTATGCACATTTGTAAGTTAGGTTGATACCTTTCGATCGTATATAACTCGACCTGATCAGTCATAGCAAATCTTCCATTCTTCCTGTGTATATATGCTAGTCGCCTTCGCACCCTTCGTGCTGCTTTCGTCACTACGCGCGGACTGCCGTCCGCAGTGATGTTTGTCGGACTATGTGCTTCTGTGAACAATAATTATCCACGACACTAAACAAAACTTCGACACTGCACTAACCAAAGAACACCAAACAAAAAGAGACGCTCGAACTGACGTTTATTAAATATTATATTCATATATTTCTGCGGATACCGCACTCCAAACAAAATCCAGGTCAGCCAAACTCCCAACGCTTCCGTCTGCGTTCGAGTTTCAAGCCACACTCTCGCTTGCCAGCAAAATCGGCTGTTGCTATGCCAATTTTTGATCTCCCCTGCCACGCACCCCAGAGTCAACGGCCGATCGCCCTTGGCATTGACCCATATTCTCGGTGCATTCGGCAGCAAGCCGCTCACGCATACCAAGAGCCATACTCTCTCCCAACGACTCTTATACGAGCGCTCTCTCATTGAAAATGGCCCACCTATCAGCCTATCGCCTGTGCTGTGCCTTTTTTTCTTCGCCGACCACGGTCACACTGGCCCTTACTTATAAAATTAATCGGCCACCAGACCCACGATGCAACACCACTACGAAGATTTACGCCTGACTTGTCGAGGGAAGTGGCGCAAATCTTCGTAGGCATGGGACTGGTGTCGGTATTGAGCGTTGCCCTCAGTCTGCCGCGCCCAACGTAGGCCACGCCCACTCTAGACTATCAGCTATCGGTCGCTCCGCTGGCCATTCTCTCCTGTGTTTCTCCGCGTGCGTCTTCCCTAATCCGACCTCTTTAAAGCTTACCTCCTCCACGATTAATTTCTGGCTCTCCTCTGGCTCCCATGCCTCTGGCTCATTCCTCGTCGCGCCGTCCTTAACATAATGAGCTACTTGCTCAGTCATTTCCTGCGTTTTATCAATTGCTGCAACGACTGGCACTTCGGAGCCCACGACTTCTGGTGCTATCCCAAAAATCCGCCAAAAATCAATTCCGACGTAAGCGGTCTGTTCTAAATACGGACACAAATACATCTCGACTTCCCTAATTTCGCCCTTGTATTCTACAGGTACCACCATCCGACCAATTATCGACCGATCTTCGCCTGACGCGGTGCGCACTATCGACACGTACGGCTTCACAGGCAGATTCAGCTCTTCCGCGAGTTCGCGACACCCTCGACCCAAGAGACTCACAGTCGCGCCGGAGTCAAGCAAGCCCCGCATCTGTCGGCCTCCTAGATTAAACTCCGCAAAAACGCGAGGATCGGACCGAACTGTTCTGGCCACTGCTGCGACTACTTGTCGCTTGACTTGACGTCGCCTCCTGAATCTGTCCCGAGCCTTTTTCATCTTGCGTGTCACCAGTCGCATCCCATCTAACAGCCGCTCATTGAAAACCCTGTTCCGCGCCTCGAGATATGCCCTAATCTTTTCCTCATAAGGTAAGTGCCGTATGCCTCTAAGCTTATTTCCTAAACATGCATTATTCCTATCCTTAACTAGTTCTACACCTACTTCTTCGCGGGATTCATTCCCGGGCGCGATTCTCCCGCTCTCGTCGCGCTCCTCTGCCAGTTTCCCGCACAGTCAGGGCACTGGGGACAATAAGTATCGGCTCGGCCGCAGCGGTAGCAGAATATCTTGCGCTCCTTGGCCATGCAGTTGCGGAACTCGTGATCTGGCGATTCGCAGTTCCAGCATCCTGCCCTACGCTGTGCTCGTTGCACCACTCGAGCCTCATCCACCTCGAGCTCCGGAAATTCCGGCTCCTTCTGTCGGCACGTCGATCTCGTTCGCCGACATTCCGCCCCTCGGTGCTCCGAATCTCGGCGGCGGCTTCGCGTCAAACGCCGGCCTGGGATTGCGTCTGCCGAATGCCTTTTCCACCTCACTGCATTCGTCCCGCAGCTGGTCAACGGTGTACACATCCAATGCCGTACACGTAGCGCGCGAGATCGTCCCTCAAGCCCTTTCTTCGCGATCTTAATCAGTCGTGCTTCTGGCAGCGGCTCCCGCAACCTCGACGCTAGCTTCTGGATCGCGTGGATGAAATCCACGGCGCTCTCGCCACGCCCTTGTTCCCGCTGCATGAGCTCGTGCATTTTGTCATGTTCGGTTTGAGTGCCTCTAAAACTCGCAATTAAAGCTCGCGTTAGTGCTCCCATTCCTCGACTTGGTGGCGGCGAACGTGTAGCCAGTACCACTCCCGAGCTCTACCCTTCAACAAAACATGTGAAGCAGCGGAGCACTTCTCGCCATGGACACCGATACTGATGCTGCAGAAACTCGACACGAAAGATGAAATCTTCCACTGAAGACTTGCTGCAGTCACCATCAAAGGACACGTCCCATTTTTCCACTTTTACCCAGGATGATCTCGGAGGCCCAACATCAAAATGCTGCCTTCCTGAGTCCTCGCTACCATATTCATTTGCTCTTCTATCCTCAACTCGCAAGTTGTCTTGTCGAGACAAAGGATTTCGCCACAAGCTTGATCTCGGGTCCACCTGCCTATGCTCGATCGACCGCGAATCGGGAACAGCTGTTTGCGTAGGCCGTGCTTCCAAATTTGGCGAGGCAACGACAGACTTCTTCACTCCGGCCGTCTGCTCGGACTTTGCTCCTTGCTGAGCCCCTACTGCCGTTGGCCCTGCATCCTCGTCAAAGGCTAGCAGCTCCTCCTCTGTCTTCTTTGCGTCAAAGACGGGCAATTTTGGACGAACGACGTCATTCACCGCCTTCATGACCTCTATGAAGCCTCGTTTCATCTCCTCTCTAAGAGCTTGGCAGATTCCTTCAGACTGAGATTTCAGAAACGTCAAATGTGCTTGCGCCAACATTGCGTTAACTGCCGAAGCTTCTATCGACGGCAGTGTCGGTTTCGGAAGCTTTAACGGAGCCTTCTCTGCCTCTTTCCTCGTCGGTGTCCTGCATAACGGCCCAAACCCTACTGCGCCCTGTTCGCTCTTCCAAGACGTTTCCTGGTCCTGTTTACTTTGCCTGGTATTATACCCGTGGCCCCCTTGTCCGCCTTCAGCCATTTTTTTATAACGAAGGGAAAGCAAAAACAGGAAACTATCGACGCAGCTATCGCAACAACAACAATACAACGAACGTGCAGCAATAATAAATAAATTGGATAATAAATAAATAATATAATATAATAAATAATATAATATAATAAATAATGATCATATAAATAACAGAAAATATGAATAAATAAATAAATACGTAAACTTAATATATAAATAATGAACAATAAATAAATAATTAAATATCTAATAATAAATAAATAAATAAATATCGAGCAACGAGTAATTATCACAGTACTTAAATAATTAAATATTGATTAATAAATAAATATCAAACAATAAATAAATAAATAGACACTGAATAATAAATAATCACTACACAATAAATAAATAAATAAATATTAAAAGGTAAATAAATAAATAAATATTGAACAATAACAAAAAAAAATAATAGATACCAAAAAAATCCAAAAACCAAGTTTTCCAAACAAAAAACAGAAATTCACGTAATATGAGGAGGGGATCGCCATTCGTCGGAGATAGCCGCCTAAACACTTCGCTAACTCATGGTTCGATAGGTGCCCGATACAAAAAAAAGAAACAATAGAAAAACAATCACGTGAGTATTGTCGGCTGCACAGACCATCAGCTGAACTGATGATCGGCAGCCGAGAATACTCCGTTTTAATTAACTTTACTTTAATTTAAAAATACTTTCTTTTAATTCCACCTGCCCGCGATGGGATAGAAGTCCATGGTGCAGCGCGTGTGAGTATCTTACTCTTCACGGGTCACCATGGCCAACTATACACCACCTGGCTGCCTACCAATGTCCACGATGCAGCGCGTGCGAGGCATTTCCTCGTCACGGGTCACCGTGGCCATCGGCACATATCAGCTGGACAGGCGGAACCAGAAAATACAAAAAACAAGGTAAGTTACTTTACGACAATTACGAGAACATTGAACAATTACAATCATGATTACCCCACAGGTCGATTCTTCCACGTGCAATTGTAGGTGAGCTTTCGTGCCCCCTACAAGTCACCGCTTGGAATCGGCCCGTGAAGTAAAACATGCCTTCGAGAGTACTCGTCTTATGCTTTATTTTTTTGTTTCTGGGCCGTATGCTACGTCGTCGAGACGACGACGAGCTCCATTTCCAGTTTGGGCGCCATATTGTTACGACTCGGCTTGGTTCCGTGGGGCAACGCCGGCTAGCTCTGTCACCTCAAGGGGGGTTGTTAACCAATTGCCCGCCGAGCCGCACAATCGCAATCATCGATTCGCACTCTCAACAATTCACGAAACTAAACACGACACAAACATCGCAAAAACAACATAAATATCGGACACACGTATCGGCGGCTTTGCTCTTATACCGCAGCGTACCCACCCTACCTGTGGCGGCAACTTTAAAATTCAAATTTGTTGCGCCACCCAACAAAAATGTTCTCCGGCGACTATCTTACTCCATGACGATGCGATCCCCCTCCCACAATAAATTCTCTACTCACTCATATTTTTCGTTTTAACTTATTAATAATTTATTTATAATTAAGTCCTAGCATATTTAATTTATTTTCGTGTTAACAATTTTTGTAAATATATATTTCTGTTACTTTCTTTTCTTTGATCTGTCTTGAGTTTTATTTATAATTTCCGGTATTAATGGCTCACTGTCTTGTTTTCGTTATTTTGTATTATGTGTGCATATATGAATATATATATACTAAGCGCCTACAGGGACCTCACAAACCTACAGAGCTCTGGGGGGTATCTAAGGACCTGCGGGTACAATATCAAATAAGAATGTGGGCGAAACGAAAAGTGAACACGAAAAAAATACAAAATCATAAATAAATAAACCAAACGAAATCAATGGATAAACAAATAAATTATAAAACGAAGAAATAAACAAAATCGAAATTAAATATAAATAATAAGTTGAATAAATTAAATAAATAAATTTAACAAAATGATAAATAATAAATTAAACAAAAATTAATAAATAATAAATTTAACAGAACAAAAATGATAACTTGATTTTACGTTAACAGAAAAGATAAATAACAAACAAAGCATAAATAATAATAAAATAAATAATCATCCGCCAGGTCCAGTGAAAAGGTGGGGAAATCAAAGGCATACAGCTCACCCCGAGATTGACGCAGCTGACCGCCGAACTGCAGGTACTTTCAAAAGCTTACGCACTGCAGGGGTCGCTGAAGTCACCGCCTGCCGTTGCACTGCTGTTCCAGCTGTTGTTGTCGCTGCTGCTGTGTGTGTTTGGCGGGCTTTTGGTTGCTTTTTGTGTTGTTGTGTGTTTATAACTTAAATTGTTTTTGTTGGTGCGGGTTTTTAATTTATGTTTTTGATTGGGCGCATATATATATATATACATATGTTTCTATTGCTTTGTTTTGGTTGTTTAAACTGTGTTTTGTTGTTGCCAACTTGTGGCTGTTTGGTTTTACTGTGGTTATTGTTGCTGTTGATTTTTATGTAGCTTAGTTTATTTGTTGTTGTTGCTGTCACTGCACTGAACTGCACTAATGCCTATTGGTATTGGCTGGTGTTTGTGCACGATACATGTACATATATACTAGTGACGAAAACATTTTCATGCCCCAAAATTTCTGATATCCAATTTTGTGACGAATAATATTAAGTTTTACATATAAATTATTTTAAACAAAATTTTTGCACTTGGCACATTGCGCTAAAATGTATCAATTCTTCATACCAAATAAAACTCACTCACTGTTTTGCGCAGTGCCGAATGCAAAAATTTTGTTTAAAATAATTTATATGTAAAACTTAATATTATTCGTCACAAAATTGGATATCCAGGGCAATGTTTTCGTCACTAGAATACCTCGTAAGGGGTTTTTTTATGGATATCGAAATTTTTGAATAAGACATCAGAAATTTTTAAAATGCAATATTTTTGACAGTATAAGCTTTGTCAACTTTGATTATTGTTTGTAAAAGCTAAAACAAATTTTCTGGCAACACTGGTTCCCGTTACAAACATACTGCATGGTGCTATGACACTTTGCTGCTGCTGTCCTATTCCCATTCAAGTAATGTATTATTCAGCTAACAGGTATTTCCGCATTACGCTGCAAGCAGTGCCAAAGAGCCCTTCGAAATATCTTTTCAACGATATATAGATCGCATCTGTAGCTTCTATCGTTTGGATGCTATAAGGGTTTCAATTTTAGCGGTTTTTAGCGATTTCCCGCCAAACTAGCGATTTATTTGAAAAAGTCGTAGAACAAACGTTTATAGGGTTTTGAGCAGGAACAAGTCCTCATTCAAACTTTTAAGCTAAATCAACGATTTGATCCTAACAAACAGACAAACAAACAAACAGACAAACAAACAAACAGACAAACAAACAAACAAACAGACTGACTTTTCATCTCGTTTTGAGAAGGACACCAAAAATTTCAAAATTATTTATCTTCTGAAACAGTTGTCCGATTTCGATGATCGAGGTGTCATTCGACGCGTATTTTTAATGAGAATTGTTCAAAAATCAAAGAAAATTCAAAAAGGCTCCAACGGCCCCATTAGCTCCAATAATTTAAATTTTTCTCCTCCCACTTACACCTGTTTATCTCACGAACCAGGTGAGTTTCCAAAAGTCTTAGTGTGCACATTTGTAAGTTAAATTGATACCTTTCGATCGGTATATAACTCGACCTGATCGGACAGTCATAGCAAATTTTCCATTCTTCCTGTGTATATATGCTAGTCGCCTTCGCACCCTTCGTGCTGCTTTCGTCACTAGCGCGGACTGCCGTCCGCAGTGATATGTAAAAAAACGCGGAATTAAATTGCCTTTATATCACATATTTTAAAGTGATTTAAAACGCAGATTTTTCTTAAATCGCCAAAGAAATATTTTTCCACCTGTAGCTTTTTACCTATGTACTCCAGAAAAAATATATATTATATATATTTATAAATATATTTCGATCTTGCTGTAATCGAAAGTACAAAATGTTTCATCTGCCGCAAAAAGAATTCACCACTTGCAAGCAGTATCTTTCCACATGCAATGCAAGCAGTGCAAGTAATGTGCATGCAGTAGTATACGTATACATGCAGTAGTGTAAAGGTAAAAGGTATATTCAATCAACAGGTAATATCTTGCCCAAACAAATTTTGACAGATAGGTGTTGTATGTCAAAAGACGCGGAATTAAATTGTCTACAACATACTACATTTTTAAAAGTGATTTGATGTGTGGATTTTTCTTAAATCGCCAAAATGTGGAGAAAAATACCTTATTTCACCTGTGGCTGTTTACCTATTTTCTTAAAAAAAAAACTTTGAAGGTATGTCTAAAAGCCCTTTTCACCGATATATAGATCCTTTTCACCGATATATAGATCGCATCTGTAGCTTCTATCGTTTGGATGCTATAAGGGTTTCAATCTTAGCGGTTTTTAGCGATTTCCCGCTAAGCTAGCGATTTTTCGAAAAAGTCGTAGAGCAAACGTTTCTAGATTTTTGAACAGGAACAAGTCCTCATTCAAACATTTAAGCTTTATTAACGATTTGATCCAAACAAACAAACTGGCTGCTATGACACTTTGTTGCTGCTGCCCTATTCCAATTCAAAGTAAAACGTATATATTCAGTTAATAGGTTATATCTTCCAAACCTATTGGTAAAATTTTTTGTGTCATACATCAAAAAACGAGAAATTTTACAAGCTAAAACATATTGAAATTTAAAAAAAATCGTTAGCGGCGTTTTCTCAAAAACCGCCAAAATGTGGGGAAAAACACCTTATTTCACCTGTAGCAATTTACCTGTGTACTTTAGAAAAAAAGTTAAAAGGTATGCATAACAGCCCTTCAAAATACCTTTTCAGCGATATATAGATCGCATCTGTAGCTTTTATCGTTTGACTGCTATAAGGGTTTCAATTTTAGCGGTTTTTAGCGATTTCCCGCTAAACTAGCTATTTTTCGAAAAAGTCGTAGAACAAACGTTTCTAGATTTTTGAGCGGGAACAAGTCCTCATTCAAACTTTTAAGCTAAAACAACGATTTGATCTATACAAACAAACAAACAAACAAACAAACAAACAAACAGACAAACAAACAAACAAACAGACTGACTTTTCATCTCGTTTTCAGAAGGGCACCAAAAATTTCAAAATAATTTATCTTTTGAACCAGTAGTCGGATTTTGATTATTGAGGTGTCATTCGACGCGTATTTTTATGAGAAATATTATAAAATTAAAAATGTTGACCAAAAGTCTCCAACGGCCCCACTAGCTCCAATCATTTAAATTTTGCCCCTCCACTTACACCTGTTTATCTCACGAACCAGGTGAGTTTTCAAAAGTCTTAGTATGAGTAGTATAAAAATGCGGGTTCCAGGCCAAATTGGGGGTGGGGGAGTCGTAAAATTTTAATTGATCGTAAAAAAAGGGTCAAAAGTCATAAAATTTTATTGATAAGTCATAAAATTTTATTGATTTTGTTGTTATTTTTATTGATTAATAATAAAAAAGTCGTAAAATTTTAATTAGAAAGGGTCAAAAGTCGTAAAATTTTAATTAGAAAGGGTCAAAAGTCGTAAAATTTTAATTAGAAAGGATCAAAAGTCGTAAAACTTGATCAAAAGTAATAAAATTTTAATTGATCGTAAAAAAAAAGGTCAAAAGTCGTAAAATAAAATTAGGTCAAAGTCGTAAATGATCTTGTTTTGTGGTTAATTTTATCGATAAGTCGTAAAATGTTGGGAAAAAGGTTAGAGTGTGTAGATGGAGGGGGAGGGAGGGGGTTCAATTGATCCCTATTAAAGTGATCATAAAGGTGAAAAGGTTAGAATGTGTGGACTGTTGTGACAGATACATTGATTGTTAGACAATTTAATTACCCATTTGAGTTTGTCACGGGGCAGACACGCGACAGACACGGGGCAGACACGCGACAGACACGGGACAGGCACGGGACAGGTACGGGACAGATACGGGACAGGTGTGAGGTAGCCATGGGATAGACATGGGATAGACATGGGATAGATATGGGATAGTGGTCAAGATTTATGATGTAATTAATTATTTAACTGGTTTTGTCTGGTGTCTAAGAAAAATACACCTTAGAATGTATGCAAGAGAAGGTATAAATGTTGGAGCTCAATGCTTAAATTTTTCAGTTTGACATACTCAATTGTTTGAACATATCAGTGTAGTGCAGTGAAAAGGACAGCTCGAGGACGTGTCATCAACAGAACAACAACAACAACAACAGCTTCAGTTCAACAGCTCAAAACAGCTCAAAACAGCTCAAGAACAGCTCAAAACAGCTTAGAACAGCTTAATATCAGTCTAACAACAGTATCAGCTCCAACAACAACAATAACAACAGCAGCAGATCGTCAACAACAACAACAACAACAATGAATACCCAAGGAATAATTCACTGTCCCACATGTAACATTGACCTGCCATTGGGTATTCAATGGAATCATCATGTTCGTACCGACACACACAAGATGAAAGCGATTGAGCCGGTAGATAGTCGAATCAAAAAGATTTCACAGGGATTCAAGGGACGAATCCTTCATTATATGTATTTGAATGATGGACCGGAACTTAGAATCCCTGAAGAATTTTTAAATGAGGCAGGAGATGCATTCATTCCTCACTTGGTATGTGTGCTAAAAAATTATGAAGCAGTGAAAGTTAATTTCGAACTTTTCGCTGAGTATGTGCTTTTAAAAGAAAATGAAACATTGAGTGAAATAAAATCGTTCCAAAGCCGAATGGTAATCACATATGCAAGTAGTGATTTAAATCAATTATTTGAAGAGCACTCAAAGCAAATAATTGCTAAAATGGAAGAGTTCCAGGAAAAGGATAGTGGATGGGCTCTGTTCGGTATAATCCGTTTGGAAATGAATGTTAACCAGTATAGACCCATACGTGGTTCTTCATTCATAGCATTACCAAAGAAACTAAGTAACAAAGGAGCAATAATCAATGTTCAGAACAATGATCAATACTGTTTCAAATGGACATTACTATCGGCATTGAAAATTGTAAAAAAGTCTCAAAGATGTGCCAGCTACAATGTGAGGATCACAGACGATAAAATTAAAGTGTCAAATGATTTGACATTGGATTTTACTGGGTTGTCATTCCCCCTAAAGATAAAGGATATTAAAATATTCATCAAACATAATCCTCAAGTGAGCATCAACGTTTTTGGATATGACGAAGAGAGTGAGAATATAATTGGACCCCTATTCCAATCAGGATTTGAACAGCAGATGCATGTTAATATGCTATTCCTAGAAGATGGGGGAAATGCTCATTACATGTGGATTAAAAATATCTCTCGGTAAGTTTACTATTTATTTAAATAGTGAATTATTAAATACTAATTACTTTGAATGGATATTTTGTAGGTTAATATCGTCACAAATTGGGAATCAGAGGAGGAGACAATGGTTCTGCAATGTATGTCTAAACTTTTCGTCCAGCGAGGGAGCTGCAATGAAACATAGGGAGTTGTGCAATGGGAAAGTCTCAACGCTGCCCATTACCAATGAAGCAACAATTAAATTCACCCAACAGCATCACCAACTACAGGTCCCGTTTGTAGTGTATGCTGATTTTGAATGTATTCTTCAACCGAAAAATATTGAAGTAAGTTCTACATTAGTTAATATTAATGAACATATACCGATAGCATATGCATACTACATAAAGTGTGCATTTGATAGTAGATTAGATAAGTTTATTTTAGAAACTGGTAAAAATTCAGGTTTAAGCTTTCTCAATTCACTTATAAAAAATCTCAAGCAAATAAATAATGAATATTTGAGCAAGGTAGTTCCCATTGTTATGAGTCCGGAAGAAGAATCTGATTTTCAAGAGGCTATTAATTGTCATATTTGTGGGAGCGTTCTATTAGCAGATAGGGTAAGGGATCATTGTCATTTTACTGGTAAATTCAGAGCTGCGGCTCATTCAAAATGTAATTTGACATATAGAACGAGTAATTTTATACCTGTTTTCTTTCATAATTTTACCAAATATGATTCTCATTTATTTGTAAAAGAACTTGCACATGTGCCTGGAGAAATTAGAGTTATTCCAATCAACAAGGAACATTATATATCATTATCAAAAATAATAGAGTGTGATAACGGAAATAGTTTAGAAATTCGTTTTCTGGACACATTTAGATTTATGTCATCAAGTCTAGATGCTCTTGCATCTAATTTATGTGATGAACAATTAATAACAATAAAATCACATTTCAGTCATGAAAATGAGTTCAGACTGATGCGTAAAAAAGGTGTTTTTCCCTATGAATATTTAGATTCAGAAAATAGATTACAAGAAACTTCTCTACCTACAAGAGAATCATTTTACAACAATCTGACAGAGTCTAATTGTTCTGAAGAAGATTATATACACGCACTTAAGGTTTGGTCTGAATTTTCATGTTCAACACTAAAAGACTATTTAGAATTGTATCTAAAAACTGACGTTTTACTGTTGACTGATGTTTTTGAAAATTTCCGCTCCATCTGTTTAAAAATTTATTCCCTTGACCCAGCCCATTTCTATACAACTCCAGGATTATCTTGGGAGGCTATGTTAAAGTCAACGAAAATTGAATTGGAGCTACTAACAGATATAGATATGTATTGTTTTATTCAATCTGGCATTCGTGGTGGTTTGGTTCAATGTTGTCATAGATATACCAAAGCAAACAATCAATATTTGTCAACATTTGACCCAAACAAAGAACGAACATTTTTGATGTATCTGGATGCAAACAATTTATATGGTTGGGCAATGTCACAAGCCCTACCATATAATGGATTTAAGTGGCTATCTTCTAAAGACATAGAGTGTCTCAATGTTGTTGATATACCTATTGATGGTGAGAATGGATATATTTTAGAAGTAGACTTAGATTATCCATACAATATTCACGATCATCATAATGATCTTCCTTTTTGTCCGAGCATCAAATTACCAACAAAGACGGCTAAAGTAGAAAAACTAGTTGCTGACCTTGGTAATAAAAGAAATTATGTTATCCATTACCGAACATTACAACAATGTTTGAGTAATGGATTACAGTTGAAAAAAATTCATAGGGGATTACGTTTCAAGCAAAAAGCTTGGCTTAAGACTTACATCGATTTGAATACTATGCATAGAACGAATGCTAAAAATTCATTTGAAAAAGATTTCTTCAAATTATTAAATAATGCAGTATATGGTAAAACCATGGAAAATGTGGAGAAGAGGGTGGATGTAAGATTAGTTACTGAGTGGGATCCACCACAAACGTCTGCAGTAGGTCGCAAAAGACTCTGTGCAAGGGCCTTAATTGCTAAACCCAACTTTCACAGCTCAACAAAAATAAACGAAAATTTTTATGCAATACAAATGAAAAGATTAAGGAATCTTTTAAACAAACCCATGTATTTAGGTTTCAGTGTTTTGGATTTATCAAAGTGGAAAATGTATGATTTCCATTATAACTATATGAAACCAAAGTTTAAAGAAAATATAACTTTAAATTACATGGATACTGACTCTTTTATTTATACAATAAAAACTGATGATTTTTACAGAGATATTCGAGATGATGTAGAGGAAAAATTTGACACATCTGATTATTCTGATGAAGTTGCTAATAAGTATAATTTTAAAAAAGTTAATAAAAAGAGATTGGGTTACTTTAAGGATGAGCTCAATGGTAAACCCATGTCGGAGTTTGTTGGACTTCGTCCAAAAATGTATTGTTATAAAGTTGATAGGGTTGAGAAAACATTTAAAAAAATAAAAGGTGTGAAAAGAACGGCTTTAGAAAAGATAGATCTGGAAAACTATAAAAAATGTTTAACAACTGGTGAATCAGAATATGGAAAAATGTTATTGTTTAGATCCATAGGTCATACAATAAATACTTATCAAACTACCAAGAAAATTCTTGATAATAAAGATGATAAGCGTTTCATTGAGAGCAATCAACATTCCACATTAGCCTATTTCCATCATAAATTAATAGAAAGAGAGCTGTTAACAAATATAAATTTTTTAGAGGCTGAGTCATTTACCTGGGGAAGACAGGTAGGTGAGTTGGAAAACAATTTTACTCACTCTTTACAAGAGAATACCTTGCTCAAATCATTAAAAATTAAAATTGAAAATGTTGAAAAAACTTTATTTAATGCAACCCTTGAACTTGAGATGTTCTATAATGATCAGCAAAACCCACCCAGAAAAGTAGATTTGTAGAAAAAATTTTTTTAAACAAAATGTATTTATTTTTGTAATATAAAATGTTTGTAAAAGTTGCATATAAGTCATATATAAAAATGTTAAGAATTGCATATTAATATTATATAAATTGTTTATAAAGTTTTTGTAAGTTTAATACAAAATGTTTGTAAAAGTTGTATACTAAATTTTAAATATAATGTTTCTAAAAAATGTATACTAGATTTAAGTTAAAGATAAATGTTAATAAAGTTGTAAACAATTTTAAATGGAATCCAAAACGTTATATTTGTTTTTGTATGGTGGTCTCTACTAAAATTAAATTGTTTATATGGACTATAATATATCTTTTTCAGCAATCCAACTATCTTCACTTTTTGGAAAGCCCAACCAACGCACCAAGGCTCTTTTGCCGTCTCGTTTCAACACTTTTTCAACTAGATATGTATCGGGGAAACGAGTCTTTTTGAGTTCTTCTTTATAGAAACAGCCTTCAATTGGATTCCCCTTTAGGTCTTCTAACCAATATGTTGTTGGATATGTGTTTTTCACTATTCTAATTTTAAATACTTCCGTTGACCAATTTGGGGTGTAGCCTTTCTCAAATACATGTTTGTATTTACTTATACGCACATTGTCTCCCTTACGCAGTTTGCTTCCAGTGAATATTTTCATATGATTGTATACCGTGTTCAAGAGTTGTTTTTCATTGGATGAATTGACGTCAATAGGACTCATTTTTATTGTTCTATGCACATGATTGTTGTAATCATCAATTAAACTTTTATACATATCAATCCATTTATATTTTCCATTAAAGCTGAATTCACGCCACATGAGCTCTTTTAGCGTTCGATTAAATCGTTCAACAATTGATGCCTTTAGGGTACTAAATGTTGAATAATGATTTATTTTAAACTGGTTTGTTAATATCTTAAATTGTTTATTGAAAAACTCGGTTCCGTCATCTGTTTGTAGGTTCTTGGGAGCACCATGCCCCGATTTAAATATTTTTTCCATTGCCTGTGCAACTTCTTTAGCGGTTTTTGATTTTAGTGCTTCACCCCAAGCAAATTTAGAGAAAGTATCTATTACTGTCAACAAATATCGATAACCATTATTGGATGAAGCATACGCCCCCATTTCAACCAAGTCCGCTTGCCATAGATCGTTTATTCCCTTTGTGACAACTCTACGTCGTAGAAAATTCTTGCGGGAGGGTCCATGTAATTCGTTAACAATATCTCGTTTGCTCATAGTTAAGTAATTGTTAGTTGAGATTGTTTGATTTTCAATTAGCTTTTTCTGGGTTGACTCATATATTTATATGTATATTCCTCAAGACTTTTTAGTTGTGCAATTAGATTTGCGAAGATTTTATCAGAACTCTCTAATCTATCTTCAATTTGTTTAATTCTGGTATCCAAAACTCCAACTTTGGTATTTAGTGCTTGTGTTATTTTTTGGTTTACTTCTGATCTGAAGCTTTTTAAAGTGTCATCAACGTATTCTGAAAGTGGTGTAGATACCATTTTTGTTATAGTGTCTCTTAATTTCTCAATGCTTTTATCAAGATAGTCTTTTATTACTAAATCGTTTCCCTCTATCGGTCCACCACAATTTTTAATTCGTTTCTGTTGAGCATTCAGATTACCGTCACTATCAATGTACAAACCCACACCAGTTTTAAAGCCTCTTTTCAAGGGTTCCGAATGCTCATTATCATTAATAAAATGACCGAACTTGTCAACAGACATACTGATTATGAATGTAATTGTCAATTGTATTACATATTTATAGATATTAGTATATAATCTTCGCCTCACGTAGTTCTTCTATTATCGATATAATTTCATTATTATGATTAGTGTTACCAGCTGCTTTTGAGGCTAATAGAATCTGCAGTCGTTCAACTAATTCATTGACATCATCCCAATACACATAATTTGGCTTTGACGACTGTAGGGTCATAAGCCCTGAACCTGTTTTCGAACGATTTGGCGTAGACATTGCTGTGGGAATTGAGTCAGTACTTATAAGAGGCTTGATAATTTTTATGTATTTTTGTGCTCGACTCCCTTTTACCTGTTTATTTGGGTCGTAATCTCTTCTATACACACTTGTCTCATTTAAAATATTTTTATAAGTTTCCAAATCATTTTTGCTATAGTCTGTAGGTTTATTATGGAAAATTAATGAGTATAGACCAGGGGTAAGGGGCCAACTACTTCCGCTCGACAATTTAATCTTCTTATTATTTATAATTAATGTACTGTTCCCCAACATTAGAGAACGAGAATCTGATGTGCTTCTTCTTGGTCCATAAGCGTTATCCAAAAGTTTCTCTCTCTGTAGCTGACTGATATTAAGGTTCATTTCATAATCTTCTTCCTCTGATTCAATATCTAATTCAGGTTCTGACTCTGCTGCAACCTCCGGTTCTGACTCTGACTCTGCTTCAATACTCGAATGTGAAAAGTAATTTGTTTCATCATTGTCTTCTTCACTTTCAGTGTTTTTTAAATTTAAATTATCATTTGGAAAGTAGATTTCTTCCCAGGTTAAACTCTTTTTATCATCAACTTTTTTACTAGTGAACTTAGGTTTTATCGACTTTATAGTTTTATGTAATTTTGAATTTTCATCATTGTCATCGTTATCGTCTTCGACTTTCATTAATTTAATTTTTTTATTTTCGCTAACTAGTTCCTGTAAAGGTTCTGTTATCGGCTTAAAAGTTTTCTCCAATTCAATTTCATTTAAAGCATTTGTTTGCCTTATACTATCAAATTTTCTTTTCAATGTATTTCTCGCTTTCGTCAACTGACTCAAAATAATTTGACTCATGGTGTCGAATGTTAAGTGAAACTGGTTTATATCAAACAGCTTTAAAGTATATAAGGGACACACGAAAGCTGATGTGTGTGTATGTAATCACTTCTCAACCAATACTGTTAAATAATGGAAATGCATTTATATATATATAATAGATATCTGAAAGTTCCCACCATCATAAAAAGAGCAGTTGAATTCATAATACAGTTTGAAAAATAAGTTTTATTTAAGAATATTAATACAGTTACAAATCTTGATTGGTCTTGTTTAATTCTAAGAATAACTTGCCATCATTTCTTTTGATGACACTAAACTTCATTTCGTTTAATGCAGCGATAGTCTCATCTTGAAGACTTGTATAACGCTCCGGTAGGTATAGAATGTATTGCTCTAATTCTAAAGCAATGGAATCTCCAATCTTTGTTTTCTTCCGCTGTGCTCTGAGAATGGGGTAGGTGACGCCAACTGTCATCTTGGTTTTTGAAAGTAGTGGCTTCTGATTGCGTCCATTAAAATCCTTTAGCACGTTCACACATGTTTGCTCTTCATCAAAAAAGGATTGAATTTGAATGTCGGTGAACTCGGGCTGATTCATTTTTGACACTATTCTTGTTGTTGCTGTATATCCTTTGTAGCTGTTGCTGTTGCTGCTGAAGCTGTTGTTGTTGTAACTACTACTGTTTTGAGCTGCTGCTGTTTAGAGCTGTTGCTGTTGCTGTTGCTGATCGTCGAGTGTGACTTGTTTCTATTTTGTTCTCATCTTTTATAGCTCAACCAAACCAATAATTTGAGTCTTCAGTGATTGTATTGAACCCACCCCCTAATTAGATGCTAGTAAAAATTCGAGACACAGGTGTCCACAGTTGTATGTATTAAAACGTTGCACTTTCTCATAGTTATAACTTATACGATTTCCCAAGTATTTCACAACCTCTTTTGGTGGTTGTAGGTTCCCAAAACTATCAAAGTACTTTACCAAATTTCCATTTTTATTATAAGCTACCCAATGTGTGCCGTTTGATGAAGAAACGTCCAAATTTATGACACCACATTCCTGACTGTAAGGTGTTTTTGGAAGTGTATCCCTCATAAATACATCACGAAAATGGGGGATATATTTGCGACCAAAATTTTCAATGTCTAAATTTGTTAATGCTCTTTTGGGTAGCCTTTTTAATAGTTTTTTTGTTGGTTTATTCCAGAGCCCTTGTTGTATGGTTTGAGGTATAATCCGTAGCCTTTTCGATAAGGTTTCAAATACATTCCCTCTCCCAAGGCAACTACTTTCTTTTTTTCTCCCCCATCGTCCAACTGCTGTTTTGCTGTCCGCGCATTGTTAATTGCATTTACAACAGCTGCACTGCCAGAGGCTAGACTTCCTAGAGCACTCAGTGCAGTCAGAATTGGTACAAGTGGTAAAAAGCCTCCAACTTTGGGTACATTAATTACACGTGGAACTCTAACATTTTTCTTACTACCCATTGTTTTGCGTATTGTTTTGCGTGCAATTTTAATTGCATTCATTATATCTAGTGGTTTTTGTTTTTTCAATTCCCGACTAGCTGCACTAACCACGGACGACAAACTCTTCATTTTAATTTTTCCACCTCGTTTCACCCCTTCTTCTTCACACCCATTCCAAATTTTTTCTTTGACTTCATGATATTAGCCACCATAAATGCTGACGCTCTCTCACCGAGGGTACTATCTTTAGCCTTCACACGTTCCCAAGCTCTGTTGAGCAATTCTGTGTCTGCCTTATGACGTTCACTCAAATCCTTGTGCTTTTCGTATGCAATGTCATGTACCATGCAAGCCTCGTCCAAAGGATTTATTCCACGATCACCCCGCTTCAAACGTTTTTCTAGCTTTGTACCAGGACCACAGAAATTATATCCAGGAATGTGTGCTTCAACCGGTATAATGTTAATTAATTTGTTTACAAGACCACTTCCTCGTTTACCAGACAAATTATGACTGATGTAATTATAAAAACGTTTACCCATTTTATGCTTGTTTAATCAACGAAAGTTTCTCATTGAATGAACACATTGAGAGGAAGTATGCGTTTAATAAAGCAAAAAGAAAATATTATTGTTAGAAATATTGAGGGAAATAATGCTACTGAAAAGCTACCTCAACGTCATAGTACTCTCTTGCCCAACACAATAAGAGCATTGATTGTTGGTCCGTCCAACTGTGGCAAGACAAATCTTATGTTTAGTCTAATTGAAAGTCCCAATGGACTCAAATTTGAAAATATTTACATATTTTCAAAGAGTTTATACCAACCCAAATATGAGTACTTGGAAAAGCTAATCAAACCAATTAAAGGTATGGGTTATCATACATTCTCACAGAATGAATCAGTTTTACCACCCAGTAAAGCCAAAAATAATTCCATTATGATTTTCGATGATGTGGCATGTGAAAAACAAGATAATATTCGCTCATATTTCTGTATGGGACGACATAAAAATATTGATTCGTTTTACTTATGTCAAACTTACACCCATATACCAAAACATCTTATACGTGATAATGCAAACATGATTATTATGTTTAAACAAGATGACCTAAATATGCGACATATTTATCGTGATCATATCAACACGGACATGAGCTATGATTCATTCAAGAAAATTTGTCAAATATGTTGGAACGATAAATATGGTTTCCTGTTAATAAGTAAAGACGATGACATGGATAAGGGGCGATATAGAAAGGGTTTCGATCAGTTTATTATAATTTGAAAATGTGTTTAAATATAAGTTTAAGTGTTACGATATTATGTTCAGTTTAACATTAGATTTCACAATGAATAGATCATTAACATTATCGATAAATGGAAACAGTTCCATTATAAATACAAACTATTTCCCCCCGATTGAATTGAATGGACAATATGAGTGTGCGCTAGTTGACTTTTACATGTACAACTCAATCCCCAATGTGGATACAAGCAACAATCTTTTTCACATTGGTAAACAAGTAATCACTATCCCCATCGGTTCCTATGAGCTCGATGATATTGCCGAGTTTATTTATTCACAGCTAAAAGGTACTGAGCTTGAGAGTACTGTTATAATTAAGGGAAATAATAATACACTTCAAATGGAAATCTCTAGCCGTAAAGAAACTATATACTTTAATAAGAGAAACACAATTGGTGAATTGTTTGGTTTCCATCAAAATGTACTCAAACCACATCCTACTAAAACTTATCTATCTAATCAACCTATAAAAATATTTAAAGTTAACTCGATTCGATTGGAATGCAACATTGTCAGTGGCTCATATGTAGATAATACACCAAATCATATATTATATGAGTTTGGAATCAGTGTCCCTCCAGGCTATAAAATGAATGTGATACCTCACAATCTCATTTACTTACCAATCAACTGCAGAGAAATAAGCACACTATCATTACGTTTAACTGATCAGAACGGTGATTTGTTGAATTTACGTGAAGAAACCGTAACACTTCGATTACATTTGCGAAAGATAGAATGATTATATATAATAAAAGACCGGACATATCCCACCAGCCTTGCACTTCTAGTTGTAAAGCTAAAGGAAGAGGATCAAACCGAAAGAGGAGCGCTCTTACATTAAAAAATAAATTGTTGTTAAAATCATTGGGTTTCAAACTTCGAGTATAACAAGGACGAAAACAAAATGAATGAAATATTAAATGTTCGGGAAAAGCCTTTCTCAGACGAAAGTATCTCGAAGAAAGAATTTCACACCTATTCATCATACCAACAGACATTTAAGCCAAATGATGAAATTCGAATTACAATCCAAAATCAAGACTTGTACGTGCTCCCCCACGAGAGCTATCTTAACTTTCAAGGAATTATTAAAAAAGTATCAGCCGAAAATGTTACAACAACAGACGGCGTCGTTGCCTCACTTAAAAATAATTGTATGGCATACTTTTTGGATGAAATAAAATATGAAATAAATGGTTGTGAGATTGACAGAACACGGTTCGTAGGTGTCACCTCAACCCTTAAAAACTATCTCTCATTGACCAACCTAAATAGTCGCACTCTTCTAAATTCTGGATGGAGTGGAGGAAGTGATATCCAAACAAATGCTAATTTTAATTTTTCCGTTCCCCTTAAAAATTTGATGGGTTTTGCTGAAGACTATACAAAAGTTCTGCTAAACTGTAAACATGAGCTTGTGCTATTACTAACTAAAAATCTGGATGATGTATATCACAAAACTAAGGGTGGTCAAACTCATCAATTAGAAATGACAAATATATCTTGGAAAATTCCACATGTAACTCCCAGTGATGTTGCAAAAATAAAAATGTATGATATTATAAAAAGCGGAGTTAATCTTTCGCTTCCGTTCCGAAGTTGGGATACATATGTCAATCCCAAACTGGTTCAGGGAACACATCATGTTTGGAATGTTAAGCTAGCAGCTAACCGAGAACGTCCCCGCTTTGCAATAATAGCCTTCTCACTAAACGGACAACTAATTTCAAACAATTTATCAAACTTGAAAGTGTACTTGAATTCAGATACATATCCCTATGATGATTTGAATGTGGACTTTAGTCAGGCGCGTTTTGCTCACCTGTATGAAATGTATGCAAATTTTCAAACTAGTTATTACAATCGTGAAGCATTTCCACTTTTAACACCAGTTGACTTTAAACTTAAAGCACCCATTGTTGTAATAGATCTCTCATATCAAAATGAAATGGTGAAATCTGGTCCCATTGATGTGAGAATTTCAACTGAATTAAAGGCGCCAAGTGATGAAAATACCCAAGTATATTGTCTCCTCATTCATGAACGTTTAGTCGAATACAATCCTTTAAGCGGTTTAGTTCAGAGAGTCGTCTAACAATCTACCTATAGAAAATGAGTGAAGATAATGTTGCAGTCGATGTTCAAGGATTTTTTGATAATAACAACAAGTTTATTGTGAAGGAAATCGGAATTGCATTTGGTGATGAATCTAGACTTAATAATCATTTCATTATACGGGCTCCATTTAATTTTAATCAATTAAATAAAAAGTCGCGAAAAACTGCTAGCTGGCTTACTAAAAACCACCACAAATTACATTGGAATGATGGCTACAACTATTTCAATCAAACACGAAATTATTTGAGGAAAATTACTGCAGGAAAAGAGATTCTATGTAAAGGTGTTGAAAAGAAACGATTTCTGGAACTCTTTTTAAGAGAACCTCATTTGATTGATGTTGAGGAGCTTGGATGCCCAGCACTAGATACTTTAAAGGGAAACCAGTTTCCGTTTTGTAAAATGCATCGTCATGAGGGAGTTTGTGCACTAAATAATGCCTACAACATTTTAAAATTCTATAAGGATATAATGTAAAATGAAGTCAACATTTATATCATTAATATTTAGAGTTTCAAGGCGAGCACACATCAAAATCAGCTTAAATAATGGAAAATAATAACAACAACAACAACATCAACAATATCACCAACAACAATGGATCAATTCTTGATAAAATTGATTTTTTTCTTCAACACTATGGCGATGAGATATTTGGAGAGCATTTGCAATATCTTCTCAATACAAGGGATATGTTCATGGATAATGGAGGATGTGATCTTGTCAAATCCAGATATGGTGAACACTTCAAATTCTGTGAATGGGCAGATGACAATGTTGAAGTAGGACGAGAGACTTGTGCCTGCACTTTCTATGCTAATCAACAACATGGAGCCAGAAAATTAATTTCATCATACATTAACTTAAACAAGAGACTTGTACCTGATCTTTCTACGCTAATGGGGAACATGAAGTTGGAAAATTAATTTCATCATATATTAACTTAAGCAAACAATTATAATATTCAAATAAATAACAACAAAAACACACACACTCACACTGTTTTAACTTTATTTTCAATGAAATGGGATAGGGTATAAAGGGAGTCTTCATTCTAAACATTTTTAGTTCCAATTTAGCAGACGAATAAGCAACTAGCAAGCAGTCAATAGGGATATCAAGAATGTTGAGTAAACAAATTCAAGTGTTTCTCACTCAATTCAAAGATTTCATATTCATGGAGCACTGTGTGCGACTTGTGGAGTTACAAACTATAATAACGGAAATAGAGGAACAGGATATGGTGACATCAAGATATGGAACGCACTTATCATCTTGTTCCTGGTCAAAAGACGATGCCACAAGTGGACCAGAGAGTTGTCGTTGTCTATTCTTAACCCGCTACAAAACGGAAGCATTGGATATTATGTTACGTTATTATAAAATAGCTGATTTTTTTTCAATTAGTACCAAATAAATAAAAATGAAATAGTGCAACAAACTACCAAATCTAGTTTCTTTCATCATAAACACTCCCGTGTACACGATCAACATACCCCTCCCCCTAACACCTGATGACCCTTTATGCAAATTAGAATCACTAATCCCCTCTCCCCCTCTCCTTCCCACACACCCCTTGAAATAATTTTATTCAAAAACAATTATCAATTTTCTTTTCGTTGTCATTGATAGAAAATTTTCTTACAACCCGTACCTAATCACATCATCAGACCCTACACTGCACCTGTGCATATCCCTTGCCTGTCCCGTGCCTGTCACGTACCTGTCCCGTTTCTGTCCCGTGTCTGTCGCATGTTTACCTCTCACTTTATGACGGGTCAGGTGGTTAGGACCACTCATGATCTCTTTATTAGGGTTCATTGATCTCTTTCATTAACATATTAATGACTTTTGACCTATTTTTTACGATCAATCACAACAACTCATTAACATATTAATGACTTTTGACCTATTTTTACGATCAATCAATAAAATTTTATGACTTTTGATCCTTTTTTATTGAATAATCAATAAAATTTTATGACTTTTGACATTTTTTATTGATTATTCAATAAAATTTAAATTTTTAATGAGCTTCCCCACCCCCAAATCAATAAAATTTAATGACTTTTGACATTTTTTAATAGCTCCCCCACCCCCAAATACATTCTAAGGTGTATTTTTCTTAGACACCAGACAAAACCAGTTAAATAATTAATTACATCATAAATCTTGACCACTATCCCATATCTATCCCATGTCTATCCCATGGCTACCTCACACCTGTCCCGTGCCTGTCCCATGACTGCCTCATACCTGCCCCGTACCTGTCCCGTGCCTGTCCCGTGTCTGTCGCGTGTCTGCCCCGTGTCTGTCGCGTGTCTGCCCCGTGACAAACTCAAATGGGTAATTAAATTGTCTAACAATCAATGTATCTGTCACAACAGTCCACACATTCTAACCTTTTCACCTTTATGATCACTTTAATAGGGATCAATTGAACCCCCTCCCTCCCCCTCCATCTACACACTCTAACCTTTTTCCCAACATTTTACGACTTATCGATAAAATTAACCACAAAACAAGATCATTTACGACTTTGACCTAATTTTATTTTACGACTTTTGACCTTTTTTTTTACGATCAATTAAAATTTTATTACTTTTGATCAAGTTTTACGACTTTTGATCCTTTCTAATTAAAATTTTACTACTTTTGACCCTTTCTAATTAAAATTTTACGACTTTTGACCCTTTCTAATTAAAATTTTACGACTTTTTTATTATTAATCAATAATAAACAAACATTTTAAATTAATCAATAAAAATAACAACAAAATCAATAAAATTTTATGACTTATCAATAAAATTTTATGACTTTTGACCCTTTTTTTACGATCAATTAAAATTGTACGACTCCCCCACCCCCAATTTGGCCTGGAACCCGCATTTTTATACTACTAGTATGCACATTTGTAAGTTAAATTGATACCTTTCGATCGGTATATAGCTCGACCTGATCGGACAGTCATAGCAAATTTTCCATTCTTCCTGTGTATATATGCTAGTCGCCTTCGCACCCTTCGTGCTGCTTTCGTCACTAGCGCGGACTGCCGTCCGCAGTGATTTTCAGTTCATTTATATTAAACTCAACCTGGCTGTGACACCCTAAATAAACACCACCTAACGCTCGAGCAGTCAGTGAAGCTATAAAGGGACCCAGGGGCTGATGACAATAAGGAATTAAATTAACAAATATAAATTAGGAAAAATAAATAATAAGTTAAACAATTAAACAAACAAATTAACAATTAGATAAATAAATAAATAATAAATAAATAAATATATAAATTATGAAATAATAAATGAATTAAATGATAAATAAATTAATTAACGATCCATCAAAATGGCATGTTAGAAGACGTTCGTGTTGGAGATGGATGTTTGTGTATGCAAATAATTTGTCATTAAATAAGCGTATCGATATTGCAGCCAATGTATAATAATTTATTATACATTGGCTGCAATATCGATACGCTGTCGCAAATAACTGTAGACCGTTTTTTTTCTTGCGCTCTCGTTGCGAGCACAACCGAAAAAGTTCGTACTCTCTCGCTCTGAGCAAGAGACTCTTGCTGTCTTTATTTATGTTTTCTGTTAAGCTCTTTTCGTTGAGCTCTTTGTATGTCGGTCTTTCAATGAGCAGTGCGTAAAGAGCGAAACGAAAAACGCTCGCACAATCAGACTCAGCAAAAGACCGTTTGACCGAAAAACTCAACGCAAACGGTCTTCACATTTATTTGCGTTGTTGTGAAAAAGAAATAATATAATTTTTTTAACAAAACAATTTCAATTTGATTTCAATTATTTTTTTTTTCATATTCTTTTTTAAGAAAAGAGTTTAAACCACTCATATGTATATACATATATTTTTTGTAATATTTCTTATATACTATGTGTTAAGCTTAAGCTATGTGCCGTCTTAAGTTTGTTGAATGATTGCCGGACAATTTAATACCGCAAACACAACAAATTGACTTACTTTCTCCCAAATTAAGTTTAAAGAATTGGTGCACTTTTTTATTCATGTCTCTTCCCATTTTGCACAACAAATATTTCACAACTACACACACTCAATTCACGATCGCAATTAATAAATTTTGTCTGCAATGCCTATGCGTGTGAATGTATACCAATACATATGCAAAATACCGTTTGCTTCATTGAACACGACGAAACGGTATTGGAACAACGAGAACAAAACAAAATAGAAAAAAACGGTTTCGCTCCGAGCGCGATCGAGCTCATTTAAGAACCGAAAAAACGGTTGCTCGCTGAGTCTTTTCGTAAAGAGTCAGGAAAAAACACTTATTTGCAGACAACGAGAAACGGTCAACAGTAATTTGCGAGCTATGACTGGTGCTCATTCATATACATATGTGTGTTTTGTTATTTGGTTATTTGGTTCTCATTAATTTCATCTTATGTTTTATTTAAATTCTGTTCGGTGGTGCCAAAAGCCACGGTGAGCGTAACGCAGGGGTGTTTAATATAATGCTTCTTCTTGACTTCAATGTTAAAATGAATGAATGAAAGAACGCTATAAAAACCTGGTGGCCACCCAGAGGCGGTGGCCAATCGCTCCTCTGGTGGCGCCCTCCTGCGTATTTGCTTATCCAATTTTGCTCTGCCGGCTGTTAGACGCTGCACAATCTGCTGCCTGTTGCTATAAAACAAAAACAGTATTTGTTTATTCCCCACGCACAAATTACCACTAATTCAAATATAAAAAAATACTGACCCAACTGCGGTGAGTTTCAATGTTAATCGGTTTGGGCTTTCCCTCCAAATTGTTCACAAAAAATAACTATGTCTTCTGTTGCTTTTGATTAATTCTTTGCACATCCACGTTTTTTTAGTGAAAACCACTTCTTCTTCCTCGCAAAATTGTTCTATTCAAAGGAAAAACAGGAGAAAACAAAAAAAAACAATATTGGAAACAACATTAACAGCTCTGCTCCTCACAATGTTGTGCTCCTCACGAAAAACAGCTGTGGTTGTCAGATGCAAATCGACATTGCGCATTTTTTATTTGTTTTGTTTTGTGTGTGCATAAATGTACGAAATAATAATCATTTCGTAACACCTGCTCGGCACTGCCGGGCTTCATAATCTTTAGTGGGTGCCATCAATGCAGCCAACTATTCCCGGAATTCCATACTTCTGATAAAAATGTTTGGATTTTGTTAGCATTTCCTCCGCTCTGTTTAATTGAATGAAACGGGGACTAAGCTTCCTTTCGAGCAAAGGAAGTATTATCCAAAGGAATATCCCAACGGATTGCCTTGACATCGACAGGTCCGTATCGTTTCCTATCGCTCTTTGGAACGATCCAATTCCTAAAAAGCGCAATGCAGTCGCCAACTGCAGAATGGGTGAAATCGAAGAAGGCGGGAAATCGTCCTTGATTAAATGGAGGATGCTTTGAAAGGTACTATTGTTAATACGATAATTATACCGAAAACTGTTTTTAAAATGAAATATTTGAAAAAGATTATGCCGAAAATCAGGAAAGCGACATACATACGTATCGTCTGATTTTGAAAATGGATCAGATGCGCATCTGAGAAGTCTTCGCTGCATGTTCTCTTTTCTATTTTGCTGGCGCCGGAGCACTTCGATAGACTGTTGCTATTGGCATTTTTATTTTATTTCACCCAAACAATTTACATTTGTTTTGTTTAGAACAGCTGATTGCTGCAAGTCACGAAGAGTTGCCAGACTGTTGCCACACTGTTGGCAGACAGCTGCTAGAGCTGTCGAGTAACTTTATTTTTGTCGCGCCAATTACTTTTAAATTTTTTTTAGCGAAACTAAATCAATTATTGAATAAAAAAAAATTGAATTTTATTAACTAAATGGTGTTACGACTCGGCTTGGTTCCGTGGGGCAACGCCGGCTAGCTCTGTCACCTCAAGGGGGGTTGTTAACCAATTGCCCGCCGAGCCGCACAATCGCAATCATCGATTCGCACTCTCAACAATTCACGAAACTAAACACGACACAAACATCGCAAAAACAACATAAATATCGGACACACGTATCGGCGGCTTTGCTCTTATACCGCAGCGTACCCACCCTACCTGTGGCGGCAACTTTAAAATTCAAATTTGTTGCGCCACCCAACAAAAATGTTCTCCGGCGACTATCTTACTCCATGACGATGCGATCCCCCTCCCACAATAAATTCTCTACTCACTCATATTTTTCGTTTTAACTTATTAATAATTTATTTATAATTAAGTCCTAGCATATTTAATTTATTTTCGTGTTAACAATTTTTGTAAATATATATTTCTGTTACTTTCTTTCCTTTGATCTGTCTTGAGTTTTATTTATAATTTCCGGTATTAACGGCTCACTGTCTTGTTTTCGTTATTTTGTATTATGTGTGCATATATGAATATATATATATTAAGCGCCTACAGGGCCTCACAAACCTACAGAGCTCTGGGGGGTATCTAAGGACCTGCGGGTACAATATCAAATAAGAATGTGGGCGAAACGAAAAGTGAACACGAAAAAAATACAAAATCATAAATAAATAAACCAAACGAAATCAATGGATAAACAAATAAATTATAAAACGAAGAAATAAACAAAATCGAAATTAAATATAAATAATAAGTTGAATAAATTAAATAAATAAATTTAACAAAATGATAAATAATAAATTAAACAAAAATTAATAAATAATAAATTTAACAGAACAAAAATGATAACTTGATTTTACGTTAACAGAAAAGATAAATAACAAACAAAGCATAAATAATAATAAAATAAATAATCATTCGCCAGGTCCAGTGAAAATGTGGGGAAATCAAAGGCATACAGCTCACCCCGAGATTGACGCAGCTGACCGCCGAACTGCAGGTACTTTCAAAAGCTTACGCACTGCAGGGGTCGCTGAAGTCACCGCCTGCCGTTGCACTGCTGTTCCAGCTGTTGTTGTCGCTGCTGCTGTGTGTGTTTGGCGGGCTTTTGGTTGCTTTTTGTGTTGTTGTGTGTTTATAACTTAAATTGTTTTTGTTGGTGCGGGTTTTTAATTTATGTTTTTGATTGGGCGCATATATATATATACATATGTTTCTATTGCTTTGTTTTGGTTGTTTAAACTGTGTTTTGTTGTTGCCAACTTGTGGCTGTTTGGTTTTACTGTGGTTATTGTTGCTGTTGATTTTTATGTAGCTTAGTTTATTTGTTGTTGTTGCTGTCACTGCACTGAACTGCACTAATGCCTATTGGTATTGGCTGGTGTTTGTGCACGATACATGTACATATATACTAGTGACGAAAACATTTTCATGCCCCAAAATTTCTGATATCCAATTTTGTGACGAATAATTTTAAGTTTTACATATAAATTATTTTAAGCAAAATTTTGGCATTTGGCCCTTCGAAATACCTTTTCAACGATATATAGATAGCATCTGTAGCTACTATCGTTTGGATGCTATGGTGGTTTCAATTTTAGCGGTTTTTAGCGATTTCCCGCTAAACTAGCGATTTTTCGCAAAAGTCGTAGAGCAAACGTTTCTAGATTTTTGAACACGAACAAGTCCTCATTCAAACATTTAAGCTATCCAAACAAACAAACTGGCTGCTATGACACTTTGTTGCTGCTGCCCTATTCCAATTCAAAGTAAAATGTATATATTCAGTTAATAGGTTATATCTTCCAAACCTAACGGTAAAATTTTTTGTGTCATATATCAAAAAACGCGAAATTTTACAAACTAAAACATATTGAAATTTAAAAAAAATCGTTAGCGGCGTTTTCTCAAAAACCGCCAAAATGTGGGGGAAAATACCTTATTTCACCTGTAGAAATTTACCTGTGTACTTTAGAAAAAAGTTAAAAGGTATGCATAACAGCCCTTCAAAATACCTTTTCAACGATATATAGATCGCATCTGTAGCTTTTATCGTTTGACTGCTATAATTTAATTTTAGCGGTTTTTAGCGATTTCCCGCTAAACTAGCTTTTTTTCGAAAAAGTCGTAGATCAAACGTTTCTAGATTTTTGATCGATCATTCAAACTTTTAAGCTAAATCAACGCTTTGATACTAACAAACAGACAAACAGACAAACAGACAAACAAACAAACAAACAAACAAACAAACAAACAAACAACAGACTGACTTTTCATCTCATTTTCGGAAGGCCCCTAAAAATTTCAAAATTAATTATTTTTTGAACCAGTGGTCCGATTTTGATGATCGAGGTGTCATTCGACGCGTATTTTTGATGAGAATTGTAAAAAATTCAAGGAAAATTCAAAAAGGCTCCAACGGCCCCATTAGCTCCAATCATTTAAATTTTTCCCCTCCCACTTACACCTGTTTATCTCACGATACCTTTCGATCGGTATATAACTCGACCTGATCAGACAGTCATAGCAAATCTTCCATTCTTCCTGTGTATATATGCTAGTCGCCTTCGCACCCTTCGTGCTGCTTTCGTCACTAGCGCGGACTGCCGTCCGCAGTGATGTTTGTCGGACTATGTGCTTCTGTGAACAATAATTATCCACGACACTAAACAAAACTTCGACACTGCACTAACCAAAAACAAAGCTAACACCAAACAAAAAGAGACGCTCGAACTGACGTTTATTAAATATTATATTCATATATTTCTGCGGATACCGCACTCCAAACAAAATCCAGGTCAGCCAAACTCCCAACGCTTCCGTCTGCGTTCGAGTTTCAAGCCACACTCTCGCTTGCCAGCAAAATCGGCTGTTGCTATGCCAATTTTTTTGATCTCCCACTGCCCACGCACCCCAGAGTCAACGGCCGATCGCCCTTGGCATTGACCCATATTCTCGGTGCATTCGGCAGCAAGCCGCTCACGCATACCAAGAGCCATACTCTCTCCCAACGACTCTTATACGAGCGCTCTCTCATTTAAAATGGCCCACCTATCAGCCTATCGCCTGTGCTGTGCCTTTTTTTCTTCGCCGACCACGGTCACACTGGCCCTTACTTATAAAATTAATCGGCCACCAGACCCCGATGCAACAATGGGGAAAAAATTTAAAGCTTATTGCTCTGCAATGATAAACTTGAAAAAGATGATAATCAAACCCTTGGGTAATTTAATCTGTGAAGGTGTCAACCCTTAGCAGCTTAGTTCGAAAAGGGTTGGTGAAAATGCTAAGAAATTAAATCTCTCGAAGTGCTGTGGCATCTCGAAATTTTCCGTGCGGAATTGCCTTCTGCGGTTTTCAATTTCGCTAGGAGTTACAGGTAAGTTTTTATTTAACGTTATGTAGAATATACAATAACAAGCCGCGGCTTGTATGGAGTTTTTTCAAGTTGGCGATATCAATGAGCGCCGGGCTGAAAAATATTCGTTTTCACCCCTAGAATACACCTGCAAAATTTGAGCCCGATCGGAGTTCATTTGATGGACCCAAAAACGGGTCAAAGTTCACCCCAAGCCATTTGCATGAAAAAAATCAGTTGTTGTATGGAAAACTTTTTTGTTTCTTAAGATATCTCTACGAAACTTATTATTATTTTATCAGTTCACACAATTGGGTAAAGTTTTATCAAAATCGGACTACCATATCCTATAGCTTCCATAGGAACAATCGGATGAAAATCACCTTTAGTAAGAAAAACTTTTTTGTTTCTGGAGATATCTGAGCCAAACTCACAGATTGTATGCTCAGGACTGTCTCCTACAATCTGACAAAATTTGGTCAAAATTTGACTACCATATCCTATAGCTTTTATAGGAACAATCGGATTCAAATTCACCTTTTGTATGAAAAACTTTTTTGTTTTTTTAAGATGTCTCTACAAAACTTACAGATTGTCAGTTTTAGTCGTTCGAGTACATGTAGATCGCATTGCAGTTTTGGTGAGCTACAATGGATCGAATAAGCTCTTAGGTGCTCCCAAAATTGAATCGGGTACAGGGATGAACATCGCCCCAGCTGTACATAATACTCTAGTAGAGTGGGACATTGTAGAAAAAGGAGTAGCCTCGAGCTTTGATACAACTTCCTCCAACACTGGTCTCGAACGAGGTGCCTGCAGTATATTGGATGATCTTTTTGGTCGAAATCTGAACTATCTTGGATGCCGTCATAACATTTATGAGATCGTACTCAAGGCTGTCTTTGAGAAAAAGTTTGGAAAAAGCAGTTGACCCAAAACTTTAATTTTTAACAGATTGACGGATATATGGCCAAGGATAAATCAAACTGAGTTTCAATACGGTTTGGAAGAAAAAAGTGTTGCAGCAAAGATTTCCCAAAATGATTGCGAAGATCTCAAAGAGTTTTGTCGAGCAAAGCTTAAGCTTCCACAGATTCGTAGCGACTACAAAGAGCTTTTAGAGCTGAAAATGGTATTTCTTGGCGAAAATGTTAGTGCTTTTCGGACTTGTGGGGCGACACCTCATGCAAGATTTATGGCAAAGGCAATTTATTGCCGAATTGAGTTATATTCTTAAATCATTTATATTTTTATGTATCTCTGTGGTTTACTTTTAATGTCCTTTTTTAAATAAGAGAAATAAATTTGAGCATTGAGAATATATTAAGTATAATAAAATTTGTTTTTTTTTCTTAGTTTGGCTAGAAAACCTCTTCAGAAATCTTATACCAAGTCATTTTCCACCCGATTCTTCCTATTTTTTATATATTATTATTTAAGTTATAGGAAATAGTAATCCGATCTTGAATAAATTGGGTCAAAATGTATTTAACATAATAACATACAAAAATAGAAACAATAATGTGTGTCACACAAATAATTTATAACCCGATTGTTCCTATAGAAGCTATAGGATATGGTAGTCCGATTTTGACCAAATTTGGTCAGATTGTAGAAGACAGTCCTAAGCATACAATCTGTGAGTTTGGTTCAGATATCTCCAGAATCAAACTAGTCGGCGGTGCTACAGTCGAGCGGTACTCGACTGTCGGAGACCCCGTACTTATTATAAAGATACTTCAAACAACAAAAAGATTTTCATACTAAGACTTAATTTGGACTGATCGTTCCTATGGCAACTATATGATATAGTAATCCGATTTCAATCAAATTTGGTCAGTATGTATAGTACCATTTCAAATGCATAATCTGTCAGTTTGGTTAAGATATCTCAAACAACAAAAAGATTTTCATACTAAGACTTTATTTGGACTGATCGTTCCTATGGCAGCTATATGATATAGTAATCCGATTTCAATCAAATTTGGTCAGAATGTATGGGACCATCTTTTGTGAATATTCTGTCAGTTTGGTTGAAATATCTCAAACAGCAAAAAAGTTTTCCATACTAAGACTTGATTTTCAACTGATCGTTCCTATGGCAGCTATATGATATAGTAATCCGATTTCAATCAAATTTGGTCAGAATGTATGGGACCATCTTTTATGCATATTCTGTCAGTTTGGTTGAAATATCTCAAACAGCAAAAAAGTTTTCCATACTAAGACTTGATTTTCAACTGATTGTTCCTATGGGAGCTATATGATATAGTAGTTCGATTCCAACCAAATTTGGTTAGTATGTATGAGACCATCTTTTATGCATATTCTGTCAGCTTGGTTGAAATATCTCAAACAACAAAAAAGATTTTCATACTAAGACTTGATTTTCGACTGATTGTTCCTATGGCAGCTATATGATATAGTGGTCCGATTCAAAATCTAAAACAAACTCGATATGCTCTTAATATAGACGAGCCTACATACCAAGTTTGGAGTCTCTAGCTCTTATAGTCTCTGAGATCTAGGCGCTCTTACAGACGGACAGACAGACAGACGGACAGACGGACAGACAGACAGACGGACAGACAGACAGACGGACATGGCTATTTCAACTCGGCTGTTGATGCTGATCAAGAATATATATACTTTATGGGGTCTGCCACGCCTCCTTCTGCCTGTTACGCACATTTTTTTTTATGACAAAGTTAATAGACCCCTTTACTTTTTTAAAGTACGGGGTCTAAAAAGTTTTTCTTACCAAAGGTGATTTTCACCCGATTGTTCCTATGGAAGCTATGGGATATAGTAGTCCGATTTTGATAAAGCTTTGCAAAATTGTATATAGTAATAAAATGTTAGCATGTAGTAAATTTCGTAGAGATATCTTAAGAAACAAAAAAGTTTTCCATACAACAACTGATTTTTTTCATGCAAATGGCTTGGGATGAACTTTGACCCGTTTTTGGGTCCATCAAATGAACTCCGATCGGGCTCAAATTTTGCATGTGTATTCTAGGGGTGAAAACGAATATTTTTCATTGATATCAAAAAATTTTTTTAAAAGGCCATCTTAGTGTATATGAATACCCATAAAAAAACCTCTTTACGAGGTAAAAGTCTAGTGACGAAAACATTTTCATGCCCCAAAATTTCTGATATCCAATTTTGTGACGAATAATATTAAGTTTTACATATAAATTATTTTAAACAAAATTTTTGCACTTGGCACATTGCGCTAAAATGTATCAATTCTTCATACCAAATAAAACTCACTCACTGTTTTGCGCAGTGCCGAATGCAAAAATTTTGTTTTAAATAATTTATATGTAAAACTTAATATTATTCGTCACAAAATTGGATATCAGAAATTTTGGGGCATGAAAATGTTTTCGTCACTAGACTTTTACCTCGTAAAGAGGTTTTTTTATGGGATATCAGAAATTTTTGAATAAGACATCAGAAATTTTGAAATTACAATATTTGATGTGATTTGATGTGTAGATTTTTCTTAAATTGTCAAAATGGGGGAAAACACCTTATTTCACCTGTAGCAATTTACCTGTGTACTTTAGAAAAAAAGTTAAAAGGTATGCGTAACAGCCCTTCAAAATACCTTTTCAACGATATATAGATCGCATCTGTAGCTTTTATCGTTTGACTGAGCGGTTTTTAGCGATTTCCCGCTAAACTAGCTTTTTTCGAAAAAGTCGTAGAACAAACGATTCTAGATTTTTGAGCGGGAACAAGTCCTCATTCAAACTTTTAAGCTAAAACAACGATTTGATCTATACAAACAAACAAACAAACAAACAGACAAACAAACAGACTGACTTTTCATCTCGTTTTGAGAAGGGCACCAAAAATTTCAAAATAATTTATCTTTTGAACCAGTAGTCGGATTTTGATTATTGAGGTGTCATTCGACGCGTATTTTTATGAGAAATATTATAAAATTAAAAATGTTGACCAAAAGGCTAAAACGGCCCCACTAGCTCCAATCATTTAAATTTTGCCCCTCCCACTTACACCTGTTTATCTCACGTACCAGGTGAGTTTTCAAAAGTCTTAGTATGCACATTTGTATGTTTAATTGATACCTTTCGATCGATATATAGTTCGACCTGATCAAGCAGTCATAGCAAACTTTCCATTCTTCCTGTGTATATATGCTAGTCGCTTTCGCACACTTCGTGCTGCTTTCGTCACTAGCGCGGACTGCCGTCCGCAGTGATATATATTTATTTAAAGTGTCATTATTTAATGAAATGACTTAATATAGGAAATCCCAAAAATAATCAGTTAAAGAATTTCTAACATTCATTGCTGACTGACTGCTTCTATTGCAATGTGACTGTTCTTCAAGAATATCCACATTTGTTGAAGCAACTATTCCGTTATTAATTTCTGCTGTCGTATTTATGTAGTCCAGATCACTGTCCCCATTACGTTCTCTTACATAATTATGTAAAATGCAAGCACATTTTATAATGTGAATTGCTGTGCTAGGTTTTGTCTCAATATCTCTTTGTAAAATTCGCCATTTCTTAGTTAAAATACCAAAAGCACATTCAATGCACTTCCTGGCGATTGATAATCTTTCATTGTACTTTTCAGTTTTGGGATTTAACTTTTTTCGAGGATATGGTCGCATTTTATAATTTTTCAGTGGGTAGGCTTCATCTCCAATTAAAAAGTTTGGCAAAATGATGTTTGAGCCTGGTAGTGCTTGTGGTGGTGGAACATTGAACTTGCCTGCTTCCAGCAATCTAAACAAAGTGGATCCACAAAATGTGCCACCATCGCTTTGTTTTTCAGCATCTGCTACACCTTGCAAAACAATTGAAAAATAATGCAAATAATTAAAATAATGTGATCCAGTATGAGCTGGGCACTTAATTTGGCAATGTTTTCCGTCAATGCTACCCAGACAGTTTGGAAACTTCCAACGCTTATAATAATCTTCCGTAACTTTTTGAAGTATATCTGTTGTTTGTGTTGGCATATATTCCTTAACGAGTGATTTCCAAATTATAATGCTTGTTTCGCATATAATGTTGCTAACAGTGCTTCTTCCCAAGCGAAAAGCAAATGCCAAGTCACGAAACGAATAAAATTATTAATAAAAACTAATTGTTATGAATTGTTATACAAAAAATCTAATTTTTAGGAGCTGCTGCAAAGGCCAAATGGAAAATTTAAAGGACACATAAAGAAGGACATTGCAAAAACTACCACGCCTAACATCAGGATCCGAAGCTCAAACATTTAATGTTAAATGGCCATACTTGGAGCTGAAAAAAGACAGTTGCTCCAGATCCGACTGAGGGCAATTTGCAGGAGGACGATGAAAGCATGAATGACATGCTTTCAGATTTGCTTCAGGAAGATGAAAGCAATATGTCAGTGATGTCAACACCATCTACAAGTATAGACACAAAATCTACGTCCAGAAAAAGAAAAATTAATATGGAAACTGAGTTCTTGGAGATAGAAAAAGAGCGACTGGAAATGTTGAGAAATCAAATCGGAAAAGAAAACAAACAGATGAAGAAAACAAAAACGAAGATCTATTATTTTTTAAATCACTTTTGCCTTTTTTTGAAAAATTTACTGACAGCGAAAAGTTGGAGATTAGAAATGAAATACAAAATATAATTATTGCTAAGCTTAAAAATAAGGAATAAATATTACATTAAGCTATTACTTATCTTATCATCAGTATTATAATATACTTATTTACTTACTACATACACTTACCTTAATAATAAAACCAATCGTTCTTCAGCAGAAATTGTTGATCTCGGTTTACTTATTTTATTTTCAATTATACTTAACAGCAAGTCAAATGATTCGATTGACATGCGTAAGTATTGCCAAAATCGATCTGGATGGTTTCGAAGATTTCTGTATAAGTAATGAAACTCGCCATACTCATTTCTCAATCGATTTATGGGATGAACGCCAAACCTACGCCTTTGTATTCTTTTTAATTGCCTATATTAACTACTATAACGGCTTTCAAGCAGATTTCGTAGAACCTCTCTAGAATAAGTCATTTTTACAACTAATCAACTCGAGCGATGTCGCTCAGTGCGTGGCCACCTCACTCAAAGCGATCGCTCATTAACGTCGCTCGAGAGAGCATCGCTCAGTCGCTCAGTCGCTCATCGCTCAATGCGTGGCCGAAGCCTAAGATAGCCAAGAAAAAGATTCAAAGCTTTATAAGGACGACTATTTGGGTGGAGTGGACGATGGTATAAGCGCCGTTCAATTAATTATAAAAAAAACCTCTACGAGATAAAAGTCTAGTGACGAAAGCATTTTCATGCCCCAAAATTTCTGATATCGAATATTGTGACGAATAATATTAAGTTTTACTGTGTTTTCTTTACTGTTTCTTCTCAAAGTGGGCTTGGTTGCATTTGGGTGCTACACCGAATCTTGCCAAAATCCACGTAACGGCATCAACTAGGTCCATTTTGAAAAACGGTCGATAAACACCAGGAGTGTTGTGTTTCCATGTTTTGAGCGAGGTAGTGGCCCATCAAAATCTGCACATAATGTAGCCTAGGGCTCCTCCAGGATTTGAGTCACCATTTGTCCAGCCGCCTGCAACTGGTTAGGCTTGTATTGCTGACAGAACTCGCATCGTTGCACTTACGTCCGAACGTCCCGCCGCCGCTGTACCGTGGTTTTCGTATAACACTCGCTGTCTCTCGTCCTTCGGTACACACAGTTTCCAGGAAGGCACGTCTTCGTGGCTGGCACGATGAGTAATGTGCCTGTATGAATTTCCAGCGTCCTCCATGTAATCTGGATATTTCCGAGGCTCCTTATGGATCTTCTCCAGTTTCTTATGGATCCATTTACATTGAGCGCCACAAGCTGCTGTTGCCTCATCCTGGACTTTGACTCGTGCACACACGTCTTCGCTCATTGGTTGTCTGGTCATTGCAACTGCTACCTCGTTCAGCTTTCCCTTGCGATATGTCACCTCGAAGTCATACTGCTGCAACTCCAATGCTCCAAGGCCATGTGATCTGTAGTGACAGCGAAATGGTACCCTTCGAGACATGGTCTCAACTTCCGGATCGCCCAGACGATCGCCAAGCATTCTTTTTCTGTTGCAGAGTAGTTTCTTTCGGCACCGTTAAGCGTCCAGCTGGCATACGCGATTACTCGCTCTTCTCCCCCGGAACCTTGCGTGAGAATGGCTCCCAGACCATAGTTGCTTGCGTCAGTCTGCAGAGTGCATTTTTTGTTGAAGTCGACACACGCAAATACTGGTGCTTTTGTCAGTTTTTCCTTCACCTTTTCGAAAGCTTGTTGGTGCTCCTCTGACAGTACCTACACAGAAAAAAAAGCCGTTCTAAAATCAAGCCTAAAATACTTAATTTAAGCCTACATTTTTTAAGTATGTTTCCAGGATTAGGCTGAACAATCAAGCCTATATCGGGATTAAAATGGGAAAATAAGCCCAATTTACTTCATTCTCTCTCGGCCTCTCTCATTTCAACTGGTCCGATGGCTCAGTAGTTAGAGTCGCCGACCTGTTTAAAAAAATCCTTGGTTCGATTACCACCGTCAATTAAAAAAAAAGAAGTTAAAATAAAAAAGTCAATAAAAATAATTTAAAAAAAAAACTAATAAAAAAAATTTAAAATAAAATAAAAATTAAAGAAAAAAAATTAAAAAAAAAAAACATTTAAAAAATAAATCTTTAAAGTTTAAATGTAACGAAAAACTTTATAACTCATATAAATTCTTTGAGCCTTAATTTAAGAATTTCAGGATTGAATTCGGGATTGAAAAAATCAAGTGTTTCATACTTGGTTTAAGAAAATCTGAGATTACACCACTTCTGACATCGTTTCGGATTGAATTCGGGCTAAATATCCCGGATTTTTTTTTGTGTACTTGACTCCTTTCTTCAGCAATCCGTTAAATGGCTGGACCGTGTTGGCGAAGTCGGGGACGAATCTCCTGTACCATATACCGTGCTCCGCCACCTTGTGACTCAGGTACTTCAGTTCCTTCTTGAAGAAGTCACACTTGTCAAAGTTAATCCTTAAATTTGCTGCCCTTAGTCGACAAAGCACTTCCTTTACGTTGTTCATGTGCTCCTCCAGGGTGCATGTCATAACGCCCAGTGTCATAACGCCCGCGGGTATTGTGACACAGATTTTTGTGTCATAAGGCCCGCAGGCATTATGACACTTTCAAAAGTGTCATATTGCCCGCAGGGCGTTATGTCACTTTTTTGTGGGCTTTATGACATTATAAGTAGTGCATTAACGCCCAAAGCTTATGAGTATTAAATGTTTATTATAAAAAAACATTTATGTTAAACTTAAGAGAATTAGCCGCCTCCAATCCTAACTTATTATAAAGATAACTTCAAGCAATGGGTCATATCTGCTGTTTCAGCATTAGTCATGCTGAGTCATTATTGTAACCTGAACATGGGGGCATAATATAATTGTCAAAAAAGGTTTTGCGGTATTTCCGCAAGCTTGTCTTTGCAAGCGCGTAGCTCTAGTTGTATTCGTCGCATCGGTTCACGCTAGAGCTTTTTGGAAAGCTCTTTTCACGCGCTAACACGTCTTTGATTTATTGTTGTTTGTTTTAAGTCGCTCGTGAGTTATAGCGTGGACATGGAGCAAAATAAAGAGAAAATACGGCATATTTTACAGAACTACTACGATAAAAGCAAAAATGCATCTCATGCTGCCAATAAAATTTGTGCAGTTTATGGACCCGATACAGTTTCCATTTCCACCGCACAACGATGGTTTTAACGTTTTCGTTCTGGTGCAGATGTGATCGAAGATGCGCCACGGTCCGGAAGGCCTGTCGTCGAAAATTGCGATAAAATCGCTGAATTGATCGAAAAAGACCGGCATAGTAGCAGCCGTAGCATCGGCCAAGAGCTGGGCATGAGTCGTCAAACCGTTATAAACCATTTGAAGAAGCTTGGATTCAAAAAGAAGCTCGATGTATGGGTGCCACACGACTTGACGCAAAAAAACATTTTTCCGGTATGGATGCATGCGAATCGCTTCTGAATCGCAACAAAATCGACCCGTTTTTGAAGCGGATGGTGACTGGCGATGAAAAGTGGGTCACTTACGACAACGTGAAGCGCAAATGGTCGTGGTCGAAAAGCGGTGAAGCTGCCCAGACGGTGGCCAAGCCTGGATTGACGGCCAGGAAGGTTCTTCTAAGTGTTTGGTGGGATTGGCAGGGAATCATTCACTATGAGCTGCTCCCCTATGGCCAAACGCTCAATTCGGACCTGTACTGCCAACAACTGGACCGCTTGAATGCAGCACTCATGCAGAAGAGGCCATCTTTGATCAACAGAGGCCGAATTGTCTTCCTTCAGGACAACGCCAGGCCACACACATCTTTGGTGACGTGCCAGAAGCTCCGGGAGCTCGGATGGGAGGTTCTTTTGCATCCACCGTATAGTCCGGATCTCGCACTAAGTGATTACCATTTATTTCTGTCCATGGCGAACGAGCTTGGTAGTCGGAAGTTGGCCACAAGAGAGTCCTGTGAATATTGGCTCTCCGAGTTTTTTGACAATAGGGAAGCGAGCTTCTATAAGAGTGGCATTATGAAGTTGGCATCTCGTTGGGAACTCGTCATCGAACAAAATGGCGCATATTTGACTTAAATCGCATTATTATAACCAATTTTATGAACAATTGAAAATTCAATAAAAATACCGCAAGACTTTTTTGACAACCTTATATCAAGAAGTGTTTCTAAAAAGCGCCGAAAAAAAATGTTTGCCTGCACCCTTACAAAGTAATTTTTGAGATTGAATAATAATGAATTCATACTGAAGTGATATACTTTAAAATTATTTTTAACTAATTGTCTGCAATATGGGCAGTGTAATAGAGAATTTTTTGAACATTGTTTCAGATTTTTGTCAGAGCAAATTTTAAAGTGGCTACAAGACAGAAGTACCACATCCCGCGGCTTAGAGAAATACAACAATGAACGGTACTTTTATGAACTAACGGTACTTTTATTATCTTTTTGATTCTTGATGCACTTTACAAGCTTTAAATAGTTGAAGGCGTTATGACTCTTATAAAAAGTGTCTAACGCCCGCGGGCGGTATGACTCATTGAGAGTGGGCGATATGAAACATTTGAAAGTGCCATAACGCCCGCGGGCCTTATGACACAAAACTATGTGTCATAGCACCCGCGGGCGTTATGACACTGGGCGTTATGACACGCACCCGCTCCTCCAACGTATTCCCTTTTTTTTATAAGTACACAAGTTTATTTAAGCACGCCGCTTGCTACTTAAACACTTTCGTGGCAGGGCAAGACTTTACAAAAACACTTACGGTACAGGTCTCCAACGTCTTCCCTATGACGATTATGTCATCCAGGTATGCAAAGGCGTGTGGTTGCATATCAGGTCCAATTACTCTGTCCAGCGCTGTCTGAAATGGTGCTGGTACCGTTATTTTATTTATTTATTTATTTATTTTGAATCCCAGTGCTACAAGCGAACGCTTATTATTTAAGGCACTAGTCACTATTAATAACATTAAAAAATTCACAATTATGAAGTTAATATTAAGATTATTTTAAATTCTAGTTTACAATTTTCATTATTTTGATGATCTTATGTGGTAATTTAAACATAATTATATTTTCTTTTATGTGTGTCTCAAACCATTCACAATTATGAAGTTAAGTACTAAGATTAATTTAAATTCTAGTTTACAATTTTTATTATTTTGATGATCTAAAGAGGTAATTTTAAAATATTTATATTTTATGTGTCTCTCAAAAAAAGTTTCAACTTGTCTCTGAAAGCTGCTGCGCTACCTATTGTTTTTAGTTGAAAAGGCAAACGGTTCCACATGCGAATAGTATGTACAAAGAAATGTCTTTCTGAGCTCGCTAATTTGTGTCGAATATTGTTTATATTATTTGTTCTTGCAGACGTGCTAAAATTCAAGTAGTTATATAAATAGCGTGGTTCCTTTGTGTGTGAAATTTTATGTAACAAAATAAGATTTCTGTAGTCAGTCCAAGTCTTAAAGCTCATGTCATTTAACTGTCGGGCAAAATTTGAAATGTGGTCTCTTCTACAAACATTAAAAACGTATCTTGCAATGCTATTATGCGTTACATTTAGCTTTTGCTGCAAAGCAACATCGCAGTTTCCGAAAATTTCGATTCCATAGCAAAGCACAGGCGTTAGAAAAGTTTTTGCAATTAATATTCTAATGCTAGTGGGTAAAAATTTCTGTGTCATATAAAGTTTTCTTAGTAAGCCATAGGTTTTCCCACTAGCCTTTGCAATATGATCACTCCACGTTAGGGTTTTATTAAAAGTTATGCCAAGATTTTCGGCTTTATCCACATAATCTATGGGAGTGTCTTCTATTCTTTGATTAGGCAGATGTTCAGTACAAAGAGATTTTTTATAAATAACAATACATTTACATTTAGACGAATTAAGCGCAAGCCCATTGGAGCGAGCCCATTTACTAACATTTGACAATTCACTGTTACATATATCAACACACTCTAGCACTTTGTCACGATGACAGCTAACATATAATTGGACATCATCAGCATACAAATGAACATTGGAATACGACAACACAGTAGTAAGATCATTAACATATAGCGAAAACAGAAGCGGCCCAAGGACTGACCCTTGCGGTACTCCACGGCTTAAAGGCAAGAAAGTAGATAGTTCATTATTAATATATACCGCTTGGCTTCTGCACGTTAAATAAGAAAAAATCAGCTTAGTGGCAGTATTTGAAAATTTAAAAAACTTTTTCAGCTTAGTGCATAGAACTTCGTGGTTTACCGTGTCAAAAGCTTTACTAAAATCTAGAAGCGTCAAGAAAGTCACATTGCTTTCGTCAACTTCTCTCCGAATGTCTTCAGTTATTTTTAGTATCGCTGTCGTACAACTTCTCTTTTCCCTAAAACCTGACTGTTCATCGATCAACAAAGAGTTTGTCTTAAGGTATTTCTTAATTTGTACGGCCATCAAGTGCTCAAACATCTTTGACAAAAAGGGTAAAATTGAAATTGGCCTAAACTCATTATTTGGTTTAGCCAAAGGAATAATTTTTGTTAACTTCCAAATTTCAGGATAGGTTGACGTCATAAAGGCTGTGTTGCAAATATGAGTGATGTGGCTTACAATTTTAGGAAGAATTGCTTTAATAAATATTGGGTTCATGTCATCTAATCCTACAGCATTCGACTTAATTTTACAAACAGAATCGACGACATCACAATACGTAACACATAAAAAATTAAAGGTATTATCACAGGTATTAGTTTCTTCCGTGTCAAGATAGATATTTGTCATGATTTCAGGTACGTTTAATTGCACAAATTTTCGATTAAGTTCATTTACGTCCGTTGTTATCTTGGGGGAGCTTTTAACGTTACCAATGCCCAACTGTCTAAGTTCATTCCATTTTTGCTTGCTGGATATTGCACTATTAAATTTTAGAGAGTAGTGACTGCACTTAGCGTCATTAATCATTTTGTTAACATTTTTTCTCAGTATCTGAAATTGGCGATAAAAGTCAAGAGTTCGATATCTTTTCCATTTCTTATATGCAGAGTCTCGTTGAGAAATTTTATTTGCAATATTTTGGTTAAACCATGGCTTATGCTTTTCTTTAATTACTTTTCGTTTTAATGGAACGAAGTCATTATACAATTTATCTATATTTTGGCAAAAACTATTTAGTTGGGCATTAATATCAGATGACGAGTATATAGGAGTCCAGTCGCATAAGTCAATTTCATTAAATAGAGATATAGCGTCAATATTTTTAAAGTCTCTGTAGGAGAAGGATATATCGTCATAAATTGGAGTAAAGTCATATTTCATAAAAATTAGGTCGTGCTTTGAAGAAAACTGGTACCGAAATCTGGTCATAAAGTACAATTTTACTTGAGTCACTAACGAAAATCACATCAAGCAACGTGCTTGTCGTATTTGTAAAATGAGTAGGCTCAGAAGAGTTGACTAAGCTTAGACCTAACGAGAGCATTTCCCCGCACAAATGCCGCTCTACTAGCATATTGCTATTAAGATCGCCAATAATTATTACGTCCGAATATGTCAATGATAAGTTTGAAATGTAGTCAATAATGTCTGAGAAGTCAATTGTACGGCTTGGTCGATATATGCACCCTAACAGCATGCTTGACATACTTCTCCTACCCGTTATCTGAAGAAACAAGTATTCAATTGTACTCCCGGCGTCTTGTTTACTGATAACTTTAGTCTTCAACTTTTTGTTAACATATATTGCAACTCCCCCTGCATGACTTTCACGATCAGACCTATACAAATTATATCCATCACATAAAACTAAAACATCACTAAGTTGAGGAACAAACCAAGTTTCAGACACACATATTACATCAATATTTGACTTCACAAACAGATACCTAAACTCCTCAATTTTGCCTGCAAGACTTTGTGCGTTAATGTGACATATATTAAGCCCATATCTTTGTTTAACAAGAACCCTAATAAGAGTATTACTATTCGCTGTGGTTGACCTTATGTTGTTAAAAGAATTGAATTAAACTGAAAAGGTATTACGCGCAGCCTAAGAGAGACAAGTAAATTCATAAAACTTATTATAAAAGAGTAATAAAAAGAGAGTAGTAAATACTTAAAGCTATTAAGAGATCCACAATATAAAGACAAATTAAACATAACAACATAGTAAGCATAGGTAACATACATATAAACATTGCAGCTTTTAGTTGCGAAAGCTCCGCTCCGACTCTTCCGTTGCAGTAACATTCTGCTGTTGAAGAGCATTGTCACTGCACAATGCCGAAAGCTCGCTTATCTCGTTTATGCAGAAGATATTGTCGCTCCCAGCCTCTCTCACGTGAACAAGAGAGCGTCGTATAAACACTGCCGTAAGTAACTTCTGCTTCTTGAGCTTAATTGCTGCTTTGAAGATCTCGTAATGAGCTCAGTTGTTGTTTGTGCTCGCGCCGGTATGCCCCAATTTGCCTTAAGATTATTATTTTTTCTCGTACATTTTCCAATTTAACAATAATTACCGGATCAACAGTGCTGCCACTTGATCTACGTTGCTTGACGCGGTAAATATCTTTTATTTTCGGTGGTGGACTTAAGTTGAGTGAGAAACAAAGTGCGTTATACAATGTTCTCAAGTTTTCGCTTTCAGTATATGGCACTCCATGTATTCGCAAATCAGCTGCTATGCCTTCGGTTGCTTGAGCAGCAAGCTTTGCTTCTACTTTGGTCATCAGCTTAGCTTCAATTCCAAGTGCAGCTCCGGCCTCCTCCTTAAGTTGAAGTTTTGCTTGCAAATCGTTCAACTTTGCCTGAAGATCTGGAATTGCTTCCAGCTGTGCCTCCAGTTGCTGCACCCGTAGACTCAGCCGCTCCACGTCTCCAGCCACTTCCCCTATGCGGTCGTTAAGTTGGCCTAGAATGCGCTCCTCGGCAGAACGGATGCTAGTAGAGATGAGCTCCGCTTGCTCAGCAAAACGCTGGTTGATCAGCTCCAGTAGTTGCGGAGAAGGAGCATCAGAAACTCGTCCCCCCTTAACATCAATCGCCGTGTTCTCCCGCTGGCGCTTAGTTGGAGGTGCCATATTTATTTTGATGGTGATTTATTGAGTGAAAAGGTTTGAGTGAGTTTTGTGTTACACTTTCAGTTTGACGTTTATTGAGTGTTTTGTGTTTTGTTTTCACTTTGTGTGATTGTGTGTTATCGAACAAACAGACAATTATAAACGCACAAATTGTACTTTAAATTGTGTTATTTCAATAAGTTGAATTTTCTCAGTAGAGCTTGTAGTCTTTATTTTGCTTGTCACTGTTTTCTTTTATTTAAACAATAGTTTAATCAATGTTTTATTTATTATTTGTGGAACACCAAAAACCACACTTCTGTTCTGCATAGAGTTGCCAAATTATTTGATTTACTTTCCACTAAAACAATCCTCTGCCGGGTACGGTAAAATCTGTCAATGGTCGACTTGCCTTCTCCACGGGAATTTGGCAATTACCGTCTCTTAAGTCGAGACTCGTTATGTAGTGAGCCTCCCTTAACTGGTCCAAGATGTGGTGAGCCCTGGGCAAGGGATATGCATCTTTGACCGATCGGTTATTTAGCTGCCGGAAATCGACGCACAATCTCCATTTGCCAGTCTTCTTCTTGACCATGACGATCGGGGCGTTTGGGGCTGTTTGATGGCTCGATGCATCCTTTTTGTCAATAGTTCGTCGACTTGCTTGTTTATCTCCTCCTACATATTCGGGTTCTTCGTACCCGTTACTTAAAAATAAGTAAAAGGGGATATTGTATTCGTTTCAATGTATGTTAAAGCATCTCCCACCCTATAAAGTATAGATATTCTTGATTAGCATCAATAGCCGAGTCGATTGAGCCATGTCCGTCTGTCTGTCCGTCCGTCTGTTAGAACGCGTCGATCTCAGAGACTATAATAGCTAGAGTCTTCAAATTTGGTATGTAGGTTGCTGGATATCGGATGCAGATCAAGTTTGTTTTTAAATTTGGATCGGACTACTATATCATATAGCTGCCATATGAATGATCAGGCGAAAATCAAGTCTCAGTATAAACAACTTTTTTGTTGTTTGAGATATTTGATTAAATTTGGTTGAAATCGGTTTACTATTTCATATAGCTACCATTGGAACGATGAGCCGAAAATCAAGTCTTAGTATGAAAAACTTTTGTTGTTTGAGATATTTTAACCAATCTGAAATGCATATAGGATGGTCCCATACATTTTGACCAGATTGGGTTAAAAGGCGTTAAATATTTTAAATGTTTTATATGCTTACATACATATTACTAATTCTATTATAACCAACATTCTGTTATATAGAGGGTATCTTACAGTCGAGCAAACTCGACTATAGCCGCACTTTGGTTTTTTATTTTTATTTTTGAACTACCAAATACCATTACGATACCCACAACCACGTCCACAATGCAAGAAGTATCGTGCATTGCCAACAAACTAAAAACCGAAATGCCTTAGATTTCCAAGATCAGTTTCCGTAGGTCTGCCAAGAAAAAGATTCACAGCATTATATGGACGACTATTTGGGTGGAGTTGACGATGGCATAAGCGCCGTTCAATAAATTATAAAAAAACCTTTTAACGAGATAAGAGTCTAGTGACGAAAGCATTTTCAAGTCCGAAAATTTCTGATATCCAATTTTGTGACGAATAATATTAAGTTTTACTGTGGAAGGCCGTATTAAATGAAATATCTCGCGGATGAAAACACAGCTACTTTCGTTGAGCGTACGCCAAAAAGTGACGAGCTGCCATTTATTATCGCCAATCGATCAATCGATAAAGCATATGCTACGATAGTTAACATTGAATAAACACAACAGCTGATCCCACCGTCGGAATGATCATCAATAACCTACTTCAACTCGGCCATCCTGACAGTTAGATCCCCTGAGCCCAGTGTTTACAAATTCACTACCTAAGTTCTTTAAGATACTTAAATTAAATTATAATTACATTTCAAGTCATTTTAAAAGTGTTTATTTATACAATTATTAAATATTTTATTATTATCTCTTGTTACATCGACAATATTACTAGTTTTTCCTTTTTATCTAATGCCTTATGCTTTGAGCACTCCAAACGCGCTGATAAGGATTACGGCTAAGCTGAAAGCCATATCCTTTAAAAGAAACTTGTCCTTCCTTAATACCTTCTCTATTATATATTGCCCCTTTGTATCCCAATGTATTCCTTTTTCTGTCTCTGTTAGCTTCGAAATCATTGGTTCTAGGCTTCTATTAACTCTCTCGACTTGACCGTCTGCTTGTGGCCACCTATATGTGTTTGACATTTAACTCTTCTAAAAATGTTTCAAGCTCACTTGATGTAAAACAACTGCCTCTGTCAGAAATTACACATTTTGGTCTAATTTATGCCCTAAAATAATCTCTTAACGCCTTAATTACCTCCCTCGTGCATGTTGTTTTGGTTGTATACATCCTTACGAATTTCGTAAAACCATCAGCCACTAAAAATATATGTTTATTTGCTCTTTCTGCCGCCACCGGACCATAATGTAACAAACTTTAAACAATTACTCATATGACCACTACATTTTTCTTTTAAATTCTCGAACCAATAACTTGCCGAAATAACATCAATCATTTTAATCCCTTCCTATATGCCCAAACTCATTATGGTACATGTGCAACATATGACTTTCCATCTCTTCTGGCACATAAAACAACAATGCCTCTTCTCTTGATTTCCTATACACTACCCCGTTCCTCATCTCAAACATTTTGTCTTCACTTTTCTCTAACGATTTCCTTACTTTTAGAATATTTGGATCTCTTGCCTGACAAATGACAAGATTGTCTTCAAAACTGTTCATTTCAATCACATATACATTTGTGCATCGACCCAACACGTCAACGTGCTTCATGTTATCGCCAGCCCTATGCATCAACTCATAATCATAGTTTTGCAACTCTAAGGCCCATCTGGCAATCCTAGGGCTTAATATATCTTATTGAGAGTAAGCGTTAATGAGTTGCGATCCGTTGCAATTTTGAATCTTTTTCCTTGTAAATAAATTTCAAACCTGCGTAGTGCATAAATAATTGCCAACGTTTCCAGTTTAAAACTGTGATACTTTGATTCAGTTTCTGAAGTCCGTTTTGAAAAATAAAAAATTGGGTGTAACTTCCCGCCCGATTTTTTTTGCATTAAAACAGCCCCAGACCCGAATGAACTTGCATCGCAATGCAACTCAACTTCATCCTTGTAATCGTAAAGAGCTAGCACTGGTGCCTAAATACGCTTCTCCCTCGTTGTCTGAAAACATTCTAACTATTTTTCTCTGAATTGAAATTGTCTATCTTTTTTTAACAAATCATATAATGGCTTCGCTATTATTCAAAAATCTTTAATAAGCCTCCTAGGCACGAACACTTTCCCAAAAAACTTTGAACTGTATGTGTCTTCTCTGGGGCTGGACAATTTCTTATAGCCTCTATTCCCTTATCATCTGCCCTAATACTTTCACCCGAAATATGAAAACCTAAATATTTTACGCTCGATTGCATAAATTCGCATTTGTCCAACCTCAGCTCTAAATTATTCCGTACCAGCCTTGACATCACTTCTTTCAACGTATCACAATCACTTTATTTGCTCTAATCAAATCAGCAAAAACTTTATTAACGAAGCGCTGAAACACTGCTGGTGTATTTTTTAGCCCCATCCGCATTCTCAAAAATTCATACTGTTCTAAAAGCGTAACAAAGGAGGTATACTTTATCGACTTCTCGCTAACAAAAACAAGAAAATAGCCATTTTTAAGATCGAGCTTAGAAAAACCTTCTTATAAACCAACCTATTAAATAAATCGACAATAAGTGGCAACGGATAGTTATCCTTGACTGCCACCTTGTTTAACTTACTAAAATCAATACACAATCTCAGATCGCCTGACTTTTTTTTACTAACACAATAGGTGACGCATACTCAGACTCGCTATGACGCATAATTCCCCCATCCAAATATTGATCCAACAAAATTTGAAGTTTATCTTTCTCGGTACATACTAAACGGCTCTGATTTTTCTAACCATCATCTTCATTTCACATTGAACTAGCGGTACCACAGATCTTTCCGCATTTACATAAGATGTTTTAAACATTTTCTTAAATCTACATCTTGTCCTGAAATCCACTTTTTCACCACAATTCAATTTAATTTCATTCTCTTCAACCATATCGATATAAAGCATTTCATTCTCAAAATTGTCTTCCGGCTCTTTTGTCAAATTCATATCATAACACTTTGTTTTCTTAAATAACACTTCGTTCAATAATCAATCATTCCAACGCTTTTCCAATCTTACGATACCGCCTTTGTAAAACGATTTTTCTTTGCCTTCAAAATAGGCGTTAGTTTCGGCGAATACTTCATCAGTTGAGCGAAATCTCTTACCACGGAGCATCTTTTTGAGGTTTCCGAAGAGCCAGTAGTCGCTGGGGGCCAAATCTGGAGAATACGGTGGATGGGGAAGCAATTTGAAGCCCAATTCGTTCAATTTTGCCAACGTTTTCATTGATTTGTGACACGGTGCACTGTCTTGGTGGAGCAACACTTTTTTCTTCGCCATATGAGGCCGTTTCTTTGCGATTTCGTCTTTCAAAAGCTCCAATAACGCTATATAGTAGTCGCTGTTGATGGTCTGCCCCTTCTGGAGATAGTCGATGAATATTATTCCATGCGCATCCCAAAATACAGACGCCATAACCTTGCCAGCCAACTGCTGCGTCTTTGGTCGCTTTGGGCGGCTTTCACCGGCTGCATGCCACTCAGCAGACTGCCGACTTGACTCTGGAGTGAAATGGTGGATCCATGTTTCATCCACTGTGATGTACCGACGCAAAAACTCCGACTTATTGCGCGTAAACATGTCCAAATAGGTCTTTGATTCCTCGATTCGTTGTTGTTTTTGCTCCGGTGTGAGCAAACGCGGCACCCATTTGGAAAACACCTTTATCATACCCAAATGTTCGTGTACTCGTATTATGGTGTGTACACTGCCTGCTGATATCTTTAGAATGTCAGCAATCTCCCTCACTTTCATTTTACGGTCGGACATAATGATTTTCAGTGTTTTTTTTAACGTTTTCCGGAATAACAGCGTCATTTGGCCACCCAGTAGATGGAATGTCATCGGTGTCTCTACGACAACGTTTGAATTCGGCATACCAATAACAAATGCTTCTTTTTGATGGAGCAGAGTCCGAATAATGTTTTTCAAGCCATTCCTGGCATTGAACATTAATTTTTTTCATTAAAAAATAATGATAAATCAGCACACGGAATTGCTTTGAATTCTTTTTTTTTTAAACTCAAAAGTATCGTCACTTAAAGCACTGTAACTTGAAAACAAATGGTCAGATTAACATATTTGACAGTAAAGCATAGTACGCAAACTCAAAAAAAGGCCTAGCGTAAGTCAAACTCGATATAAAAAAAACACTGGCGTAAGGGGAAGAAGAAGAGCTTGACATTTAACTACGCTCGGGTGTCCGCAGACTAAATAAAATAACAGAGCTCTTAAGTAAAATAACAGAATGGGCAGCACTGTTTGTGACAGCTGACAGGCCCAGCGAAACATCAAACTGTTTAGAGTTTCGCTTTGAACTTTGACAAAACAACATAGCAGATTAAATCTCTTTGAGACTACGGATAAAATTCTGCTAATAAACGAGGTGGAGAAGAGATCTTTATTGTGGGATTTAACAAATAAAAAGCATTTTGATGCAATTTTTATAAATAATGCCTGGGAGAGTGTGGCCGAGAGGCTTAACAGAAGCGGTAAGTTGTATTGAATTAGAAATACATTGAAAATGTATTAAAATATTTACATTTCAGTAACCGATTGCAAGCTAGCGAAGAAGAGCCTCCGCGATAGCTATCGTTACCACTGCAAGGTGGCAGCCAAAAAGCGGAGGAGTGGCAGTGCCCGTGGAATTGGACCGGAGCAGCCCAGAGCAAAGGACGAGGTTGAGTGGCAATTGGCCCCGTACATGGCGTTCCTGCCGGAGCTATCTTCGCAAAGGCGGTAAGTAGAAATGCCAAGGTTACAAAAATTAAGCTTAAAATATTCTTTTAGTACTTTCTGCAGTGGGATTAACCCTTCACCGAGCCAGGTAATCCTAGGGGAGCTGAATTTGGACGACTCCAGCTGCTCGTTAAGCAGCACTGTGGAACTGGAGCCAATTGAATTGGATGCAGATGCTAGCACATCGTTGGAAGCAGCATCGTATTCATATATAAGTATATAAAAGTTACACAATAATAAATACATCAAAATAACCTAATTAATTTATGTTCAAGGCTACACCCAATAAGAGGAGGAAGGTGGAGAAGCAAAAGCAACCGTCGGAGGAGGTCATCAACATGCTGGAGAACGTAATGTCGAAGCAAGAAGAAATTTTAAAATCTTCAGACCCAGCCCCGCCGATTCGCGCAATAGTCCGCTATTGGGATGAAGCTCTTCAAAAAATGGTCCCCGAGCAAGCTCAAGAGACGGAGCAAGCGATGACACAGGTGCTGTGGCAGCGTCAGGCTGCATACAAAAACAAAAAATAAAATACCCTGTAATTTTGCACTATCAAATAAAAAAACAAAATTAAATGCAATAAATTATTTTGTTATCTTAAGTTTTTATTAAAAAAATTTGTCTCCACTCTGATTAGACACCAGCAGCATCATTTTGCCAAGAGACTGAACCTGTTTGAGAGTTTACATACTCCATTAAGCTATCCCGAATGTGTTTTGGGTAGTCCTGATGGCGACCTCGGAATGATGGAAGCTCGGCGAGTTTTGTCTGCGCTGCCAGATCCTTTGGCAGATATTGGTCGGCGGGGCTCGTGCGCATCAAAAAATTATGCAGTGAGCAGCAAGCTGCAACAATTTTTTGAGCCCTGTCGGGATTGCTCAACAGGGTGCGTTGCAAATGTATTTTCAATACAGCGTCGAGCTCGGCTTAAGCGATAATTGAATATACGTTCGGATTTTGTCAGCTTTCTTGCTCAAAATGGCTTCATTATACGCGTATTCAATGGAAATGCATCGTCGGCTACCATGAAGTATGGAGTCGACACTCCATTCAGCATTCGGTTCTCATTGAACTCCAGATTTCCCGACAAAACTGCCTTTCCTAGCGTACTGTGTGAAAACGCATTCATGTCGCCTTCGCTACCGTACGCACCTACATCGATATATGTAAAACGGTAGGATGCGTCTCATACCGCCATCAAAACAATCGAGTGCAATCCCCAAAATTGTAGGTAAAAGGTTACTAAAGAGCAGCGATTCGCATTAAAGTCACTTACTTTGTAATTATAAAAAGCACTGCGACTATTGGGTGGACTCTTTATTGGGACGTGTTTACCGACTATGGCACCAATACAGTTTGGGAAGTTCCACTGCTTCTCAAACTCCTCTGACCACTTCAACATGTTTTCCTTGTCCCACTTCGGAAACTCTCCAGACAGAGCAGAACAAATGGCATCGCATACCAAGTTAATGGTTGTTCCCATGTGCTGCTTACTGATGCGGTAAGTAGATGCAGCATGGCGTTGCACAGTTCCGGATGCAAGCATTCTAAAAAATATATTGCGATGAAAAATACATTTATGATTTTAACTCCAATAATACAATGCTTACTCGAGAACCACACACAACTTTGCATGTAGTTTCGGGTTTGTTGCCTTTTTTGTTTGTTTTGGTTTGACAGCTGACGCAAAGAGTTACCACTCAACTTTTTGTTTGTTTTCCGTGTTGTATTGGCAACACTGGGCTTACGCTCGTCGACAGCTAAATATTGAGCACTTTACGCCGCGTAAAATTTAGTTAGCTTGCGTACTAAGCTTAAGCCTAAAAAGGCTGCCACTTTCGAAAAAAAAATATTGATTTGTGGCGGCCCAGTGCCGCCCTCTAGCGACACCATGCAGAAACTAGACGACAACATACAAACGACAATATCCAACACTGGAAGACGAGAAATAGATCATTCAACAGTCGATACACAGCCAGCAACAGCGACACACGATCATCGCGCTTCGGCGCTCGGATAAACTCGTAACATTTATATAAGGGTGTCAAAAAAGTCTTGCGGTATTTCCGCAAGCTTGTCTTTGCAAGCGCGTAGTTCTAGTTGTATTCGTCGCATCGGTTCACGCTAGAGCTTTTTGGAAAGCTCTTTTCACGCGCTTACACGTGTTTGATTTATTGTTGTTTGTTTTAGTCGTTCGTGAGTTATAGCGTCGCAAACATGGAGCAAAATAAAGAGAAAATACGGCATATTTTACAGAACTACTACGATAAAGGCAAAAATGCATCTCATGCTGCCAATAAAATTTGTGCAGTTTATGGACCTGATACAGTTTCCATTTCCACCGCACAACGATGGTTTCAACGTTTTCGTTCTGGTGCAGAGGTGATCAAAGATGCCTGTGTGTTTGGTGGGATTGGCAGGGAATCATCCACTATGAGCTGCTCCCCTATGGCCAAACGCTCAATTCGGACCTGTACTGCCAACAACTGGACCGCTTGAATGCAGCACTCATGCAGAAGAGGCCATCTTTGATCAACAGAGGCCGAATTGTCTTCCATCAGGACAACGCCAGGCCACACACATCTTTGGTGACGCGGCAGAAGCTCCGGGAGCTCGGATGGGAGGTTCTTTTGCATCCACCGTATAGTCCGGATCTCGCACCAAATGATTACCACCTATTTCTGTCCATGGCGAACGAGCTTGGTAGTCGGAAGTTGCCCTTAAGAGAGTCCTGTGAAAATTGGCTTCCCGAGTTTTTTGACAATAGGGAAGCGAGCTTCTACAAGAGGGGCATTATGAAGTTGGCATCTCGTTGGGAACTCGTCATCGAACAAAACGGCGCATATTTAACTTAAATCGCATTATTATAACCAATTTTATGAACAATTGAAAATTCAATAAAAATACCGCAAGACTTTTTTGACAACCTTATATATTAGTTTTAAGCCAAATAAATTGTAATAAACAATATTACACCAAACAACAATCGAAGTGGTTCCTATATCTCCATAGATTTATGGAAATATTGATTCCACTTCGTTTGTTGTTTGGTGTAATATTGTTTATTACAATTATTTGGGCTTATAACTAATATACATATAATGGGTTCGAGTTTATCCGAGCGCCGAAGCGCGATGATCGTGTGTCGCTGTTGCTGGCTGTGTATCGACTGTTTTATGAAGAATGTTGCATTGATCTTTTTCTGGGCTTTTAGTGTTGTGAATTGCCGTTTGTATGTTGTCATCTAGTTTCAGCATCAAGTCACTAGAGGGCGGCACTGGGCCGCCACAGTACTCCCCCTTTAGTGATGTCGTCACGAATTCTGGGATGTTGATGCGCGGGTTTTTCGGTGAAGTGCGTTTTTCTGAGAAGCGCGTTTTTCTGAAAAGCTCGCTTTTCCAAGAAACGGCGTACAATGATGAATTGTTGCTGAGCTTGAAGTGTGCAGTCTGCGGGTTGCAGCCTGCATGGTGCAGTTTGCGGGGCGTAGTTTGTGCGATCCATCCTGCGCGGTGCAGTCTGCGTGGTGCAGCCTGCATGTTGCAATGGACGTGGTGCAGTTAGCAGGTCGTAGGGCCGTGGTGCCGTTTGCAATATCCAGCCTGCTCGGTGCAGTGGACGTGGTGCAGTTTGCGTGATCCAGCCTGCGTGGTGCAGTGGACGTGGTGCAGTTTGCGGTAGTGGGGAACTCGGTGCAGTTTGCGTGATCCAGCCTGCGAGGTGAAGTCTGCGTGTTGCAGCCTGCGTGGTGCAGTGGATGTGCAGTTTGCGTTCGTGGGGTTACCAGTGCAGCAATTCGGGCTGCTGGTGATTGTGGGTTACCATTGCAGCGATTAGGGCTGCTGATGGTCGAGGAGTTACCAGTGCAGCAATTAGGGCTGCTGATAGTCGTGGAATCACCAGTGCAGCAATTAGGGCTGCTGGTAATCGTGGGGTTCGCGTTGAGTAGGCACGATTGCTGCTGCTGGTGCTGCTGCTGTTCGTTGTCGCCGTCGCCGTCGTCTGATTGGCTGTTGCTGCAGGTCTCGGTTCTGCTGGGCCAGTTCCTCCGTAACCATAGTTTGGTTTCCTTCATCGTAGAAGAAAGTCGGAGTCGTCATAACCATAGTTTGGTTTTCTTCATCGTAGAAGTTGAGACGTCTGGCTTTTTTGTGCGCAAATTGTAGCGTCGCGACGCGTCTTGTATGCATACAAAATGGCGGGTATTTCACAACAAAATCGGCGGCGAGACTTTTTTTGGCTGGCGGTTGTCGATTGTCTGTTTGTTGTTGATTGCTTGCTTGTTGTTCGAAAGTCGGGATAACCACTATGGTACTTGGAACCATAGTGATTGAGATTTCGTGGAATTGAGTCGCATTCCTTTTAATGTGCGCAAATGCACGCGCGGTGCGTGTATGCAAAATGGCGGGTATTTCACCACCACGAAATCGGCTGCGAGGCTTTTTTGGCCGGTTGTCGAATGTCGGGGTCACCACTATGGAAATATTGGAACCACTTCGTTTGTTGTTTGGTGTAATATTGTTTATTACAATTATTTGGGCTTATAACTAATATATAATGGGTTCGAGTTTATCCGAGCGCCGAAGCGCGATGATCGTGTGTCGCTGTTGCTGGCTGTGTATCGACTGTTTTATGAAGAATGTTGCATTGATCTTTTTCTGGGCTTTTAGTGTTGTGAATTGCCGTTTGTATGTTGTCATCTAGTTTCAACATCAAGTCACTAGAGGGCGGCACTGGGCCGCCACAGATTTAGTACTAGTGCCGCCATCTATGTGTCAGTCACACACATTATTAAACGAAGTGTTACATTATTTTCTAATCTTAACGCCACACCTGCACTATCATTATTAATAGTAATAAATATACAATTTTATATATTTTTATTTTAAAAATATTTTAAATATCTTAAATGTAAAATTATGCAAACATTTTTTTTCAACAGTTGTTGTATCTAATCCCGTTTGACAAAGCTCTCCGATATTTTAAAGCTAGAGCCCACTACCGTCCTCATAATTGAATTTAGCTTATGATAATGATAGTTACACTCAACATATTAAATATTATAATTTACTTTTAGAAAGCAAATAACAAAATATCTCAAAGAAAAAAAATCTTGTCTGTCAGTTTTTAGTCTTTCTTAGAAAGAGAGTCGTTTCACATACCATCAAATCGAGTCTCAGAAAGACTAAAAACTGACAATTGTTATTTTTCCTTTAAGATATTTTGGTATTTGCTTTCTCAAAATAAAACAAAAATATTTAAAATGCTTAAATTATTTTACACTTAAGAAATTTAATATATTTTTTCTTAATGTACTAAATGTTTTATATTGTTGTTGTATTGTTTTAAATTTAAATGTAATTGTTTAAACGCCCCTCCGGATGCCACGCCCACTCATATTTTGTCGTCAAATTTTTTTTTCAAATGTCAAGAATATATATTTCAAATTTCAGGCCGATATGTCACTTCGTTAGAAAGTTACAGACTTTTGCCTCTAAATTTCTTAAAAGCCATAGTTCATGGCTTCCTCGGATAATTTTAACGAATTAAAAAAAAAAATTTATAAAATTTATAGAATTTATTACAAAAATTTGAATCAGAATAAAGCTCAACATTATTGGAAAATGTGCTATTTTTTTTTGTAATACCTTAAATACCTCAACATACCTTGAAATACCTTAATTTGAAACCTTCATGCTTCTCGGCGGAGGCTAGGAATTGATTTTAGATATATAGTTTCTTCCTGAAAATATCTTAGAATTCATCGTAGATTACGATTCTAGTGGACGATTTTTGCGAAAAAAAATTGACCCGCCCTAACATACATTCATAAAGTTTCTACCCAACACTACATCATGGCTCATAGACTCTTCCGACACAATTAACTCAAAATGTACTTTTATTGATTCAACAAATTTTCCATAAACTTTAAGTTGGCTACCATTCAGGTCATAATAATTATTGCTTCAGGTCATTAATAATCATTAAATGATTGCTGATTCGATGTTATGCTCTTAGCTTTCCCTTCTGGCTCCTGCACTATGGGGCGAAATCCGAAAAATCGAATATTTAGTCATTTTAACAAAGTATTAATATTACTATTTTTTTTGTGTTAACATCTTAAGAAATCTTCAATCTGTAAAGTTCAGTACCAAAAATGATATATAACAGACCAATGTTAAACCCAACTGCTGTTAAAGTCAGCTGTTGCTTCCGAAAAGCACGTTCGTTAACATTGCAACTTTTTTTCAGCCTCTTTTTCAATTGGTATTGCTCAAAGGCTAAAAATTTTTTTAATAAAATTTAAAATGGATACCAATTATACGGGTTTGTACTATGTGTTGGTTGTGCTAATATTCTGTATTTGAGCGTGTTCTATTAATATTTTGTAAAATTGGATAATGCTTTGAATGCTAATTTCTTCGAAAGAAATTTCAGCTTTGCAGAAAAATTTAGCAAAGATGCTTAGTTAGGCTTAATGTAAGTCCAACTGTATGTCGTAGATCCATTCAATGTTATTTAAAGACAATATGTCTAAATTTGAACAATTTGCGATAATCCGCGCAAATTAATTTTTTAGGGCGTAACCTCACAATTTTCCATGCTGATTTGCTCGCTTGTCGTATGAGGTATTTTTACCAGTTTTTGAGGTATTTATTATTAACTCGAAAGCTACTTCGGATATTTGGATGCGGTTTTTTTTATAGTGTTATGTATACCCAAAGAAATTTTTTTTTTTTTAATTTTATGACCACAACCATTTATAAGCGCACACAACTTTCTTTGTCTAACAAGTACTTTTTCTCTTTATTGCCAATAATAAACAAGGTCAAAGGTTGATATTTGGAATAAAAATTATAAGCTTACTTGTTACCGATACAAAACCGATTTCAAAACGTACGCCTGAGGCAAATTTAGCTCTGAAACGAAGGGATGGCACCTTCACTAACAGTAGTGTAGCGAGACTAGAGCTCTTGTTTGAGACACACTTCCCGGGAAGTACCCCGGTACAAGAAGATACAGTCGATGCAAGAAACATGTCTAGGCCAGTGTCTGCCGACTGGAAAATCGCCAAGTCGACAGTCACAACAGAACGGTTACAATGGGCAATTGGTACATTCCAGCCCTATAAATCGCCAGGCCTTGACATGATATCATCATCCTTTCTACAGCAAGGGCAGGGCATACTCCTCCCCATTCTTAGAAGGATTATGATTAGTAGCCTTGCACTCGGATATATACCAAGAGCATGGCGTAGAGCTAGGGTGGTCTTCATTCCCAAGGCAGGGAAGAAAGATATCACCAGCCCCAAGTCCTTCAGACCCATCAGTTTAACATCGTTTTTGCTGAAAACGATGGAGAAGCTGGTGGACTACAAGATAAGAAGTACTCTTCTGATGCAAACTCCGCTGCAACCAACGCAGCATGCATACAGAGCAGGCCGATCCACGGATACGGCACTATATCAGCTACATCGCACCTTAAGCACAGTGGTTGATAATAAGGAGGTGGCCATATGCGCCTTCCTGGACATAGAGGGTGCCTTCGACAACACATCTCACGGTGCTGTCCAGGCTGCCCTGACCAGGAGGGGCCTAGACACAACCACTAGCAGATAGATTTCCTCACTGCTGGCGTCTAGACAAGCCACGGCAACAGTTCAAGATAACACTGTTACTGTCACAACCACAAAAGGTTGTCCTAAAGGGGGTGTTTTGTCTCCTTTACTTTGGAGTCTGCTAGTAGATGAACTACTTCAGAAACTTGCCGGCTATGGAATTCAATGTCAGGGCTACGCTGATGACATTGTCATCATAGCACGAGGCAAATTCGAAGAAATACTCTGTGACATTGTACAATCAGGTTTGCGGATAACGAGTGACTGGTGTGGAGAGGTAGGCCTCAACCTCAACCCAGCCAAGACGGTCATCGTTCCCTTCACCAAAAGGTACAAGCTGCAGAGAATGAGGCAAATAAGGCTGTCAAACAGCATAATAGAAACAAGTTAAGAGGTTAAGTACCTAGGAGTCACCTTTGACAGCAAATTAAACTTCGGCTCCCATGTAAAGAACGCGATATCAAAGTGCTTTAGAGCACTTTACACATGTCGCAGTATAGCCGGGAAATCATGGGGCACATCACCGAAGATAATCAGATGGCTATACTTAATGGTAGTCAGGCCAATGCTCACATATGGAGCAATAGCCTGGGGTGATAGAGCACAACTCATCACCGTCAAGAAACAGTTGCAAAGACTGCAACGAATGGCCTGCGTATACAGGGGCTATGAGCACCAATCCGACAGCAGCCATTGAAGTTCTAATGGAGCTTACGCCACTCCATGTGGTCATCAGACTACACCAAAGAGCGACTCTTCTAAGGATAGCACGGGACGGAGTTGGAAGTAGTCACATCCTTAGCCTAAGAGACGCAGAACTGCTATCAGGTGATCTCTCCTTGCTTATGCAACCAAGGGACGAGATGACAGCCGTACATACGTTCGAGCAGAATTTCGAAGTGAACCTGAGTAGCAAGAGAGAATGGACAACACTTGATGAGGTCCATCCTATGAGACAGCACACCATAAAATGGTACACCGATGGATCTCTCACAGACCAAGGCACAGGACTTGGAGTTGTGGGCCCTCGGATATCATACCATGAATCCCTAGGAACATATACCAGTATCTTCCAAGCTGAAGTATGTGCAATAGGGAGGTGTGCTGATTTAAATCTCAATAGGAACTATCGGAATAGGGATATAGCCATTCTATCCGATAGCCAAGCAGCCCTTCATGCACTCGATAAGGCGAAAGTAACGTCTAAAGTAGTGTACGAGGTACGAATCAAGCTGAACCAACTGGGATTGCATAATAGGCTAACCCTAAGATGGATCCCAGGTCACATGGATATAGCAGGGAATGAAATGGCTGACAAACTAGCCAGAATGGGGGCTAGCAGACCCCTAATAGGTCCTGAACCGTTTTGTGGAATTGGAAGCCACACAATTCGAAAGTACTTACGCGATGAAGAGAGACGACTTCAGCAGTCGCATTGGTCTGAGACCACAGGTCTCAGACAAGCTAAACACCTCCTAGGCAGCTACAACCCTAAGCGGTTCAAGCAGGCAATTTCACTAGGAAAGAACAGACTCAGAATACTCACCGGTCTGCTGACAGGGCACTGTAGATTGAGAAGTCACCTATCCAAATTGGGCATTGTAAGGAGTAGAACCTGCCGTTTCTGCAACTGTGGGGAGGAATCCTCATCGCATATACTAGCACAATGCACTGCTCTATCTAGACGCAGATGTAGTCTTCTAGGGAAATATGTCATACCTATTGGGGACATTGTATACCTCAATCCGACCAAAATCCTCGACTTCGTGCGAGAGATCGGGTTGATGGATGAGCTATAAGCTCAGAAGGGGGCACAATAGATCCAAAAGGGTCGCGGTGCAGGCTCCCCCCCCATTAATAATAATAATGTTACCGATACAAAAAAAAACTAGTCGGCGGTGCTACAGTCGAGCGGTACTCGACTGTCGGAGACCCCGTACTTATTATACAGATATCTCAAACAACAAAAAGATTTTCATACTAAGACTTTATTTGGACTGATCGTTCCTATGGCAGCTATATGATAAAGTTATCCGATTTCAATCAAATTTGGTCAGTATGTATTGGTCAGTATGTATGCGACCATCCCATATGCATATTCTGTCAGTTTAATTTAGTTATCTCAAACAACAAAAAAGATTTTCATACTAAGACTTGATTTTCGACTGATCGTTCCTATGGCAGCTATATGATTTAGTAATCCGATTTCAATCAAATTTGGTCAGTATGTATGGGACCATCTTCTATGCATATTCTGTCAGTTTGGTTAAAATATCTCAAACAGCAAAAAAGTTTTCCATACTAAGACTTGATTTTCAACTGATTGTTCCTATGGGAGTTATATGATATAGTGGTCCGATCCAAAATCTAAAACAAACTCGATCTGCTTGCAATATAGACGAACCTACATACCACGTTTGGAGTCTCTAGCTCTTATAGTCTCTGAGATGTAGGCGTCAATACAGACGGACATGGCTATATCGACTCTGCTGTTGATGCTGATTAAGAATATATATACTTTATAGGGTCTGCCACGCCTCCTTCCGCCTGTTACGCACATTTTTTTTGTGTCAAAGTTAATAGACCCCTTTACTTTTTTAAAGTACGGGGTCTAAAAAAAAAAAAAATTAAGGGCGGGGGTGGTGACACGCCCACTTTTCCAAAATATTTCTGAGGGTGTACATAACAAAAATAAAAAAAAACGCATTGAAAAATCTAGTTTATTTTAAAAGTTATTAATAAATATTCGATATTTCGGATTTCGCCCCATAGTGTCCTGGTCTGGTAGACATATATAATATTTGCGAACGCCTACAGTATGCGCTCTGGATTCGAAAAGCATTGTATACGCGCTTGATCACGCAGACTCTTCACCTACATTCCCTCGATAATCTGTTCCAGCAACTTATCCCTGTCGATGGTAATATGTTGATCGAGCCACATCTTATCCTCATAATAAGTGACAAAATTTTCTTGGCTTTGCTACTTACGCTGCTCAAAACTACGGCATAAAAACCATAATCAGCTGATCACACAGTTTGTCGACCGGCTCCAACGTGCGCTTTGTATTGATAAGCATCCATTGCTGCGCGTTGACTTTTAAGTTGGTGATGCACAGCATTCGCAGGCCAGCCTCATCCAATCCATACACCAACCCCAAGGTTTTGAGCTGGTTAACCCACGTTTGGGCACTAAAACTTCCATCGAAATCCACCAGCGCTTCTTTTGTTAGATTTAGCAAACCATTAATTGGTCTCAAAAATTCAGATTTTCAAAAATTCTAAAATTCACCAGGGATCATTAATGAAATCCCTTAGGATTTCTTTCTAATGTCGTGATAGCAAATAAAATACTTTTGTATAGTGTGGTATAGATTGGGATGACAAAATAACAGAAAAACATTAAACTATGTGGAGAAAATTATGTAAGAATATTGCAAGAATAAATAAACTGCCCATTCCCAGGAAAATCACGACACTAGATATATGGATTCCTTACAAATACGCGCCAAGTCGAGGGTAGCCCGTCTTAAGCCGATGTAAATACCAAGACTTTAATTACAGGGTGCGGTTCTTGCAGCCCGACTCTGTAAAACTATTAAAGAAATAGCGAATATCAAAATTGACAAGACATACTTATGGACAGACGCCGATATCGTGTTATATTGGCTTAAGTCGAGTAGCAAACTATTTAAAGTCATGTATCACGACGATTAGGTGAGATTCAAGAACTGACTAATATTAACGACTGGAGATACGTACCGACAAAACTCAACCCTTCAGACGATTTTCCAACTGGCTGAGATATTTGAAAACAACTGCACGGGTCTTAAGATACGTAAATAATTTAAAGCCTTTTAACGACAAGCCCATTAACAATAAGCTAAGTTCAACAGAGATTGACAGTGCAGAAAATTTAATATTTAACAATGTTTAGCAAGAATGCTATGGTAAAGAAATTAATTGTATTTAAAGAAAAACCCATAGAAAGATCAGTAAATTAAATGCACTGCCAATATTTGTTTCAGAGAATGGACTACAAAGACTTAAGGGATGTTTAGACAACATTTGTGACGAAGATTAGGTTATAATTTCAAAAACCCAATTGTTTTAGCCAAAGAACACGTAATCACAATGTTGATTGTTTAGTATTATCATGTTGCAAATTGTCACATCGCACAGTGTAAGATTTTGCCAATCTAGGGGGGCTTAATTCAAAAGCAGTCGCAATTTTAAAGCTATCGACTTGAAATTTGGAGTGAGTGTTTGAATATCCCCAAAGAAATTTTTGGACTAAAATTTAAAGTGGGCGTTGTACTTTAAAGGGCGTAAAAAATGGAAAAGCCCGAAATTTTTAATTTTTTTTATACACAAATCGCAATAAAAAAAAACAAATTTTGTTATCAAAAAAGTATCAGGTTAGTATTTTATGTTTTTATTTTGGCTAGCCAAAAAATATTTTTTTAAAATTAATAATTAAAAAAAAATTCTTTTTTTTTCAAATTGATTACTTTTGTTATTAGTTCATGCTTTTGCTTGTAACTTCAAAGCTATTGGCCGAAAAAAATTGTTTTTGTTATTAATATAAAAAATTTATTGAAAGAATCAAGTGGTTTTCATATTTTTCATTATTTTTTTTAATTAAACAAAATCAAATCGAAGTTTATAAAAAGATTGGACGAAATAACTTTTTGCAAATTTAATTAGAATCTGAATTTGCAGGCGGGACATCAATCTTTTAATTAACGTCTTTTATTGTGCCCTAAAGTCAACTTGCATTATTGGTCCTAAATCTAGATTTATCTCTCCTAGATTTACTCTACCTCAACTTAAATTCATGGCACTTGTTCGATAAGTGCATCTTAAACTTATTATGATAAATATCATTGCCAAAAATCATCGCTGCATGCTCTAGGAGTGAGTTAAGCCAAACGGCTCTTACTGTGCTTGACCAAACCTCGAAAAACTGTGCGCGTGTTATTGCACTCAATGCTTAAATGAAGTCCTTTGGGCAAAATTTTATTTCAGATCCTGATTCAGAATGATTTTCTGCAAACGATGTATGTTCTGGTTGATTTGAATGTAATTGAATGTTGTTACTTTTTTCCATCAAAAATATAATATTGTTAAAAATTTACTTACTTTTTGGCATTAATTTCCAACAAATAATAAAAAAATTTTAGGGCATTTATGAAGTACCTTTATATTGCTAAACCAATAATGATCCAAAAATGATAAGAAAAATAGATTTGAATGCTCACAGTGACCACACGATCCAATTGAAAAGACTAAGCTTTGTTAACTGCTGGTCGTTCTCCGATGCAATTTTGCATGTGTTTCAAATGCAACGCTTCAAGAACCGATATTTTCTGAACAAAAATTTTTTTTTTGTTTTTTGCTTGTTTTTGTAACATTTTAATATTTCTAAATTTACTTCTAAAAGCTCATTGACCTTAAAAAACATTTTTTTTCAATTAAGTCCCCCTAGATTGGCAAAATCTTACACTGTGCATCGGTACCGACACTGTAATTGCCAGTCTAAGACAAAATTTTGGATAACGAATTGTCGCAATATCAATTCAGGTACACCAACACGATTTATATTATTTTATTTTAAGCAGTGTTTGCTTTACGTAAGTAAAGAGGTATCTGACAGTGGAGTATGCTCGACTGTAGCACCGCCCCCTAGCTTTAAATATTTTTTATGCGCTTTAACCTTTGATTAAATATTCTCATTGTTTTCGTTATAACGATAAAAACAATGTTACTCTTTGTAAATATTTTGTAGCGTATTAACCTTTGATTAAATATTCTTATTGTTGTTATAATAACAAGCTGCTTGAAAGAGGTAATAATGGGCTTATAAATTTTTCTGTTTGAATTTTGTATGCTTATTCTGTATAGTAAAGGCTTTATAAAAGCAAGTTCACTAAAGAAATGTGGTTTAGAGGTTTCAAATCACTCTTCGTATCATGTTTAATGCACAATCGTACCGAGATCCGAGTTTTCGCATGCCTCTTCAGTGCATTTGGCTGAAACTAAATGGCTCCTGGCCACTTGAAGCTAATTCGCTAAAATTTGTGCATCGTCCGATAACTAAAAAACATCTATTCGGCTTGGCTTACACTTTGTGGTCGTGGTATGTCATCGTATCAGTGGGAATAACAATCAGTTTTCAGGCATTATTTTTGGTTGATCACTTTGGAGATATTATAGTGATAACGGAAAATTGCTGCACTACGTTAATGGGTGTATTAAATTTAATCCGTTTGTTACACTTACGCCTTAATCAGAAATTGTTCCGGGAAATAATTCAACAGTTTGTAAACGATATTTGGATACCAAAGTAAGTTATTAAAATAAAAGTTAAGGCTTTAATCTAGTGATATAAATCCAAACTGTGAATCAATTTTAATATCGAGATGTAAAAATCGTCCAAAATATATCAAAATATATATAAATATGTGTCCATTGAAAATGGTCAAAAGTAACAGGCAGAAGGAAACATCTTCGACATCATAAAGTATATATAAGGTTGTCAAAAAAGTCTTGCGGTATTTCCGCAAGCTTGTCTTTGCAAGCGCGTAGTTCTAGTTGTATTTGTCGCATCGGTTCACGCTAGAGTTTTTTGGAAAGCTCTTTTCACGCGCTAACATGTGTTTGATTTATTGTTGTTTGTTTTTAGTCGTTCGTGAGTTATAGCGTCGCAAGCATGGAGCAAAATAAAGAGAAAATACGGCATATTTTACAGTACTACTACGATAAAGGCAAAAATGCATCTCATGCTGCCAATAAAATTTGTGCAGTTTATGAACCCGATACAGTTTCCATTTCCACCGCACAACGATGGTTCAACGTTTTCGTTCTGGTGCAGAGGTGATCAAAGATGCCTGTGTGTTTGGTGGGATTGGCAGGAATCATCCACTATGAGCTGCTTCCCTATGGCCAAACGCTTAATTCGGACCTGTACTGCCAACAACTGGACCGCTTGAATGCAGCACTCATGCAGAAGAGGCCATCTTTGATCAACAGAGGCCGAATTGTCTTCCATCAGGACAACGCCAGGCCACACACATCTTTGGTGACGCGCCAGAAGCTCCGGGAGCTCGGATGGGAGGTTCTTTTGCATCCACCGTATAGTCCGGATCTCGCACCAAGTGATTACCACCTATTTCTGTCCATGGCGAACGAGCTTGGTAGTCGGAAGTTGGCCACAAGAGAGTCCTGTGAAAATTGGCTCTCCGAGTTTTTTGACAATAGGGAAGCGAGCTTCTACAAGAGGGGCATTATGAAGTTGGCATCTCGTTGGGAACTCGTCATCGAACAAAACGGCGCATATTTGACTTAACCCATTAATGGCTGCCCATAGATCGGCTGGTACGATTTTGACGAAATTTGGAAATGTGTGCCTAGAAGACCATAGAAGTTGAAAGAAACAAAAAAAAATTTTTATCTTGAAATTTAATTTTTTCGATTTCCATACATTTTTCAGCTATTTTCGATATTATTTTGTATGCAGAAAAATAGCTAGATATTCACCTGTAAAAAACTACAAGTATAACAAGGATAATTAAACTGTTCAAATTTTATATATATTTTATTATTTCTCTTTACTATGAAATAAATTTTGCCTCGATATCTCTCACATGCCCCGAGCTAGAATTTTTAAAGTGTCAATACTTTTTTGGGTATTTAAATACCCATTAGCCGTTAATGGGTTAAATCGCATTATTATAACCAATTTTATGAACAATTGAAAATTCAATAAAAATACCGCAAGACTTTTTTGACAACCTTATATATTGTTGATCAGCATAAACATATGTTTTCAGAAATCTTTTCACTATCGAAATCGCACTCCCAGAGTCTATTAGGCCTTCTGTAATAAATGAGCATTTAGCTTCATCGACAACTTAAATTTCTACCAATCTTACATAGTTATTCTTCATTATATCTGTTACTTAAAAAATAAGTAAAAGGGGATATTGTATTCGTTGCAATGCATGTAACAGGGAGAAGGAAGCATCTCCGACCCTATAAAGTATATATATTCTTGATCAGCATCAACAGCCAAGTCGATATAGCCATGTCCGTCCGTCCGCCTGTCTGTCCGTCTGTGTGAGCGCGTAGATCTCAGAGACTATAAGAGCTATAGTTACCAAATTTGGCACACAGACTTCTATATACCCCACGCAGGTCAAGTTTGAACTTCAAGCCAGTTTGCAATCCCTAAAAGGTTCTACACCTGGTCTTAATCGAATATCTTACCCCAGGATTAAAAACAGTTCACACACCATGCAAGAAAGAATCGTAAGACCCTATAATAATATTTTCAATAATTTTATACCACAGAGTTATAAGACTAGTTTAGTCATACCAATACACAAGCCAAACTTAGATAAAATGCAATTACCCTCCTATAGACCAATCTCATTAAACTGTTGTCTGTCTAAAACATTAGACAAAATTATAGCTAGAAGAGTTTGGTGGATTGTTGCACAAAATAAATTTCTACACCCTAACCAATTCGGTTTTAAAAAAGAAAATCAGTAGCAGAGAGTCTTCTCTATGCTGATTTTCTCATAACAAAATCTTTAGCCTCTAAAAACACACTTCACTCATCACCCTTGGCTTTTCAAAGGCTTTTGATCGAGTGGGTGTTCACACAGTAATTAATCAATTGTCGGAATGGAAATTAGGACCTAAAATTATAAAATATGTTCAAAAGTTCATGTTAAATAGAAAGCTTGCTGTAAGAATAGGATCACAAACTTCGAACATTCTTCCACTACACAATGGTATACCACAAGAATCTCCCATATCTGTCATTCTATTCTTAATTGCATACAATAGACTTTCCAAAATTATTTCCATGCAAAAAGAAATTAAATTCAGTGCATACGCAGATGACTTCTTTTTGATAATCAATTTTAAAGCGTAGTACGCTCTAGCTGAAAACATTTTGGACGCTCGAAATGTTCGATGTTTTGAAGTCCGGCCTTACAAACTTCAGTGTGACAGCATAATACCAAAAATCACTAAAAAGTTGAGAGATTGTTGGTCTTTTGCTGCTGTGGTCACACTGTTGCGTCAGCTGTGCACAACAAATAAACAAAACAAATAAATAACATAGAGCACAACAAAATAGAGAAAATTGACCAAATAGACATGATTTGAGAAGTGGCAGCGACTAATACCCTATTTATTAAACTAAAAATTATTGATTATAAAAATCAAGTCAATATGTTTTTTTTTCGGTCAAATCTCACAATATTGGCCTCTGTTGCACCTCTTCAATCAGTCTAATTCGCTCTTTGTGTTCAAAGATCTCAATTCGGCTTTTATTTTGCTGCTTGTTGGTCGCCATTTCTGTTCAAAAAGATTTTGACCTTTCAAAACATCGATTGAATCGTTGTTTTGAAAGGTCAAAATAAAGCTGCCATCTGTTGACCAAACAGTGTTGTAAAATGCCAGAAAATATTCTGAGCTGCCCATATTTAGGTACAGCGTACATACGTTTAGAAATGGCCTTACAAAATAATTTCGAGCATGTTTGCAACCCTTTTTTTATATGGAGTTTTGGCCTTGCAAAAATATTTTCGGCTAGAGCGTACTATGCTTAACAGAAGAAACAACCCATAAAAAAAACCTCTTTTCGAGGTAAAAGTCTAGTGACGAAAACATTTTCATGCCCCATAATTTCTGTGTCGAATAATATTAATTTTTACACATAAATTATTTTTGGCATTCAGCACATTGCGCTAAAATGTTCCAATTCTTCATACCAAATAAAACTTACTGTTTTGCGCAGTGCCGAATGCAAAAATTTAGTTAAAAATAATTTATATGTAAAAATTAATTAAAATTATCAGACTTTTACCTCGAAAAGAGGTTAATTTATGGGATATCAGAAATTTTTGAATAAGACAACAGAAATTTTGAAATTGCAATATTTTTTGACAGTATAGCTTTGTCAACTTTGATTATTGTTTGTACAAGCTAAAGCAAATTGTCTGGCAACACTGGTCCCCTTTACAAACACACATGCCCAGCGCAAAAGCTATCAGCACTCTTAAACTCTGGGTGCTATGACACTTTGCTGCTGCTGTCCTATTCCCATTCTTTGTAAAATGTATATACTCAGCTAACAGGTAATTTCCGCAATACGCTGCAAGCAGTGCCAAAGAGCCCTTCGAAATATCTTTTCAACGAACACGAAAGTGGAAACCGGAACAAGTGAGGGAAATTCACTTTCGCAAAATCTTGCCGAAAGTGAAAACCGGAACAGGCCTGATTAAGTTTTACCTATAAATTATTTTAAACAATATTTTTGCACTCGGCACATTGCGCTAAAATGTCTCAATACTAATACCAAATAAAACTCACTGTTTTGCGCAGTGCCGAATGCAAAAATTTTGTTTAAAATAATTTATGTGTAAAAATTAATATTATTCGTCACAAAATTGGATATCAGAAATTTTGGGGCATGAAAATGTTTTCGTCACTAGACTTTTACCTCGTAAAGAGGTTTTTTTTGTTTATTTGATTCTTAAATAATTTTTATTTCATCATACCCCAAAATCGATAAAACTCTAACCTAACATTTTCGTCGGATTTGCTCGACCTGTTCTGGTTTCCGCAAATATTTGTGAAAATGGATGGCAACTTTATTAGGGCTGCCCTTGTATATGAAGAAAGTAGTAAATACTTTGGTACATATTTTAGACCACAATTTAAGTGTTTTTATGTATTGCGTTTAATTATGAAATAAGTTGCTTGTTTTTTAAATGCAAGTTTGGACAAAACTGTTTGTAATTTAATGCAAAACTGAACTGCTTATTTATGTAAACAAACACTGTGCAACAATTGACAACTCTGCAAAAAGACTTTTCCAGCACTGAAATCAACCCGCGCTTTTAAAAATGCTAAAGTTATAGCAAAGTAGGTTTTACCTTTGAAAAATGTTTCGACTTATGATTAAATAAATATTTGATGAATAAATTACATAATTAATAATTATTTTAACAGGCGAAAATTCTTTTGACGCAAATGTCTGATTCGCTTAGAACATTTTCCAGCACTGTTCTGCAAAAAATTACTCAACACAATGTGGAAGGGAAATTCGGAGGGTAATTCGTAGGAAATGTAAAGGAATTTTAAGGGAAATTCGGTCAAATCTTGCGGATTGAAATTCGCAAAAAACAAGTGAAAACCGGAACAGGCCTGAATATTATTCGTCACAAAATTGTATATCAGAAATTTTGGGGCATGACAATGTTTTCGTCACTAGACTTTTACCTCGAAAAGAGGTTTTTTTATGGTAGAATACTAATTTAACCACGCAATTATGTCAAGCGTGTCCGGGGCAGGCGAGCAAAGCAAATTGTTTTATATGTTAAATATTTTAGATGTGTTCCGTATTTCCGTAAACCATTTCCGCGAGTGTAGCCCCTTAGTAATCGTAATTGCTGACACCCAAAGCTGACACTCCTATAATATTAAACTATACATATTTTTTTTAATTTTACAGTAACGAAAGTGAGAGCATTACCAAAGTGTGTCGTAAACGGATGATTACTTTTCGGGTCATGACTATATTACTTTCGTGCTTGATACTTATGTATTGCGTCCTCCCATTAGTGGATCTATTTTGGGGGTCTGGCATAGATGCACCAATTAAGCCGTTCCCGTATAAAATGCAGTTTCCCTACAACCCCTACAGCAATTGGATATGCTATGCATTCACTTACTTTTTTACGGCATATGCTGGAATTTGTGTGGTTACCACTCTTTTTGCAGAAGATTCTATGTTTGGATTCTTCATAACATATACTTGCGGGCAATTCAGTTTACTCCATAAACGTATTGATGAATTAATGGCGAAGACGAAAAAAAATTATTTAAAGACAGACGATTTTGGTAAACTGCAATTTGAACAAATTAAGGAGCTTCAATGTATTGCGCGACACCACGACATGCTAATCTGGTAAGTACTCAAATTTAAAACCTAACAGCACAGCTATTCAAAGTATGTCAAGAAGATTCTGGTCGAGAAGGCCACACTTCAGAATAACCAGTTTTTGTTGGCAGATCACGCATTTCTTAAGGCGGCACAAAACTACATTTATTATTATTGTTTCCCTAGAAAACTACATCTACGTCTAGATAGAGCAGTGCATTCTGCTAGTATGTGCATCGAGAATTCCTCCTCGCAATTGCAGAACCGGCAGTTTGATAGGTGACTTCTCAGTTTGCAATGCCCGGTCAAAAGACCGGTGAGTATTCTGAGTCTATTCTTCCCCAATGTGATTACTTGCTTAAACCGCTTTGGGTTGTAGCTACCTAGGAGGTATTTGGCTTGCCTGAGACCAGTTGTCTCCGTCCAATGCGACTGCTGAAGTCGCCTCTGCTCTTTTTGTAGGTGTTCCCGGATTGTGTGTCTTCGAATTCCACAAACGGTGCATTCTGGCTAGTCGGTCAGCTGTCTCGTTTCCTTCTAAGTCCCTGTGGCCTGGGATCGATCTTAGAGTTAGCCTATTATGTGATCCCAGTTGGTTTAGCTTCTTTCGCACCTCATGCACTACTTTAGACGTTATTAGACCGCGTACTTAAAAAAAGTAAAATGGTCTATTAACTTTGTCACAAAAAAAATGTGCGTAACAGGCAGAAGGAGGCGTGGCAGACCCCATAAAGTATATATATTCTTAGGGTGCATGTCATAACGCCCAGTGTCATAAGGCCCGTGGGCGCTATGACACAGATTTTTGTGTCATAAGGCCCGCGGGCATTATGACACTTTCAAAAGTGTCATATCGCCCGCAGGGCATTATGTCACTTTTTTGTGGACTTTATGACACTATAAGAAGTGCATTAACGCCCGAAGTTTATAAGTATTAAATGATTATTATAAAAAAAACATTTATGTTAGACTTTAGAGAATTAGCCGCCTCCAATCCAAACTTATTATTAAGATAACTTCAAGCAATGGGGCATATCTGCTGTTTCGGTATTGGTTATGTTTATTAATTTTTGTAGCCTGCATATGGGGGCATGGTATTACGAAGTGTTGCAAAGAATGCGCCGCTGGGAAAAATTTGTTTTCAAAAAAATCGCGCGATTTTTTTTTTCAATATTTTTGCCTGCACAATTACAAAGTAAATTTTGAGTTTGAATAATAATGTATTCATACTGAAATGATACACTTTAAAATTATTTTTAGCTATTTGTCTGCAATATGGGCAGTGCAATAGAGAATTTTTTGAACATTGTTCCAGATTTTTGTCAGAGCAAATTTTAAAGTGGCTACAAGACAGAAGTACCACATCCCGCGGCTTAGAGAAATACAATAATGAACGGTACTTTTTTTAACTAAAGGTAATTATCTTATTGATTCTTGATGCACTTTACAAGCTTTAAGTTGTTGAAGGCGTTATGACACTTATAAAAAGTGTCTTAACGCCCGCGGGCGGTATGACACATTGAGAGTGGACGATATGACACTTTTGAAAGTGCCATAACGCCCGCGGGCCTTATGACACAAAAATATATATTCTTAATTAGCATCAACAGCCGAGTCGATATAGCCATGTCCGTCTGTCCGTCCGTCCGTCTGTCCGTCTGTATTGACGCCTAGAAATCAGAGACTATAAGAGCTAGAGACTCCAAACTTGGTATGTAGGTTCGTCTATATTGCAAGCAGATCGAGTTTGTTTTAGATTTTGGATCGGACCACTATATCATATAGCTCCCATAGGAACAATCAGTTGAAAATCAAGTCTTAGTACGGAAAACTTTTTTGCTGTTTGAGATATTTCAATTAAACTGACAGAATATGCATACAAGATGGTCCCATACATACTGACCAAATTTGATTGAAATCGGATTACTATATCATATAGCTGCCATAGGAACGATCAGTCGAAAATCAAGTCTTAGTATGAAAATCTTATTTGTTGTTTGAGATAACTAAATTAAACTGACAGAATATGCATATGGGATGGACCTATACATACTGACCAAATTTGGTTGGAATCGAACTACTATATCATATAGATCCCATAGGAACAATCAGTTGAAAATCATGTCTTAGTATGGAAAACTTTTTTGCTGCTTGAGATATTTCAACCAAACTAACAGAATATGTATAAAAGATGGTCCCATACATACTGACCAAATTTAATTGAAATCGGACTACTATATCATATAGCTGCCATAGAAACGATCAGTCCAAATAAAGTCTTAGTATGAAAATCTTTTTGTTGTTTGAGATATCTTTATAATAAGTAGGGTATCCGACAGTCGAGTACCGCTCGACTGTAACACCGCCGACTAGTTTTCGCCTTGCTGAGTGCATTGAGAGCTGCTTGACTACCGGATAGAACGGCTATATCCCTTTTCCGATAGTTCCTATTGAGATTAAAATCAGCACACCTCCCTATTGCACATACCTCAGCCTGGAAGATGCTGGTATATGTTCCTAGAGATTCATGGTAAGATATCCGAGGGCCTACAACTCCAAGTCCTGTGCCTTGGTCTGTAAGAGATCCATCGGTGTACCATTTTATGGTGTGTTGACCCATTGGATGGACTTCATCAAGTGTTGTCCAGTCCTTCTTACTGCTCAGGTTCACTTTGAAATTCTGCCCGAACATAAGCTCGGCAGTCATCTCGTCCCTTGGCTGTAATAGTAAGGGGAGATCACCTGATGGCAATTCTGCGTCTGTGTGGCTAAGGATGCTTCCCACCCCCTCTCGTGCTATTCTTAGCAGAGTCGCCCTTTGTTGCAGTTTAAATAATACATGGAGTGACGTGAGCTCCATTAGGACTTCTTTGGCCGTTGTCGGACAGGTGCTCATAGCTCCCGTCATACATACGCAGGCCATCCGTTGCAGTCTTAACGGCTGCTTCTTGACGGTGATGAGTTGGGCTCTTTCACACCAGGCTATTGCTCCGTATGTGAGTATTGGCCTGACAACCATTAGGTGTAGCCATCTAATAATCTTCGGTGATGTGCCCCATGATTTCCCGGCTATGCTGCGACAGGCATAAAGTGCTCGAGTGCACTTTGCTATCGCATTTTGTACATGGGGGCCGAAGTTAAGTTTACTGTCGAAAGTGACTCCTAGGTATATAACCTTCTTACTTGTTTCTATTATGCTGTTTGACAGCCTTATTTGCCTCATTCTCTGCAACTTGTACTTTTTAGCAGGGACCGTAAATAATGATTATTTTTGAGTTTTATTTTTTTTGATCAAACAATGATTACGGTCTAAGTTTTATAAAATAACTCAAAAATAATTATTATCAGTGAAGAAAAAAGTAAAAATCATAAATAATCATTATTTTTGAGTTTTATTTTTTTAATCAAACATAATGATTACGGTTTAAGTTTTAAATAATTACTCAAAAATAATGATTATCATTACGTAAAAAGTAAAAAACTAAAATATAATCATTAAAATGTAATTTTAATAATATAACTTATAATGATTACGGTCCCTTCTATTTAGTGAAGGGAACGGTGACAGTTATGTATTGTGAAATCATATTATGTTAAATTCTCCCTTATTCTATTTCATCAGTGTGGTGTCTTTGCACGCTCGTTTATTAGTGAAGTTCATTGGTAGCATTCATTTGCTTGCTCTTATGATCTTGTTTAATTGTTCACAGTTCGTAATTCTTATTGCATGTAAATATCGATTAATACTATTGTTTACACGATATATATTCTAAATATCCAACACGCCTCCACTTAAGCTTTTATATACATATATATTTTGTTTGATTTTTACTTTGATACATTGGCATCTTAATGTCATAATAGCGTGTGGATCAATTATACAAAATTCAAATATATACAGTTTATCCTTATTATCTACATTAATAGTATAGTTCCAATTCAAAATACTTTTCATTTTCTATTCCATTTTTGATTAATAATAAATTTATATAAATGTTTATAATACTTTCATTCGATACTCCTTGTTTGATTAATGCTAATATATTTGTGTTCATAATTAGTTAACTACCTTACCATCTTTACGTGGTCTTAGTTTCATTTTGCTTTCTTCTACTGTTTGTTCTTGAGGTTGCTGATCGATGACCATATCTCCATCACCAAGTTGTTCAAAATTTTCATCATTGTTAATTAGTGGCATCTTACGCATTTGATTACAATGTCTTTTAATTTCATTGTTGTTGTGATTGTGAATGCATATGTAAGATCTTGGACCAAGTTGTTGCTTAACTTTAGCTTCTGACCATTTTGGTTTGTTTGGATATCTATAGTCGCGAATAAATACTGGTTCATTAGATCTGAAATTAACTTTCCTGCAGCCCTTATAATTTGAAATGCTTTTCTCCTGACTTTGTATTATTTGATTTCTAACTAGTGGCGGTCTCAGTAGACTTAATCTTGACTTTAGCGATCTACCAAGAAAGATTTTTGATGGACTTTCACCAGTAGTACAGTGGTTAGAGCTTCTGTAATCAAATAGAAATTGATTGAGTGTTGTGTCAAAGTCTCTATACTTGTTACTGTTTAATGAAGCTAGAAGGGATTTTTTGAAAGTTTTAACAAAATTTTCAGCTTGCCCATTGGAAGCGGGATGACCCGGAGGAGTCAATATATGTTTAATTCCATTGTTGTCGGTGAAATCTTTAAAGTCACTCGACGTGAATTGTCTGCCGTTGTCACTCACAAGTGTGTCTACTAACCCGTATCTCCAAAATGTTTCCTTTAAAGCCTTTATGGTAAAAGCTGAAGTTATTTCTTTAGTTTTGAAGACTTCTACCCATTTTGTAAATGAATCTATAATTACAAGTAAGTAATAACTTTGTATCGGGCCTGCGTAGTCTACGTGTATTCTACTCCAAGCTGATTGGGTGGGCTGCCATGGCATCAACGGACACTTCTCAGGACTTGAACTGAGTTCTTGACAATGTTTACATCTTCTAATCAATGTTTCGATATCAAAATCGATTTTAGGCCACCAGACATAAGATCTGGCTAAACCTTTTGTCTTTACAATGCCCATGTGCGAACGATGTAGTTCGTCCAGGACTGATTGCTGAAGTTTCTGAGGAACTACTGTTCTGTAACCCCATAGGATGCAATCATATTCAATCGTCAATTCAACAGCTTTACTTTTGAAAGATTCATACTCTTTTCCTTGAAGATTTTCAATTTTACCTTCCTTAATAGCTTGCATGACTTTAGAAAAGACAGGATCACGTCTGGTTTCTTTTGCTATTTCCTTAAATGTTAAGTTCAAATGATTGTTCGTTTCAGTGAAATTAACGAAGTTGCTTTCATTTGATTCTGCTGTTTCTGATTGCGGAATTCTCGATAATTCATCCGCTTCATTGAGTTTTCCTTTAACATACTCAATGGAATAATGAAAACCTGATAAAATAAACGCCCACCTTTGAACCCTGGCGGAAGCCATTTGTGGTAACCCTTTACCTTCCCCAAAAAGAAATTTCAAAGGTGTATGATTGGTTTTTAAAATAAAGTGATGCCCCAATAAGTATTGTCTTAATTTCATTACACAAAATTTGATAGCTAAAGCTTCTTTCTCTAAAGTGCTGTAATTCTGTTCTGCTTTAGTTAAAGCTCGAGATACAAATGAAACTGGTCTGACCGTGTTATTAGGTAAACGATGCGATAATATACCTGCGACTGCAGTGTTACTTGCATCCGTAGACAATATAATTGGTAGCGAACTATCGAAATGAATTAGGACTTGATCTGAAACAATTTCTTTCTTCATTTCATTGAATGAATCCTGACACTTTGTTGACCAATTATATTTTACATTCTTCTTTAGCAATTCATACAACAGACTGATCTTATGAGTAAAATTGGGAATAAATTTTGAATAATGATTCGCCATTCCTATAAATGCTCTGACCTCAGTCACGTTTGTTGGAGTCGGACAATTTAATACACTTTGGCATCTATCTGCATTCTTTTGTAGTCCGTTTTTGTCAATAGTGAATCCCAAGTACGAAACTTTATCCTGCAAAAATTTACATTTATTGATATTAAGTTTGAGACCTACAGTCTGTAGTTTGCTCAAAACGCACTTCAATGTCTTAACATGTTCGTTGACGTTTTTGCAGGTAACCGTAATGTCATCTTGATATACAACTACGTTTGGAATGCCGTTTAAGACTTCTTCCATAGTCTTTTGAAAAATCGAGGCTGCTGGTTTTACTCCGAACGGAAGTTTCTTCATTTTCAAAGTCCCTATATGTGTGCTCCAAGTGCATAGATGCTGTGAATTTTCATCTAAAACAAGCTGATTGTAAGCACTGGAAAGGTCCAATTTGGTAAACATTTCACCACCACTTAGAGCTGCGAAAATCTCATCAATACGTGGCAGTGGATACTTATAGTCAATTAGCCATTTGTTAATTGTGACTTTGTAATCTCCACAGATTCGCAAATTTCCGTCCGATTTCAATATTGGAACCAAGGGTGTGCCCCAGTCTGAGTGATCAACGGGTTCTAAAATACCTCTGCTAATTAGCTCCTTAAGCTCTTCCTCGACCTTTGGTTTCCAAGCTAATGGAATAGCACGTGGCTTGAAAAATATAGGCTTTGCATTTTTATCAATTGGTAGTGCTATCTTGCTTAAATTGAATGTACCAAGCTCACCGTTAAACAATTCCTTAAATTCATTTTTAATTTCTTCACACATGTTATCAGAATTTACTTTGATCAGACTAACTTGTTAAATTTCAAAATTAAATTCTCTTCGAAAATCTCTTCCCAACAATAGTTGGCTGTTAGTTTTAGTTACAATTATTTTCAACGATTTACAAGTGCCATTGCATCTTACATTTGCATAAAACTCACCAAAAACTTTAATTTTGTCGCCTGTGTAGCCTATGAATTTCGTTTTGCAATTATTAATTTTCTTAAGTTGTTCATAGCTCACAAAATTTCGAGGGAACAAGGTGCATGGAGATCCGGTGTCGCAAACAATCTCGAAGTTAGTGCCATCAATGTTAACAGGCAATGTATATACATTTATGTTATCAGATGTTGCTATACTGTAAATAGAAGTACTATTAATTAAAGAATTACTTAAACTTTCATTGGATTTTACAACATGATTGATACTTTTATTGTTTATGCATACGCTCGAAAGATGACCAATTTTTCCGCAAGTGTGACATTTGCTGTTTTTGTATTTGCATGCCTGCGATGTGTGATTGCGCCATCCACAGTGCGAACATGTGGTCTTCTCTGTTTTGCTGTTCCTTCCGTTGCTTCTTCCTCCATTCTCGTTGCTCTTTACTCCGGCTCCGTTGCTGTTTGTGCAATTCTCGCTGCTTGCCTTGCTGTTGTTGTTGTACCTCTTGTAGTTCTTTTTGTACCGTTCTTCTTTGACTGCATTGACGTTAGCTGTTTCTGTCGCCTTTGCTATCATCTTCGTTTCCATTATGACAGCTTTTTTACTTCTCCAAAGTTAGCGTTTCATTTTCTTCACATAATTTTTCAAACATTTTTTCTGGTAGTCCCATTACGAATCGATCTAACACAAAAGCAGTTAGATTTTCTCCAAATTTGCAATTTATTGCCAGCTCCTTGACTTTGGCGTACCATTGTGTTGCAGTTTCACTTTCTAATTTAGTTGCAGTGTAAAACTTTTTTCTTTCGTAAAATACGATCGTTGGTGGGGTGTAATGCGATTGTAGCATTATGCATAGTTCTTTGTAGGTTTTTGCCACAGGAGACTCTGCATATGCTGTGAAGCAAGCGATATGGCTCAGGTCCGATGGATTTCAAAAGAACGGCCTTCTTCAAATTCTCTTCTGTGCAGTTTATCTCACAAAGATGAATGTCCAACTTTTCTTTCCATATGCACCATGGCTCAGACAAATGCGAAAATTCTGGCAGTGCGGTGGTGTGCAAGAGTGTGGTTATGTTTGACATTGCTGCCGGCTCGTTTTCTTTATCTTTCATTTATGAATGTTTATCGTTGTATTTACAACTGTTGCGATATTATCGTCTTGTCTTTTGTTTAAGTATAAATACCATAGCTCGCAAATAACTGTCGACCGTTTCTCGTTGTCTGCAAATAAGTGTCTTTTGCTTACTCTTTACGAAAAGACTCAGCGAGCAACTGTTTTTTCGGTTCTTAAATGAGCTCGCTCGCGCTCGGAGCGAAAACGTTTTTTTCTATTTTGTTTTGTTCTCGTTGTTACAATACCGTTTCGTCGTGTTCAATAAAGCAAACGGTATTTTGCATATGTATTGGTATACATTCACACGGATAGGCATTTGCTTGCCTAAGCGTCTGTTTTGCAGACGAAATTCATTAATTGCGATCGTGAATTGAGTTTGTGAAGTTGTGAAATATTTGTTGTGCAAAATGGGAAGAGACACGAATAAAAAAGTGCCCCAATTCTTTAAATTTAATTTGGGAGAGAACCGTTTGCGTTGAGTTTTTCGGTCAAACGTTTTTTTGCTGAGTCTCATTGTGCGAGCGTTTTTCGTTTCGCTCTTTACGCACTGCTCATTGAAAGATCGACAGACAAAGAGCTCAACGAAAAGAGCTAAACAGAAAACATAAATGAAGACAGCAAGAGTCTCTTGCTCATAACGAGAGCGAGAGAGTACGAACTTTTTCGGTTGTGCTCGCAACGAGAGCGCAAGAAAAAAAACGGTCGACAGTTATTTGCGAGCTATGATAAATACACTTTTAATAATTTTAAGTAGCACACACAGTTTTAATCAAGATATTATCTTTTTTTATTCTTTTTACTCGTCGCCAATATGTGGTGTCTTTGCACGCTCGTTTATTAGTGAAGTTCATTGGTAGCATTCATTTGCTTGCTCTTATGATCTAGTTTAATTGTTCACAGTTCGTAATTCTTATTGCATGTAAATATCGATTAATATTATTGTTTACACGATATATGTTCTAAATATCCAACAATCAGTTAATGTTATTCCTGATGCAATATTTGTCATATTGCATCATCCTATGTTAGTTAACATTACCAAGCAAGCCTGTAATTGAAGTCGAACAGAGCCAATAAAGGTAGTCGTGTATAACCTCTCGAATCAACCACATCTCTTGTTATTTTGAAATGAAACATAACATTTCTGGCAACGAGGATTAAAAGAAAAAAGTGCCACAAAATTTTTATTTTGTGCATTTCGTGTCGGTAGTCTAATCCAGTTGATGAAAGAATTGTTGGCTCAACAGCAACAATTTTCGCAGCAGTTAATGCAACAACAACAGCAATGGATGGAGTCCATTTTAGCACTCAACCGCGATGCTCCCAGGCAGCAGAATTAACTGTCTCTCCGCCGTTCCCACATTTTAATAAAGACGGCCAAAATTGGGAGACGTATTTGCAACAATTATCTCAGCATTTCGTTGCATATTCAGTTCCAGCTGCAGAAAAACAAAAAGCTTACTTTCTATCGTGGGTAGGCACAGACGTGTTTGAACTTGTGAAAATCTGTTCGAAAGTTAACGGAGCACTACAAAGAGAAACGACACATTGTTGCTGCTCGTTACGAATTTTTTAAACGTCAGATGCGGGACTCACAGACTCGTAAGGAATGGGTAGCCGATCTGCGTGGTATAGCTCGTGAGTGTCAATTTGTTTGCAAATCCGAAGATTGTTCATGTGACTACGTCAATGAAATGATTCGTGATCAAATATGTAATTGTGCACACTCCATTTGACAATATCCGCACAGCAGCTCTGCAAAAGCTGTAGCCGTTACTCGAAGACGTTCTCTCTATTGCCGAAACCTTCGAGGCAACAACAAAAACAGTATCAGCGATCAAAGAGAGTGAGAAGAGAGCGCTGAAACGAACGCAGTATACACACAAAAGCAACACCAAAAGAAACGGAGCGGCGTTGAAGTGAGAAATGACAAGAACTCTCTTATATCGTGCACACTCGCGAAAACGGCAAATTTCGTGATGCTATTTGTCACAAAGTGGCAAATGTAATGATTATCGTGGCAAATGTAGATAATTCGAATAATCTGTTCGGATTGGACTTGTTCAAAACATTAAATTTCGAAATTCAGCAAATTTCAAATGTGAGTAAAGCGCATGGTTCTCAAATGACTAGCCTTTGTAACAAGTACAAGAAAGTATTTGAACCAGCTATCGGCACCATTAAAAACTTTAAGGCCAGTATCTACTTAAAGCCGAATTCCGTGCCGAAATTGTACAAAAGCAGACCAATGCCATTTGCTCAATTGGAGAAATTCAAAGAAGAAGCGCAGCGTCTCACAGGTGCTGGCATTTGGAAGCCAGTCAAATTCAGCAGCTGGGCATCGCCCATTGTACTAGCACCCAAGCCGGGTGGAGCACTTCGCATCTGTGGAGATTTCAAGCAAGGTGTCAATTCACAATTGGACATTGAGCAATATCCATTGCCAACACGGGAGTCGCTACTGCATGCAATCCGATGCGAAACCCAGTTCTCTAAAATTGATTTGAAGGACGCATATCTTCAAATGGAGCTAGATGAGAAAGCAAAAGAAATTATGGTCGTCAACACGCCGTTGGGTCTCTTCCAGTACCAACGTTTGCCGTATGGAATAGCTAGCGCGCCAGCTATATTTCAGCGTCATCTGGAACAGCTTCTCAGTGGCATAGAAGGTTGTGGAAACTACTTAGACGACATAATTATATCAGCACCAACGGTTGAGCAACATCTAGCTCGCATCGAACAAATCTTATGCATTCTACAGGAGAATGGCATAAGATGCAAGAAAGAAAAATGTTTCTTTTTGCAGGACGAAATTGAATATCTGGGGAGAAGAGTCGGCACAAAAGGCATTCTTCCAGATACTTCGGGACTAGCAGCTGTCAAGGAATTGAAGCCGCCACCTAATCTACAACAGCTAGATGCCTTTATGCGAAAAGTCAGCTATTACTGCAATTTCATCCCGAATTACTCGCAGTTAGCGTCTCCGCTAAATCAGCTTCGTAGGAAAAACACACCATTCAAGTTTGGTCCAGATCAGCAGCAGGCATTCACAGCCTTGAAAACGCACATCCTCAATGCTACACAGCTCGCACATTTCAACGAGGATCTCCCTCTTGTTCTAGCCATTGATGCATCTTCATTCGCCATTGGTATGGTATTGTCACATACTCAACCAGATGGCAAGGAAAGACCGATCGCATTCGCATCTAAAACATTAGATGTACATCAAGTTCGATACAGCCAAATTGAGAAAGAAGCACCTTCAATCATATTTGGGGTAAAGAAATTTCATCAAGATCTGTACGGCAGAAAGTTTATTCTGATTACGGATCACAAGCCATTGGTGACGATATTTAATCCAAGCAAGCATCTACCAAGGATGACTTCAAACAGACTCCAACGTTGGGCTATAATCTTGATGGCCTACAACTTCGAAATTAATTATCGCTCTACAGCAGCTCATGGAAATGCAGACGCACTCTTACGTCTTCTAATCAGCTCCGATGCCAAGTTCGACAAAGAAGAGGCATGCTACAATGTCGTTGATAAATCCTGCCCGATAAATATCGACATAATCAAACAGCACATGGAAAGCGACAAAGTTCTAAAAAGGGTCTACAATTTCGTTTCGACTGGTTGGCTAGAACAACAGCACGTTCCCGAAATACTGCCATATTTCAATTGAAGATTTGCACTTACTATTAATAATAATCTTTTATGTCTTCATTCAGATATCAGCAGAGTTATTATGCCGCACAAGCTCCGCAAGAAAATCCTCAACCTCCTTCACGATGGTCATTGGGGAATAGTTCGCATGAAGCAGCTAGCACGTCAACATGTCTGGTGGCCAGGTATCGACGAAGATATCATACATATGACAAAGAGTTGCAGCATATGCAAGGTGGGCAATCCAGCCCCAGTAAAAGAGTTCCTGAACTGGCCGAAACCAACTTCCGCCTGGGATGGGATACATATCGACTACGCCGGTCCCATATTTGATTCCATGTGGTTAATCTGCGTCGATGCATATTCTCAGTTTCCGTTCATAGTGTAAATGGCATCGACTACAACTGCAAACACTATTGCAGCACTCACATCAATATTTGCAATTGAGGGTTATCCGAAAACCTTAGTCAGCGATAACGGGCCTCAACTCACAGAAGAATCTTTCCGAGACTTTTGCAAGCAACATGGAATAAATCACGTCACAACTGCTCCATTCCATCCAGCATCAAATGGACTTGCTGAGCGTTTCGTCCAGTCGTTCAAAACTTCTGTCAGCAAGAATATTAAGGATGGCTATCCGGTCATAACAGCAGTCACAAAGTATCTCAGCTCATATCGATTTACACCTAACGCAGATGGTAAATCACCAGCAGAACTTCTCCATGGTCGTCAAGTGCGTACGATTTTAAGCCAACTCTTCGAGAAGCAAACTGAAGGCAAATCAGTTAAAGAAACTAAGTATTCCCCAAACCAAGCAGTATTCGCCAAAAACTACGCAAGGGGAGAAAAGTGGATAAAAGCTACAATCGATCGTCCCGTCGGACGTATGTTATATATTCTTCGTACATCCACAGGTTTCATCAAACGCCATGTCAATCAGATTAAGCCAAGATCTGACACAGAAGACATCATTAGCAACTCATCCGATGACAACGATGAATTTTGGTGGGCACCTGATTCTCCAAAGCCGCCCACAACTCCAACTGCAAAAACACCAGAAGATGATCCACCGTCCGGTTCATTACAGCAACGTCAACCCGTTCCTAATTCCATCGAATTGCCAGGAACATCACAGCAAAATGTTCAGCAGCCACCACAGCCACGGCGCTCGGGTATTCCTATCCGCAGCCGCTATCAGCCTTCGGATTTTAGAAAACGCTGAAGTACTAATAGACCATAATTTAAGGGGAGAGATGTGTTATGTATTGTAAAATCATATTATGTTAAATTCTCCATTATTCTTTTTCATCAGTTAATGTTATTCCTGATGCAATATTTGTCATATTGCATCATCCTATGTTAGTTAACACTACCAAGCGAGCCTGTAATTAAAGTCGAACAGAGCCAATAAAGTTAGTCGTGTATAACCTCTCGAATCAACCACATCTCTTGTTATTTTGAAATGAAACATAACAATGACTGTCTTGGCGGGGTTGAGGTTGAGGCCCACCTCTCCACACCAGTCGCTTGTTATCCGTAGACCTAGTTGTACAATGTCGCAGAGTGTTTCCTCGAATTTGCCTCGTGCTATGATGACAATGTCATCAGCGTAGCCCTGACATTGAATTCCATAGCCAGCAAGTTTCTGGAGTAGTTCATCTACTAGTAGACTCCAAAGTAAAGGAGACAAAACACCCCCTTGAGGACAACCTTTTGTGGTTGTGACAGTAACAGTGTTATCTTGAACTGTTGCCGTGGCTTTTCTAGACCTGCTCTGTATGCATGCTGCGTTGGTTGCAGCGGGGACTGCACTAGAAGAGTACTTCTTATCGTATGGTCCACCAGCTTTTCCAGCGTTTTCAGCAAAAACGATGTCAAGCTGATGGGTCTGAAGGACTTGGGGCTGGTGATATCTTTCTTCCCTGCTTTGGGGATGAAGACCACCCTAGCTCTACGCCACGCACTTGGTATGTATCCGAGTGCAAGGCTGCTTATCATTGCCTTCCTAAGGATGGGGAGGAGTATATCCTGCCCCTGCCTGGCGATTTATAGGGCTGGAAAGTGCAAGTGGCCTATTGTAATCGTTCTGTTGTGACTGTCGACTTGGCGATTATCCAGTCGGCAGACACTGGTCTAGACATGTTACTTGTTTCGACTGTATCTTCTTGTACCGGGGTGCTTCCCGGGAAATGTGTCTCAAACAGTAGCTCTAGTTTTGCTATACTTCTGCCAGTGAAGGTGCCATCCCTTCGTTTCAGTGCTAAATTAGCCTCTGGCGTGCGTCTCAAAAGTGCCCTATGGAACCGGGCACCTTCGGATGTGCTTTCTATACTTTCGCAGAATTCGCGATAGTTCTTCCGCTTGGCCTTTCTGATCTCCTTGTTGTAGGAGGTAAGGCTTACACGGTAAGAGTCCCATAACCCGTCTCTCTTCGCTCTGTTGAAGAGGTGACGAGTGGTGAGTCGTAGCCTCTCGAGGCTATCGTTCCACCAAGCGGCATCTGTTTCTTTGCGCTTCCTTCCAAGAGGACAGCTTTTTTCAACGGCATTTGTTATGCTGCTGTTTATATTGCCTACAACTCTTTCTAGTTCCACTTGTGAACGGGGTAAACCCGTCCTTTCATTGGATAGATTGAGTTGTAGGGTCGCTTTAAACTTTTCCCAGTTTGTCTTTCTGGGGTTACGGGCTGGTGTGCTACTGTCCGTGTAGACCTGCAGCTCAAAGAGGATGATTCTATGATCAGACATAAATTCCTCCATAGAGACATGCCAGTTACTTAGGTGTGGCTTAAGGCACCTACTTATCAGGGTGATATCTAATACTTCTTCCCTTATTCTAGTTATGAATGTCGGTGTGGAACCGACATTTCCAATTTCTAAATTATATGTAAATATAAAGTCGACTCTGTAGGTTTGTGCAACGAATTTAAAGTTGCAATCCTTGCGAATCACTGCGGACGGCAGTCCGCGCTAGTGACGAAAGCAGCACGAAGGGTGCGAAGGCGACTAGCATATATACACAGGAAGAATGGAAGATTTGCTATGACTGTCCGATCAGGTCGAGTTATATACCGATCGAAAGGTATCAATTAAACTTACAAGTGTGCATACTAAGACTTTTGAAAACTCACCTGGTTCGTGAGATAAACAGGTGTAAGTGGGAGGGGCAAAATTTAAATTATTGGAGCTAATGGGGCCGTTGGAGCCTTTTTGAATTTTCGTTGAATTTTTTACAATTCTCATCAAAAATACGCGTCGAATGACACCTCGATCATCAAAATCGGACAACTGGTTCAAAAAATAATTAATTTTGAAATTTTTAGGGGCCTTCCGAAAATGAGATGAAAAGTCAGTATGTTTGTTTGTTGGTTTGTTTGTATCAAAGCGTTGATTTAGCTTAAAAGTTTGAATGAGGACTTGTTCCCGATCAAAAATCTAGAAACGTTTGTTCTACGACTTTTTCGAAAAAAGCTAGTTTAGCGGGAAATCGCTAAAAACCGCTAAAATTAAAACCCTTATAGCAGTCAAACGATAAAAGCTACAGATGCGATCTATATATCGTTGAAAAGGTATTTTGAAGGGCTGTTATGCATACCTTTTAACTTTTTTCTAAAGTACATAGGTAAATTGCTACAGGTGACATAAGGTATTTTCCCCCACATTTTGGCGGTTTTTGAGAAAACGCCGCTAACGATATTTTTTAAATTTCAATATGTTTTAGTTTGTAAAATTTCGCGTTTTTTGATATATGACACAAAAAATTTTACCGATAGGTTTGGAAGATATAACCTATTAACTGAATATATACGTTTTACTTTGAATTGGAATAGGGCAGCAGCAACAAAGTGTCATAGCAGCCAGTTTGTTTGTTTGGATAGCTTAAATGTTTGAATGAGGACTTGTTCCTGTTCAAAAATCTAAAAACGTTTGCTCTACGACTTTTGCGAAAAATCGCTAGTTTAGCGGGAAATCGCTAAAAACCGCTAAAATTGAAACCACCATAGCATCCAAACGATAGAAGCTACAGATGCTATCTATATATCGTTGAAAAGGTATTTCGAAGGGCTTTTTGCACTGCTTGCAGCGTAATGCGGAAATTACCTGTTAGCTGAATACATACATTTTACTTAGAATGGGAATAGGATAGCAGCAGCAAAGTGTCATAGCACCCAGAGTTTAAGAGTGCTGACAGCTTTTGCGCTGGGCATGTGTGTTTGTAAAGGGGACCAGTGTTGCCAGACAATTTGCTTTAGCTTGTACAAACAATAATCAAAGTTGACAAAGCTACATATACTGTCAAAAAATATTGCAATTTCAAAATTTCTGAGGTCTTATTCAAAAATTTCTGATATCCCACAAAAAAACCTCTTTACGTGGTAAAAGTCTAGTGACGAAAACATTTTCATGCCCCAAAATTTCTGATATCCAATTTTGTGACGAATAATATTAAGTTTTACATATAAATTATTTTAAGCAAAATTTTTGCATTCGGCACTGCGCAAAACAGTGAATGAGTTTTATTTGGTATGAAGAATTGATACATTTTAGCGCAATGTGCCGAGTGCCAAAATTTTGCTTAAAATAATTTATATGTAAAACTTAATATTATTCGTCACAAAATTGGATATCAGAAATTTTGGGGCATGAAAATGTTTTCGTCACTAGACTTTTACCACGTAAAGAGGTTTTTTTGTGTAAATGATAACTCAGCTCATCAAATGTCTTCAAATTTTCAGAAAATAATTAAATAAATGCCCAACAAAACAAGACTAAAGTCTTTAGCATACATAAAATAGGAAAGAAGATACAGACCGTTTAAGTGAGAACACTGAATTCGTGTAACAGTTTTGCTCGTCAGTGTATGTACTTAAAAATCAAATGTGTTTTCATTTCTTCTTCTTTTAATTATAAAATAACGCAATGATTTAAAACAAATAAACAGTCATTCTTCATCTTGTTTACTTAAATTTGTATTCATAAATGAAATTAAGCTCTTTTAATTTTTTCATCCTTAAATTATTAAACAAAGTCATTTTTGAAAACAAATTAACAGTTCATCTTCATCGACTATAAATCAAATCAAAGTCTTTTCGTTTCTTTATCCTTAAATCACACTAGTTTACAAAATTTAAATTTTTTTTTTGGAAAGTTAATCAAAGTATTTTTTTCTTATAGACTTTGGCCCGTTAAAAAAAAACGAAAATTGCACTTAAAGTTTTTTTTATGGAATTGTTTTCGAAATACTTAAATTTTTTCGAGCTTTCAAAGTTACTAAAACTCTTTTGAGTATATTTCCATTTCTACTTCTCCAAACAAGCATTTAAAATAAAGTTAAGTTAATTCTCTTTAACTTTTTTCCGTATATTATTAAGATCAGTCCAGTAGTTCAGTTGCTACCAATTTAAATAAGTTCACAAAAGAGTGTTTTTTGTAATTTTTTGAGTTTGAAACATATCGTCCTGGAAAAAAAAGAAATCACAAAGATAATAATGTATTGTTCATGCAAATCCATCGACAGATGGACAAGTAATGCATATTTCAGTGTTTTTAGATTGTCACGTTCTATTCTTTATTTATGTTAATAGTTATGTTAACCTGCCGACGCCCTTGCACATTACAAGTGCGTTTGGTCGCCTCATGCGGATACCGCTACAATTAAGATTACTCACTTTTGCATTTCTTCGCCATCTGTCGACAGATTTTTTTTTTTTAAATCGATGAAAAAAGTTGAAAAAAGCCTTTTTTAAAATTCAAAATTTTCGATGGGTCCTTAATGGGTTAAAGAAATTTTGGTATCATTAGAACGGAATATAAGGGAATAAAAGACTAACATTAAAAACCCGCATCAAAACATCTTTATTATACGCAAATTTTTGGTGTATGAAGACATTGGTGGAACACTGTATGTAATTATAAATCAGATTAAAGTCTTTTGGTTTCTTCTTAAATCTAACTAGTGCTATACGAATTCATCAAAGAGCACTATAGATTTGAAATGATATACAAAAAACCTTAGCTATATAAATAAAAAATTAAGTAAGACTTTCTTTGCAAGTTTCGTTATTGTTTTGAATGAAAATAATTTTATTTATGTTGTGAGGACTGAGCTGCGACCGTTTATATGTGATTTTAAGACCAGCAATCAAAAAGAGTCGCTCTCTTGGTGTGCTCGTTGTCGGAATACACAACACTTTTTATGCTAGCATGGATAATAAGGGCATTGCAGATGCCTTTTCCTTGCAGAAGGTTAATACGTCTTGACATGAAGACAAACTTAAAAGCAGACGGCATTTAGCTTCCAAATTACTATTTTTGGTATTTGCAGAATGCCTGCAAGCATCCTGCTGATCGCTAGCTTGTTGAACATCCCCAATCAGCTCCTTAAACATTTTTAGCAAAAAATTACATTTTGTTAGATTATGTTCTGTACAATACTTTAACACACAATCCAGTGAAATGAATCGTGGATCTAGTAAGGATGCGCAGACTAGAATATCTGATATGGGGAATCTGGAATCTAATTTACTTTTAAAATTATTTTTCATTTTCGTCAAAGAAAGTGGGTCTTTGTTCTTAGATTCAGCCTGTTGCGGCAATTAGGAGAATCAAGACTTTTTTATTTTATTATATTTTTATGTGCGCTGTGCGCATCTTTTGTAGCATTTGTCGTGGGTTTTGTTAATTCCCACTACCCGTATAGGCATAGCGTTCGAGGCCTTCTGGTTCCGAGCTCATTCGGTGAGATGTGGGGTGGGTTGTTGCCAGCCTATATTGGGATGCACATTAAACTTTAGAAATAAGACCTCTGTAGGGAGCTAAACTCCGCGAAACTTATACGACCAAACAGGTCAAAGGGCACACTCAAAGTCAACATATCCATCGATGAAAATGAAAAGCGAGGTCTAAGATGATGTTCGATACTCGCGCTCTATACCCTACCCAACCATGATCTTCGTGCGCAATGTTATCGAAGATCCCAAAGTTCTTTCTCCTACTCCCTTATGTTACCATGTCTCCGGAACAAATAATAACAATTTAGCAATTCATTTCTTCAATCATAACATTATTTCAAAATTTATTTCGGGCTGAATGCCGCTTTAAAAATTCCATTTAATTTGAGCTCGACAATTTTCCAAATTTTGATTTTAAAAAAAATTTACAAAAAAAAAGAAAATTACAATTATGTTATTTTTTATAATTATATAAAAATAAAAATCAATTTTATTTAAACAAATTACTTTAAAGTGTATTTCTGGGCTATATATTGTGCATTTTTATTTCAGGCTTTCGATGGCAGTTTTTGTTTTCTTTAATTTGCATTTATTTTCGTTTTACATGTACATTAGGGTGTCCCTTATTTGGTCAAAGTCAATATTCTTAAACGCATACGGGCTAGTTCTGTTCATTAGGTCCTAAAGCACTCAGAAATAAATTTTTACCTCAATCGGAGTATGATAACCCGTGCCGACTTGGATCGGAAAATTTAAAAATTATATGGAACAAAAAAAAAATTTTTTTATTTTTTTAATTTTTTATTTTTTTATTTTGTTTATTAGGTCCTAAAGAACTCAAAACCAAGTTTTCACTTTAATTGGAGTACGATAACCCATTTAAATTTGCATTAAAACATGAAAGAACAGTGTTTTAACACTGATTATACATTTTTCGATGATTTTTCATGTTTCGATGCAAATTTGAATGGGTTATCGTACTCCGATTAAGGTGAAAACTTGGTTTTGAATTCTTTAGGACCTAATAAACAAAATAAAAAAATAAAAAATTAAAAAAATAAAATTTTTTTTTTTTGCCATATAATTTTTAAATTTTCCGATCCAAGTCAGGCACGTACTCCGATTGAGGTAAAAATTTATTTCTGAGTGCTTTAGGACCTAATGAACAGAACTAGCCCGTATGCGTTTAAAAATATTGACTTTGACCAAATAAGGGACACCCTAATGTACATGGCCTAATATTTGTGCCATTACTGCGCACAAAATTGACCAAACGGAATCAGCGCAACAGCTGATCGAGGCAATGCACTTGCAAAGTGTTTGTTGTTGTATTAGTGTCTTTTTTTTTCTTTACTTTACTTTCGCTGACAAAACTAGGTCAGTAGGTCTTTAAATCATGTGCTCTTAAAAGAAGAGCAAGGCTTGCGAGAAGAACGCAATTAAAAGCAAAAAGGAAAGGAACAAAAGTATTACAGAGAGCGAAAATATGAGAGCAGCACTATTTCGCCTGCTGACTGTCTTCTACGAGATATAGGCAAATATGTATGTACATACGTACACACATACATGCTAAGTCCACACAACACAGTCTGCCTACACACATGCGTATATATGCATCGCCATACATACACACATGCGTTGACGAAAGAGAGTTACTCTCCCAAAAAATATTAACAAAAACAATAGAAAAATATAATTGCTCACTTACATACATATATATCTCCTCGGTGAAGGCCTTCCTCGATGATTCTATATGTTTGTCTAAGCAACGCAGTATTTCTACAATAATATCAGTATTTACATTTAGAATTAACATCGAATATGTTGTTAGTATTTTTAAGCCCATCTGGCAACTTCAAACTGTACGATTATATTCATATGCATCTTTGGTCACACTACTGATCAAGATGGCGCGTGAAGATACACATAAAAAGAATTAAGCTACGAAAGCAGACAATAAAACTGAACGACTAAAAATATAAGAGCGTTGAAATTGGCAAAGCGGGTCAATTCCTCAATCCAGAGCAGGGTCTGGAAACATTATTGGCGACCGTGACAGGACTTTTCTTCAACAGATAAGTAGAATTCCAAAGCTCGAATCCCGTCTTCGTCTATTTCATCGACTTTGTATAGAACCGCCATCAGGTTAACCACGCCGTGAATTGCTGCTGTGTGCATCGGCCAGGGCTTCACAGACCACTTACGCAAGTTGGCCAGGGCTTCGCTGGATAACGAGCACACACACATCGCCACACAAACAGGCAATCATCAGCGAGGGCTTCGCTGGACAACGTACGCAAATCGTCTTGAGCTTCGCTGGACAAAGTTTAGACACTGATCAGTCAGGAGTCTGCTGGATAGAAACCGCATGGCACTCATCCACCTACACACTTACAACAGAAACACACACACACACATCTCAAGTTTGTATGCGAATTCAGAGTGAGTAACGCAGAAAGGGAAAATATACATACACACGTACATCAAAGTAACGGTGCATTATCGGTGATTCCTTTTGTCATTTGGCTTGGGCTTGTGTTTACCGCTGTGATTCTTGCTGTTGCCTTTTCTGTTCGCTAGCGCACGCATACGTGTATGCTTTTACACACATTCAAAAATAGACAATTGAAATTGCACGTTGATATTTAAGCTTGAGTGACATTGGCAGACATTGATAGGCGTCATGACAAATCCGAAAGGCGGAACTGGTTCATCTCAATCGGCGCATCAGGATGTTAATGACTCAAAATTAATTAAATTACGGCTACAGAGATCAACCATGGAACGGAATATTGAAAATATTAAAACCCGAATTATGTCGCTTGATGATAAAGTGAATCAAGCAGTAACTTGCAAATTCTCGAAACCTATTTTCAAAATATTTGTCAAACCCAAACGCAAATCGAGGACTTGTACTATGCAGATGCTGGTAGGTCAAAAATAGAAGAATCATTCATCGAAGCAAAATCAAAAATACTTGGCCTCATGAATAAAACGCAAGGAGCAAGCATCACTGAGCTAGCTTTTTAAACTCCAGTGCTTCGGGAAGTAATCACAATCGATTACCCAAAATAAAGTTACCAACGCTCGATGGAAAATACTCAACCTACAAACGGTTCATGAGTGCATTCACAAACCTGATAGAGCACGATCATTAAATTTCCACTATTGACAAATACAATTATTTGCTTAACTGCCTTTCAGGACCAGCGTTAGAAGTTGTACAAGCTTTTCAAGTCACGGAGGAGAATTATTCAAAGGCCTTGAATCAATTAAAGAAGCGATATGACAACGACGTCTTGATCTTCCTCGATTATATAACCAGTTTGTTCACTTTACCATCGATGCAAAAGCCAGATGCAATAGCTTTGCAAAAATTGCTTGATTCGGTTGCTGCAATTAGAGGGTCGTTATTGTCACTAGGAACTTCGGAAGACATCATGAATTCAGTCTTTATTCACATTCTGTTGTCAAAGCTAGATGCAGACACAAAACTGCATTACGATGAAAAGCAGCTATTCGAGTCTCTTCCTTCTTGGGACAACTGTTGCAAGATTCTCACTCACAGATGCCAATTTTAAGAAAGCCGTGCTAAGGATTCGAAAGTTGGAGAGTCACAGGATACAAAACAAAGGTCTAAATCGGGGCAACCGGCAAAATCATTTGTGACAACAAACTGCAAATGCGAATATTGTAATTCTGGAGAACATTATATCTCTAATTGCTCTACGTTCGCTGCTTTGCTTCTTGGGCAACGTAAAGAGTGGGTTAAGAAACATGCTTTGTGTTTTAACTGCCTTAGGAAATCCCATAGCCAAAGACAATGTTCGTCTAAATCTCGTTGCAAGGTCTGTCGTGCAACTCACCATACTTTACTGCATAATTTCAACCAGGAAATTATGGCAGGAGCTGAAACTCGACCCGTGAATCCGAGTGTTCAGCAATCACATCAATCGTCTCTTCCAACGGTTTCGATGGTATTACGAGCTGCCAAACGAGGCATTCTTCCCACTGCTATCGTTCAAGTCAGGGACAGGTTCGGCGAATACCATTTACTTCGCGCCATGTTGGATTCTTGTTCGGAAGTAAACCTCATAACAGAAGAAGCTGCAAAGCGCTTGCAGTTGGAGAAATGTCGAGTTTCTCAAGCCGTGAGCGGCATCTCGGATGCCATTCAAAATATCAACTACAACGTATCGACAACATTAAAATCACGCATGTCTGACTTTCAATGGACATCAACGTTTGCAGTCATCAAGTCCATTTGCACCAATCAACCAAGTGGAATGTTGATATATCTCAGTGGAAGTTTCCGAAGGGAATCGTTCTAGCTGACCCACTATTCTACGAATCAAATAAGATTCATATTCTCATCAACACCGAAGGGTTTTTCGACGCCATTCGTATCGGCAAACATTCTTTGGGTCCGAATCAACCATGCTTGTTGAATACGGCGTTCGGCTGGACAGTAGGTGGAAACATAACGAACCCTCAACCAATTGTTCAAAATTACCGATGCTACTTAACACAAGACTCACCAGCGATCGAGGAAATGTTAGAGCGATTCTGGAAAGTGGAAGAGATATTGAATCCCCCACCTAAGTTTAACGCAGAAGAACAGGACTGCGAAGATCATTTTGTAAACAATGTTGTCAAATGTGACGATGGTCGAATTCAAGTGCGTCTGCCTTTCCGAGACTCAAGCACAAATCTAGGCAAATCATACAACACTGCATACAATCGTTTCATCATGCTCGAGCGAAGGCTGAACCGTGATGAGAGCCTCAAAAGGGCATATGCTGATTTCATAAATGAATACATATCACTAGGACACATGACACCTATTTCATCACTAGATCAAAGTCTTCCTCACTTTTATATACCGCACCACTGTGTGCTGCGGCCGCTAAGCCTGACAACGAAGCTGCGAGTCGTGTTCGATGGATCAGCCAAGTCATCTTCAGGAAAGTCATAAAACGATATATTAATGACTGGTCCAACTATTTAGCAGGATTTGATTACAACATTACTAGCCTTTCGTTTACACAAATTCGTTCTCACAGGTGACATTGTTAAAATGTATCGCCAATTTATGATTGATCCCCGCGATAGACAATTCCAACTCATCTTATGGAGAGAGAATCAAACAGACGCTGTTCAAACATATGAACTAAATACGGTAACATATGGCCTGTCGTCAGCACCTTTCCTAGCAATTCGCTGTCTTCATTATATTGCTAGCTTGTACGAGTCTGAGTTTCCTGTCGGCGCTTCGGTTCTTCGAACTGATTTCTACGTAGACGATCTTCTCACTGGAGCGGATGCCATTGATGACTTGAAAGATAAAAAGGATCAGATCATTGCGTTAGTGGAAAAGGCAAATCTACGAATGACGAAATTTCAAAGCAACTCGTCAGATCTCATTGCATCGTCCGATTGTGAAGTACCCATTAAACTGGAAGAAGAAGGTGCAACGAAAGCACTCGGTCTATCGTGGCTACCCAGGCAAGATCAGCTGGCGTATCAATTTCATATTCAACAAGCAGACCCAGTCACGAAGCGGATTGTATTGTCAACAATCGCAAGGATGTATGACGTTCTAGGACTCATGAGTCCAATCATTATTCGATGCAAAATCCTCTTGCAGGACTTACATCTATTGAAACTTAGCTGGGATGAGCCGTTACCAGAAAAACTATCACAAGTTTGGAGCACTCTTGCAAATGATCTCCAAAATACTTCTTTGATAAAGATTCCACGTTTTGTAAACACTTCCCTCGCAGTCAAGGGAGAAATACATGGATTTGCAGACGCCTCAGAGCGAGCATACGGTTGCTGTGTATACATTCGTATACAAATCAATTCGACAGTTAAAACAAGCCTCTTAGTTGCGAAATCCAAAGTAGCACCTGTAAAGGTCATATCGCTGCCTAAGCTCGAATTATGCGCTGTAGTCTTACTAAATAAAACTTTTCGCAAATTTCAGAAGAAACTTACTCCATACTACAGTACCATCAACTTTTGGACCGATTCGAAAATCGTTCTTCAATGGCTAGGGATGCACACTTCTAAGCTCAACTGCTTCGTGGCGAATCGCATAGCTGAACTTCAAGAGCATTGTAACGACGTACAATGGCGCCACGTTCCATCTTCACAGAACCCAGCGGACATAGTCTCAAGAGGTTGCAACACAACAGATCTCCAAAACAGCATGTGGTTTTCAGGGCCGGAGTTTCTGAAAAGGTCATCCGAAGATTGGCCACGTTTGACTGAACCGCTGCCATCTCCAATCGAAGTTCGCAAACGGACAACGATGATCTGCAACGAACAACCAGCAGAAAACTCCGAAGTGCTAGTGGTCTGCAGAGACTCTTCGAAACCAAACGCAGGATCTATGTGCGACCAAGCATCAACAGTCGAATCACAAAAGGATGCAACAATCGATAACTCAAAGTCGATAATCAACCAAATAATTGAAAATTCATCATCACATATAAAGACGCTACGAATTCTCTCATACGTGTATCGGATGTGTAACCATGTCATGCCAAATCGTTTACTCAAGGCTCGCGACGTTGTACATATACAAGCAGCAGAGCTAAATGTGACATTCTGGCGAATAGTAGGGCACATACAGCAGTCAGCGTTCACTGAAGAAATTAGGCTGCTAGCTAATAACAAATCTCTTAAGCCCGGCATGCAAAATCTTGCACCATTTATAGATGAAATGCAGCTTGAGGATTGTGTTAGTGTGAAGGTGATTAGAGTAGGTGGAAGGCTAGCCAGATCAGAGCTGCCTTTTGATGCCAAATTCCCAGCTATTGTACCAATATCACATCGTTTTACATATATTTATCTCGAATTTCTACATCGGCAACACTTGCACGCCAGCTCAAAGGTTTTGATATCCTTATTGAGAGAAAGACTATGGGCTATAAACGCCAGACGTTTGACTAGAAAAGTAGTCCGCAACTGCGTAATGTGTTTTCGCTATAAACCCCGATTAATGCAGCAGTTGATGGGAGATCTTCCCGCAGATCGGCTACGTGGTGAGCGACCTTTTCTAGTGACCGATGTAGACTTTTGCGGTCCGTTTACGACCACCTACAGGATCCGAAGGAAATCACCCTACAAAACCTATGCTGCAGTGTTTGTGTGTTTCGCCACGAAGGCAACACATATCGAACTAGTCTCCGAATTATCAACTAACGCCTTTTTATTATGTCTTCGAAGGTTTATTGCTCGACGGGGAATACCGTTGAAGATCTACTGCGACAATGGGAAGAACTTTGTGGGCGCAGCAGCTAGACTTGCAGAGTTCAACCGAGAAGCATTAAACTCCCAGGCCATCGATATCATCAAGGCTTACTGCGCACACAAGGGACTAGAGTTCGCATTCATACCTCCTAGAGCGCCACATTTCGGTGGTCTCTGGGAAGCGGCGGTGAAGTCTGCGAAAACACTGCTTTTGAAGAATATGGCCGAAGCGAATCTCACATATGAAGAGCTTCAGACGACTCTTACTGAGGTGGAAGCAATCCTAAACTCGCGGCCGATCGCTCCACAGTCGGATGACCCCAACGATGGCTCTGCTTTGACTCCTGCTCACTTGTTGATTGGGTCATCATTACTTTCGGCTCCAGAGGAATCCTTGTACAAGGCAGATGCATCGTCTCAGCTGCGCTATTTGGATCGTTGGCAGAAGGTGACGTTTTTGAAGCAGCAATTTTGGGATTTGTGGCACCGCGACTACATTCACACGCTTACAGCGAAGATCAAAGTGGACAGCAGCTCAGCCTAATATTCAAGCAGGCCAACTCGTTAACATTCATGAAGATAACACACCACCGCAACAATGGAACCTGGCTCGTGTAACATCGGCGATCCCAGGAAGTGATGGGAAGGTCAGAGTGGCTGATCTGAGAACCACCAAAGGCATCTTGCGACGCCCCATTCATAAGATCGCACCTCTTCCAGTCGACTAACTTGAAAGGACCGTGGATTCTTTCAACAGGGGGAGGATGTCTAAGCAACGCAGTATTTCTACAATAATATCAGTATTTACATTTAGAATTAAACATCGAATATGTTGTTAGTATTTTTAAGCCCATCTGGCAACTACAAACTGTACGATTATGTTCATATGCATCTTTGGTCACACTACTGATCAAGATGGCGCGTGAAGATACACATGAAAAGAATTAAGCTACGAAAGCAGACAATAAAACTGAACGACTAAAAATATAAAAGCGTTGAAATTGGCAAAGCGGGTCAATTCCTCAATCCAGAGCAGGGTCTGGAAACAATGTTGATGATTTAAAGTTGAGGCTGCTTGTCCTAATTTAAGTATATTTATGTTGTTGTTGGTTATTATTTCATTGGTTTTCGCATGTCAAAAAGGGGGGGACAAAAATTAAATTTTCTGCGTCAATTTGCAGGTTATGTTTTCTTACTTTTTCACTTTTGCCAACAACAACAACACTTGCACTGCACTTCGTTGCACTTAAAAAAAATTTGCCAGAAAAAAAAACTTTACCTAATGCACAATATAAAGCCTTGTTAAATATATTAACAATGAGCTTACTTAAAACGACAAAAAATTCGGCAACTGCAACGACGGGTCCGACGGCCATGAAATGCGCGGCAAACTGATTTCTGATTGCAGAACGGCGATTGAAAGCAGAACTGCCGAAAAACCGACGTCTTTATGCGGATCAGCTGTGAGCTCTCTCACCGAGCTCAGATCTACGCATAGGCGTGGCTATTTGGCGCAAAAAGGGGTCGATTCCTTGTCAAATTGAGTTTATTTTTTTCCAGGCAAATATTGAGATGCCCACACTAACGACAAGGCGAGCAACTTCTTGGCAACTTTGTTGCCACTCAGACTTTGCGTTAGTGGGGCGGATTCCAGCTGGGACAAAAGTCAACCAGCGACTACCAAAGAGAAAGAAAAAAAGGCGACAGTCAGATATTTGGAATATTTTTACAAAATATTCACAGCATAGGTTACCTTGTATGTTGCTAAAAGAAACGACTTTTCACTCTCTTCGAGCGTATCTACTGCGGATGCAGATAGATTAAGCGCTGGCTGCGCTGAGGCGATGGGCAGATGTTGCCAGGCGAATTCCAGGGTGAAAAAGAATATAATTGTTGGCCCGATTCGATTCGCGTTTAATTATTGCAACACCAATAACTTTACTTTGGCACTTGCCAATTTCGCACGTATATATAAATGTATATACAGAGGCACACATAAATATTGGCACAGCAAGCGTTTTTGCATTTTCATCGCTAACATATTTATAGGCAACGCATTTTTCCTTGACAAACTAACTAATTTACTACCAAAATCAAGAAAAAAAATTTTAAATTATGTTTAAATTATTTTATTTTATTTTAAAAACAAAAAAAAGGTCACTTTTTCCCTGCACAAAAGTTTTGGCACACTTAACTTATTAACTATAAAATACTTAATAATAAAACAAATCTGGCAACCCTTTTGTAAGAAACATATGTTTCCATCTACCGTTATTCAAAATAAATGTACTTTTCGCATAATTTTTGCAATTTGTGATAACAATTTTAAAAATTCGTTGATTTTTGACAAAAATGGCACAAAAAAAAAAGAAACATCCGAGGCAGAAAGAAGAATCATTCTACACATGCATAATGAAGGCAGTTCGTATGCTGAGATTGCAGAAATTATGAACGGAAGCCGTTTCACTATAAGAAGCATTATAAAACGCTTCAAAGGAGCGTCAAACTTACAAACTGCGCAGCGCAAAGGCCGCCCGTCGATTTTAACCGACCAGGAAAACGGTCAAATAGTTAAAAAAGTTAAAAAGGATCCCAGGATAACATCGACACAGATTGCTGCTGAGGTCAAGGAAGAGTTTGGAAAGGATGTGCACCCGATGACCATCAGAAGAGTACTGCACGAAGCTGATTACAACGCGTGTGTTGCTAGACGTAAGCCCCTTATCTCTCCCATCAACCAAAAGAAGCGCTTGGAGTTTGCAAAGGAGTTTCAGAGCAAGCCAGCCTCATTCTGGGACCAAGTGCTCTTCACAGATGAGAGCAAATTTAATATTTTCCGCCCAGATGGCAGGATAACTGTGTGGCGAAAACCAAACACAGCACTTGAAAAAAAAATCTCGCGCCAACAGTGAAACATGGTGGTGGGGGAGTAATGGTGTGGGGCTGCATGTCGGCTGCTGGCGTCGGCGAGCTGGTGTTTATTGAGGGAATAATGAATAAACACATTTATATGGATATCCTCAAGGAAAACCTAAAAAAAAGTGCCCTAAAGCTTAGCCTAACAGAAAACTTCACTTTTCAACAGGACAACGATCCTAAACATACGGCATACATGTGGCTTGCCTATAACGTGGCACACGTTTTGCCACACACCCCGCAGTCACCAGACCTCAATCCAATCGAGCATCTGTGGGATGAGCTCGACAGAAGGGTCAAGAAACGGGCTATTTCTACAAAAAATGAGCTTAAAAAGGCTTTACTTGAGGAATGGCAGAATATTTTCGTGGAGACAACTAAAAAATTAGTTTCTTCCATGCCAAGACGCTTAGAAGCTGTGATAATTCAAAAAGGCTTGCCAACAAAATACTAATATCTTATATTTTTAAGTTTTTTATAGTTAATAAGTTAAGTGTGCCAAAACTTTTGTGCAGGGAAAAAGTGACCTTTTTTTGTTTTTAAAATAAAATAAAATAATTTAAACATAATTTAAAAATTTTTTTCCTGATTTTGGTAGTAAATTATTAAGTTTGTCAAGGAAAAATGCGTTGCTTATGAATATGTTAGCGATATCGGCGCAAATTAGCCGCAAATGCAAAAACGCTTGCTGTGCCAATATTTATGTGTGCCTCTGTATGTCTAAGTCACACGTGTAGCAACGAGAAGCTAACCGACGTGGACTGTTGCAACTGCGGACGATCAAAGAGACCGCCTGCGTCGGCAGCGCTGCTTTTATAAGCTGCTGCAAAAGCTTTTAGAAGGGAAATGTCATTTAAGTTGGCTGCGATCATACTAACTCTCTCTATCTACCACACTTTAGCCGGCCCTGAGAGAGGCAATTTAGGGTGGCCGTTATCAGCGACACCAAAGCTTTGGGTCGATGCGTAGCGGTGACTCATACCTACATGCGTAAGACTTTGCATGAAAGCTTATCAGCTGACGATCTGCTGTGGTCAGCGCACAGTGATATTAAAGCGAAGCTTAGCAACAATGCAAAACGGGCGTTTGCATACGCTATGTTGCGAATGCTGTGATTCATGTTGCTAAGGCGCGCATGCAAAATGTATGTGGCTAGCGTTAGCAACATTGAATATGCCAAATTCTTTTATCGTAAAAAAAAGGAAAAACGATAAAAGTAAAAATAAATAGCAAACGAATATGCGACCATTACACTTTTCTATTTCGCTTTTCTTTTCGTAAGATCTCGATATCAGTATATCGATATTATAACATAAGATAATTCAATACATTTTTGTAAATCATACTGTAAACTTAACAGTTCAAATCGATACTTCGTGTATCATAATTATATGCGATAAATGTAAACTTAAATATATTCAGCGACATAAACCGCCCTCTAGTGTTAAGTCTCGGTCTCAACGCGATAATTCTTGTCGCTGATGATCTGCATTCTGCAAAGGGTGCTAACTGGTCGACGAAATGCTTTGTTTGAAGTTTTAACCTATGCTACACGCACCACGTTGTCTTCAATTCCAAGCGGCCAGTCCCCTCTAGGCATGTTATGTTATGTTAAATAAGGCCTTTCTGCACTGCGACCAGTATTAGATCTTTTGTGCCGGCCTGTAAGATAATGGAGAGCCCTAAAAATTTAAAGGTTAAGGCTTTTTATGAAATTAAGCACTTTGTTGGGCTTGTTTCCCCATATCTTGTAGGGTGGTGTTGTCTCACCTCCCAGTATTTGTAGCCTACGCCTGCAGAGTGCTGGGCATTCACATAGAACATGTTCTGATGTTTCCTGCTCCAGTGCACAGAATCTGCAGGTTTCAGTTTCAGAAAGATTCAATTTCTTGAGGTGGTATCTCAGGCTACAGTGTCCTGTAAGATAACCTGTGAGGATACGAAGGTCACTCTTTCTGAGGCCAACCATTCTTTTGGATTGGTTCCTGGCCGGGATAAGAAATCGTTTTGCTTGACGCTGGCCATCGCTGTCTATCCAGTACATGCTAAGCTTTTTTTCCTCCCAATTCCTTATGACTTCCATGGTGTGTCCTCTTGCAAGGCCACAGAAGGGTTCAGGACCTATTAGGGGTTTTATTGCCGCCTTTTTTGCGAGACAGTCCGCAATTTCATTGCCTTTGTGACCTTCGTGCCCAGGGATCCAGCCCACTGTTAAAGTGTTCCTCTCCCCCAAGCAGTCTAGTTTACGTAGGCAATTATCCACAAGTTTGGATGTTATCTTAAAGGATTCTAGGGCTCTTAGAGCCGCTTGACTATCCGATAAGATGAAGATAGTTGCCCCTTGCATTCTGCGTCGAATGCATTCTATGGCGCAGACTTCTATTGCATGAATCTCTGCTTGGAATATGGATGGGGTTTTCCCCATGGCTATTGACATGCGGAACCGTGGTCCATACACGCCAGCCCCTGTGTCGCCATTTTCCAATTTTGAGCCATCCGTATACCACACTTGTGCTCCAGATGGTATGCAAAGATTCGGATTATTCCAGGAGCTTCTGTCATAAATTAAAACAGTAAAGTTCCTTTTGAATACCATAGTCGGTAGTTGTACGTCTGATAGATGTACAATAGGGCTTGTGAAGAAGGTTTCAAGAACCTTTAGATGCCCTATTAGATCGCCACTTTTAAGGTTGGCGACACCCTGGAGCCTTAGGGCCCCTAGACAGGCTTCCTTTTCAATTAGAATCGGAAGGGGTGAGATTCCTGTAATGATGCCAAGGGCATCAGTTGGACATGTGCTCATTGCACCAGTCATGCCCACACACACAAGGCGTTGAAGCTTACTTAATTCAGCTGCCGCCTTTCGTTGTTTAACCTTGTTCCACCAAGCAAGAGATGCATAGGTAAGGATGGGTTTCACAATAGTGGTAAATGACCAGAAGATCATTTTGGGGCTTAGGCCCCATGTGTTACCAAAAAGTCTGTTACAGGCAAAGAATGCCCTTGTAGCCTTATTTATGGTTTTTGTGAGGTGTGAGTTCCAAGTGAGTTTTGCATCTAGGGTTACCTCTAGATATACCACCTCTTTTGAGAACTCAATTTGAGTGCCATCTCCTGGTGAATGGCACTAAGATAGTCTTAGCAGAGTTTATTGTAAGGCCTCTGCTTGTGCACCATCTTGTTGTTGTGTCGAGAGCGTATTGTATTCGCTCCGAAATGGTTGGCTCGTGGCTACCACTGACACATATGACTAATTCATCGGCGTATCCCTGGGCTGCGAACCCTAAGCTGTGCAGCTTATGTAGAAGTTCGTCGATCACCAAAGTCCACAGTAGAGGTGAGAGTACACCCCCTTGGGGACAACCTCTAGTGGCTATAATTGATGTTTTTTGCTCTCCCAGATCTACAGTTATGATTCTAGACTTGAGCATGACTAGAATCCAATTTGTGATCAGCGGTGAAACGCCTTTATTGATCAGAGCTATATGTATAGCTTCGTATGACGTATTGTCAAAGGCCCCGGATATGTCAATAAATGCACCAAGGACTATTTGTTGAGATGCAAGTGCCTTTTCAATCGTTGTTGTTAGGCAATGGATAGCAGTCTCAGTTGACTTACCAGCTTGATACGCAAATTGGTATTTGTAAAGGGGATGTTGCTTGAGATTCACATCCCTAATGTGCTGGTCTATAATTTTTTCCATTGATTTAAGGAAAAAGGAACTGAGGCTAATGGGTCTGTATGACTTAGGCAATTGGGCTGATTTCTTCCCTGCCTTTGGTATAAAGACAACTTTTACCTCAGTCCATTTACTCGGAATATATCCTAGTAGGAGACTAGCTCGAAAGATTCGGGTCAGGTTGGGAGCAATTAAATGCATACCCTTTTGCAGAAAGCAAGGATAAATCCCATCCGGCCCTGGTGATTTGTACGGGCTGAAGGTAGATATAGCCCATCGCACTTTGTTAAGATGGAACAGCTTATACGGGAGGCATCTGTCCATGCCGACTGCTATGGTGGGAGCCATAGGAGTCGTAGGAACATAGCCAGCACCTATACACCCTGGAAAGTGAGTGTCTAGCAGAAGCTTGCTAGTTTCACCTGGGGTATTTGTAAAGGTTCCATCAGGCTTTTTCAAAGTGCAAATGCCGTTTGAATGGTCTTTTGAAAGAGCTTTTTGTAGTCGGACCGCTTCAGGAAGATTGTCAATCTTCCCACAGTAGTCTCTCCACGTAGCTCTTTTAGACCTTCTCAGCTCATTATTATAGAGTGTTAGGGCAGCTTTATATTCGGACCAGTTATCCGATTTTTTCGCCCTATTGAAAAGTCTTCTCACATCCTTTCGCCTTTTCTCTAGGGCTTTGTTCCACCAGGGAACGTCCCTGCGAGATTTGCGATTTTTTTGGATGCAACTTTTGTTGAAGGCATTTTCAATGTTGTTATGAACGTCTGTAGCTTCATACTCCAGCTCCTCGATATTACATATAGGGGTATTGGAGTAGTTCACATTCTGCTCAAGCTCAAAAGTGAAGTGTTCCCAGTTAGTTTTTCTGGGATTTCTGATGACTGGAGAGTCACTGATAGCGGTTCCCATGTCGAACCTGATGTGCTGATGATCCGACATGGAAACTTCATCAGAGACATGCCAGTTGGAGATGTTGGCCAACATGTTATTGCTACAAATAGTGAGGTCAAGGACTTCCCCCTAATGGCATTTATAAATGTTGGCTCATCGCCTCGGTTCAGAATGCTTATGCTATTTCCGATTAAAAATTCAAGAAGGCACTCACCTCTTTTGTTAATGTTCGTACTTCCCCAGACTGTGTGGTGGGCATTCGCATCGCAGCCAATTATCCAGCGGAGATGGTTCCTTTGACAGTGCTCCACGAGGGCACTAACCTCTCTGGGTGGAGCGTCATTGGATTCCCCCGGGAAGTAAGCCGAGGCAATCACTGCCTCTTGCTCGCCACATGCTGTGGGCACTTTTGCCCAGACTGCCACCAGATCTTCAGTTATGAACTGTGAAAGGGGTACAAATGTTAGTTTCTTGTTGAGAAGCAACGCCGCTCTTGGGCGTTGTTGTTCATTGGCATATATTAGTCTGCCATTTTTGGTATTCAGGCCTTTTATCTTACCCGAAAGGATCCATGGTTCCTGTAGAAAGGCAACGCTCAGATCCTCGGTAGCAAACCTGCAACATAGCACGTCCGAGGCCGCTTTGGCATGATGCAGGTTTGCTTGTAGGCATTTAAGATGCCTTATGTTGTTGTGGGTGGAGGGGAGGGTGGAGTGGGCCATTAGTCCCTGCTCCGGCCACGAGCGGCCCTCTTCTTCCCACGGTTGCTGCCAAGCAGCACGGTCTCCTCAGCAGACCTTCTAGCACCTTTACCGTGCTTACTTTGGAGCCGACCATATAGGGGCGGGCGCAGCCTGGCGACCTGTGGTGCGCTGGTCGCTGGTCGCTCCGTGGTAGCAGCAGAGGCATTTGCTGTGGGCGCTGCCATTGTGCTGCTTGCGGCTTCCAAGGATTGCTCCTCACCTGAGCGTGTGGTCGGCGTGAGGCTTTTCGAGCAGGAGGGCACTTCCTGACTAGGCACAGGCGTTTGGGCAGTCTTGGCGGGCACAGGAGCAGTCGCAGTGGGGGCGTCTTTCGCCTCAGCACTGTGCTTGCTCCTCTGTCTCACAATTACTTGCCCAAAACCGTAGCACAGTCTATGCCCTACGCTCTTAAGCTTTTCGTCCGAATTGGGATCCACAGCGAACGTGAGTTCAATCTGTTTCCCCCTGTCCACACGATTCAGTATCCTCCAGTCCCCTGTACGTAGGGCACGATTTTGCCCTTCGAGGAGCTGAAGGATATCCTCATTCGAATACTTCTCCGTTTTTGGGAAGAGTCCGATGTAGACTTGCGGTTTCGGCATGTCTGCGTCTGCCACAAGCTCTACTTTTGCGCCAGGCCACAGCTTCAGCTTAGGCATTGCTGCCTTTAGCCAGTCAGCTGTTTCCCTGTTAGCGCAGGATATCAGGAGCCACCCTGGACGGAACGTGCAGCCTGTGAAGAACGGTTTAACCGCTCCTTGTCGCTGCGTTCTTATCACGTCCAGAATGGCTTCCTGCACCGCTGAAAGCTCCTTCGTCGATAGAAGGGCTTTGGGATAGCCCGACGGGATCACCGCAAACTTTTCCGCACTGTTGACCGCGCTATAGGAAGGATGCTCCCTTGGTTCGGTCCTCGCAGCCGGTCTTGAGATCGGAGGCTTTTCAGCCTGTTGATCCGCTGACGCGACCTTGAGTTCCGGAACACTAGCTGGCGTTGCACCAGCCCCGGGTTTAGCACTTCCACGCTTCGGCATGTTGTTCTCAGGCGTGGTATTTGCGGATCTACCTCGTTTAAGGGAGTCTCCAGCATTAGGGCGTTTACGTGAGTTGGGCAGTGGCTGTTTTGCCATAGCCAGTGCCTGCTCAATCGGCAACCCTTTCGCCTTATAATGTTTAAGGCGTTTACGCCCAGCACCGCTTAGGCGGTTTCTAGCGCCTTTAGCAGCTTTCGGTGCTGGTTCCGCCTTTGGTGGGGAGTTGGGGAGTTCCGCCTTTGGTGGGGAGTTGAGGAGTTCCTCCATCTCGTCTGTGTTGGTGCTGCCGACTGGGCTATATGGATCGAGATCCAGCCCGTCATCAGCATCCATAGGTTCGACCGTAGTCGAGAGGTCTACGACCTCGGGTTGGGGAGGCTTTTCAGCCTCATTTGCTTTATTAATAAAGGTATCCATAAATTGGTCCCACGAGTAATGAGGAAGGGGCTGGTCCGCCGGAACAGAGCCTCATGTCCCGGTAAGGCTAATTACAACCGGAGGTCGCCAGGTGTCCGGAGGTCACCGTTTAAAGACACACTAACGTAGTGCCATTCATCCCATAGGCACGGTTCGAATAACACCTGAGATTACGGGTTTTATTCGAGTTGTCCTCTCTAGAGCCGCCATATTTTGTAGGCAGCAGAGGCACCTCGTGCAGGATGTGGTTCTTCACCACGTATGGTCGGTCTTGAGCAGGTGGGCAACGAATGCCCTGTCGCCCCTGCTTACAACGTTGTACCATTACAATCGCTGAAAGCTTAGCCTCCCCCCTCTAGGCATAGGACTTCTTATAACGACAATTTCGCCATCACGTATATTTTGGCAGTCTTTTGTCCATTTTGGACGGTTGATCAATGTTGGCAAGTACTCCTTGAAGAAACGTTTCCAAAAGCACTCGATTAGCACTTGTGTTGCTCGCCAAGTGCGTTTTTCCAAAGTCTCGGAATTATGACATGGAATATGGATGCTTACGCTTTGCTGCATGATTATGTCGTTTGGGCATAATCCAATTCCATCGTCGGGATCGTCAGACTTCAGCAAATATGGTCGACTGCTGACCAAATGTTCTACTTCGCAAAACACTGTGCGGAGAGTTTCGCCAGTTGGGTTAGTATGTACTTCTAATGTTCTTTTGACGCATCCGATTAGCCGTTCCCAATAACCTCCGAAGTTTGGAGTTTTGGCAGGTATAAAGTTCCAGTTTATTCCTTTGGCAGCGAGTGTAGATTTCATTGACTTCTCGTTGAGGTCCTCCAGAGCCTCTGCCTCGCTTGTCGAAATGTATTTTAATTTCCCGTTCGACCATTTCCACCAAACGACAGCCGAATACGGCTGCCAAAGTCTCCAGTTTCGGTATCGTTACATGTTTGAGTGGGGAAACTCTGGCATTGTTGACGTTGAGAAAGTCAGTAAATCTTTTCTTGCGTTCCAAATTATTCCAAGAACCTTTTGTGAGATGTCTGGTTTGTTGTTCAGCTGTGTGCTTGTAACAGGCCCATGTAACTCCTTTGGAATGCTTTGTAGGACATCTGAATTATTCGAAATGAAATTTCTTATTTCAAAGTGTGCTGCTGCGTGGATTTTTATTATGGCTTGCAACTGTTGGTTGAGATTCCAACTAGTCATCTACATAGTGGTTCTCAATGATTGCCCGTACTGCTTCAGGCTCTGAAGTTTTGTACAGCTTGGCGTTATGATTTTTAACAAATTGTGCTATATGTACATGGCGAAGATGTTGCACCAAATATCATGGATTGCATTTGATAAATTGTGGACTCCTTCTCTGTTTGTAAATTTCTATTTTCACCTGGTTGAACACTTCTTTAATGTCCGCCGCATAAGCGACAGGATACATACGGAATCTCATCAGTAATAGACTATACTTGCAACGGCGAAGTGGAATCTTGTAAAAAAACTAGAGCTGGTGCCTTATTAATCAAAACTAAGAACGCAACACAAGCCTACAAACTTCTAAAACTCACCACCTTTACCGACTTTCCAATAGTTGCAAGCGAACATAACACACTCAACTTTTCGAAAGGAGTTATTTACTCTAATGAATTACGCAACATCGACGACGAAACCATATTAAATGAACTAAAGCCACAGAATGTAACAGAAATTAGGAAAATAATGAAAATGGAAAACAACACACCCAAAGAAACTGGACTTATTATACTTACATTTGCATCACTCAACCTCCCCGAAGTAATTATGATTGGATATGAGCGCGTCAATATTCGACCATACATCCCACTCCCCCTCAGATGCCGCAATTGTCTAAGACTTGGACACCCAACAACAACCTGCAAATCGACCAAATCCTGCACAAACTGCTCTGCCGAACAACATACAGTTGATAAAGAAACTTGCACCAATGCAAAATTCTGCATTAACTGCAAATATGATATCAACAATCAAAACAATCACAGCCCTATGGATAAATCATGCCCTGCCTTTATAAAACAAAAAGAAATAACTGCTATTAAGATTGTAGAAAAAGTTGACCACAAAACAGCATCCAGAATGTACTACTCTCGACACCTACACCAGCAAACACAATACTCTACAATAACAGCCAACCAGCCGCCTAAACAACCTTACAATCTCACTAAACTGCCTACCAAGCCCATCGCCGAACCCCACAATAGCAACTCCGTTAACACCAACCATTCACAAAGAATAACAACAAACTACGAAGATCTGGAAACCGCAATGGATACACTGGAAACCCCAACATCAACCCCTACAACATCAAAAACAATCTCATCAACTAAGGACGGCCTATCTGAAGAACTTAAGCTTAGACTCTATGGAAGCAAGCAAACTACTCTCGCGAAACCACTTAAATTTAAAGATAAAAATGATATTAAAACTAAGAAAGGCAACAAAAACAAAAACAACTCTCAAAACAGCGACAGCGACCTATAAACTAACCTATAACCTAATTTAAAGAAAAATAATGTTAAAAATACTCCAATGGAATTTAAACGGTTATCTAAACAATTATGACCAGTTGCAAATTCTCATCAAAGCCCACAATCCAAAAATAATATCCCTACAAGAAACACACCTACACTCCATACAAAATATTCCTATCCCAATAAATTATACTATATACCACGAAAATACCTCAACTAATAGATATGGAGGTGTAGCACTGCTGATACACAACTCCTTGCAACAAGAAAGTATTATTATAAACTCACTAAGCTTCGACACAACAGCAGTAACAGTTCACTCACAAATTAAGTTCACAATAGTTTCGTCATACATTCCACCACACAAATCATTTAACATTCAGCAACTTAGAGACACTTACAATAGCCTACAAAAACCTCTACTAATAACAGGTGATTTCAATAGCTGGCACAGACACTGGGGTTCCCAAAACAACAACTCCAGAGGAGCCACTCTCTTTAACTTCATTAACCAATCTACGCTTACTACTCTCAATGATGGCTCACCAACCCACTTCAGCACCCACCACACATTTACCCATATAGACCTATCTCTTGCCTCACCCACCATCGCGCTGCACGCTAAATGGAGCAGAAGCAAAACTCTCTCGGGAAGTGACCATTACCCAATCCACATTAACCTTTTTCACAAAACCAGCAATCCTACTTCAAGACCAAAATTTAATCTTAACAAAGCCAACTGGCCTCTGTTTCAAAAGCTAACAGAAAAACTGTCCTCTGATAGACCTTTAAGCGCAAACATAAACCAGGAATCAGCCAACATCATAAAAATCATAATACAAGCAGCCAACCAATCAATACCACAATACGGACAACACAAACGAATTAAAAACGTTCCTTGGTGGGACCCAACACTTCAGCAACTTAAAAACCAAAAACACACAGCATGGCTTAAACTTAACAGAGAAATAAACACAACAAACATACTTAACTACAAGAAAGCCAATGCTATACTAAAAAGAGAAATAAAAATTAGAAAACGAACGTCTATGCAAAACTTCACAAGTGAAATACACCCAAACACACCCATTGCAAAAATATGGTCAAAGATTAACCGCTTTTGTGGTTTAAAAACGCGACACGACATCCACTGCCTGAACAATCCAATTGACCAAACTAACAACATAACAGACAAAAATGAAATAGCCAATACTCTCTGCTTCCACTGGTCAGACGCAGCACTAGACAACAATTTTCATCCAACTTTTAGGCAACACAAAGTCAACACAAGAACACTTACCTCCCTTACCCCTTCCACTATAGCATCAAATATCGAAATAGACATCACTACGGTTGAACTCATAGCCGCCCTCAATCAGCTGAAAGGAAAAACTCCTGGACGAGATCGCATAAGTTATCCGATGCTTAAAAACATCTCAACCAACCTACTTCAAAGACTCCGTACTAGAGTGCATCGATTTTTATCACAAAAAATGGTAACCCATTTTCGTAATCGGTGGTCAATTCTAAGATGTTTTCACGAAGAAACCGTAGTTTTAAAATGAATTCCTGGTCCGCGCTTTTTGTGTTGAAAAATACATTTTTTATCTTTATTTTATTTTTTGTCTTTATTTATATGTATTCATCTATGTATATCTTTATCTTAAGAGAAAGTAAGTTTTTTAATGTAAATGTCTGTTTGATTATTTTCAAAAAATTAACTAAATATCTTTTCAATTATAAGCGTGCACTTCTAATCTCAGGTTATCATAATGCAGGCTAATATAAGTAGTTCCATTACGAGCAGTGTAGTAAGGGTATTGAGCGGAAGGCATACTGGCTTAAAAGTCGTCCACATTAATGCTCAGAGTCTGGCTAATAAAATAGATGAGTTCAGGTACCTTTTTGTAAATTCTGGTGTTGATGTTATTTGTGTGTCTGAGACTTGGTTTGTTAACAACTATTGTGACTTGTCAATTGTTTGTGATGGATATGTTGTGCATCGTGCAGACCGAGTAGGCCATGCAGGGGGTGTTGCTATATATGTTAATAAGAAACTTAGTAGTAGGCTTATATGCAAGCATCCACCGGAATGTGCAATAGAATATTTATTCATTGAAGTGACAAACAGAGAAAAACACCTAAAAACTTTAGTGGGTACTGCCTACAGAGCCAACAAATTTATTGATTATGCTCAATTGATGGAAGTAATTTCCAATATATCTCTTGCATATACAGATGTAATCATTGCAGGCGACTTAAACAGTAACCTCTTATCAGAGAGTCATCTGCTTGAGCAAATGCGCTCAGTAGGCCTTAGCGCAGTCAATAGTCTTCTCCCCACTCACTTTTCAAATACAACTGATACCTTATTAGATGTAATTTTTGTAAGTGACGCCTCGAAGATTCTTCTGTATGACCAGCTTTCTTTACCTGCATTTTCCAGACATGACTTAATTTTTATGACATATGATATTGACATTGACTATAGTGACTTAACAATTAAATACAGGGACTTCAAGCATATAACCTATAATCAGTTAGCTTTAGAATTGACTCTCTGCGAGTGGAATCAAATATATAGCTCACTTGTTCCTGACACCCAACTAGACTGTTTGCAAAACAATATAAAGACACTTTATGACAAACACGTTAAGCTAAGATCCAAAAAAGTTAAACAGACTCAATCGAGCTGGTTTAATAATGACATAAAAACTCAAATTCGTCTACGAGACAATGCCTATGTTCGCTGGAAGCGCTACAAAACAAGTCAACTTAAAGATAACTTTAGACAACTTAGAACAACTGTCAGAAATCGTATTAGGACGGCAAAATGCAATTACTACAGTGCCAAATTCAGTAGTGCAATATCTTCCGGACAAGCTTGGAGGAATCTAAGTGACTTAGGGATTGGAAAAATGAAGCCTCAACTTAAAAAGGAAATTGATGTGCAACAGCTAAACAATAAGTTTGTTCACATTCAAGTACCTGAGGCGGCTAACAACACGTACCTTAATGCTGAATCCAACTGTGATAATAGTTTTAGTTTCATGTGTGTCCGTCCTTGTGATGTTTTAGATAGTGTCCTACATATTAAGTCAAATGCAGAAGGTTTTGATAAAATAAATCCAAAATTAGAAGTAAGTTTTAGTTAACTTGAGGTCAAGTAATGTCTATAAGACACCAACAAACAACAACACACAAAACACTTGCCAAAAATGCAAGGAGCATGGCTCGGTATACAGCTGTTTCAAGAGATGCAAATCTCTATCATCAGTACCGTTTGCTGACTTGACCAAAAGAGACATTACTTGACCTCAAGTTAACTAAAACTTACTTCTACAATATAGAAAGGTCACAAAAACAAACATTGTTAAACATAAACGGACTACACGCCGGAAAATTCTGAAATAGTGGCAACACTCTCTTGTTACTGACATAAACAGAAAACAAAAAACCAAAATTGTTATTGCAATAAAAATGCCGATGGCATTTGCACAATAACGACGGCAACAACAACACACAAAGGGCTAGATCAGCTTCACAGCTATTTTTTCACTTTTGAGACCTAAAATTCACAACTGGTTTTGGTTTCTCAAAAGTGACATTAGGCTGAGATCGCTGGTCAAGTCAGCAAACGGTACTGATAATAGAGATTGGCATCTCTTGAAACAGCTGTATACCGAGCCATGCTCCTTGCATTTTTGGCAAGTGTTTTGTGTGTTGTTGTTTGTTGGTGTCTTATAGACATTACTTGACCTCAAGTTAACTAAAACTTACTTCTACAATATAGAAAGGTCACAAAAACAAACATTTTTAAACATAAACGGACTACACGCCGGATAAATTCTTAAGTAGTGGCAACACTCTCTTGTTACTGACATAAACAGAAAACAAAAACCAAAATTGTTATTGCAATAAAAATGCCGATGGCATTTGCACAATAACGACGGCAACAACAACACACAAAGGGCTAGATCAGCTTCACAGCTATTTTTTCACTTTTGAGACCTAAAATTCACAACTGGTTTTGGTTTCTCAAAAGTGACATTAGGCTGAGATCGCTGGTCAAGTCAGCAAACGGTACTGATGATAGAGATTGACATCTCTTGAAACAGCTGTATACCGAGCCATGCTTCTTGCATTTTTGGCACTACAGCCATACTCAACATTAGCGAAGGCATTCGTAAGCAACTTGACCATAGTAAAGTGACGTTTTTGATATTACTTGACCACTCAAAGGCTTTCGACTCTGTTAACCATAATATTCTCTGTACAAAATTAAGACAACTTTTCAACTTCGAAAATTCTGCCACTAGTCTTATCGAGTCATACCTTAAAGAGCGAGTACAAGCAGTGGTCTCCGAGTCCAATACGTCAAGTTTTCTAAGCACAAATCGTGGGGTTCCTCAGGGATCCGTATTGGGCCCTTTATTGTTCTCTGTCTATGTTAATGATCTCCCAAATGTTTTGTCTAACTGTGAAGTCCATTTGTATGCTGATGACGTCCAGATTTATGTTAGTCGCCCGTTATCTCAAATTAGTGAATGTATCAATGTTTGCAACAGTAATCTGGACAATATTTCAATATGGGCAAAAAATAATGGCTTAGAAATAAATCCTAGTAAATCCAAATGCTTGGTTATATATAAAAAATTCATTGATCCCATCCAATTGCATGAGCTGCGCATCTGTGGCAGTCCTATTGAATATGTAAACAAAGCCGCTAACTTAGGGATTCATTTCAATAACACCTTGTCTTGGAGTCAACATGTATCCATAGCGACAGGCAAAACTTATGCGCAGCTCAGGCAGTTGGCTATATCAAAATCTTTTCTGCCACTTCAAATCAAGCTGCTAATTACAAAAATGTACCTGGTACAAACATTATTTTACGGGGTGAAAGTATTTGGCCATTGCAATGCGAATGACATGCGTAAGCTGAAGGTAGCCTTTAATGCAATTGCCAGATATATTTTTAATCGTAGACGCTGTGACCGTATCTCTATATTTTCCAACAAAATTTTTGACCTTAGCCTTCAATTGTGGATAGACTTTAGAGCATTGATTCTTCTACACAGGATTATTATTACAAAGGAGCCTGTTTATTTGTTTCAAAAAATTAAATTTGCTGCGTCGCAACGTACAAACAATATTTTATGCCCTAGAATTAAATTAACGAGCTCGGAAAATCACTTTTTCGTGTACACTGTCCGTTTATGGAACAATTTGCCTCATGCATTGAAAACTATTAGAAGTGCATCGCAATTTAATATTAAACTTAAACAACATTTGCAGACATTAGATTAAGTAAATAATGATTAAATCAAAATTTATTATAATTATAAATGAAATAAAATTTAATTATTGTAAAATATAGTTTTTAAATATAAAATTATATATGTAATTTAATATTAAGTAAACAAAACAAATTGTGACTAGCACATTAAATAATAAGTGTAAACTTGTAGTGCTGGGAAATCCAATAAAGAAAGAATAAGAATAAGAATGAAAATTTATATCTTGATTGTTTATGGTCCGATTCTGACAAGCTTGGTGTCAATACTCTTGTTAGGACCAGGACTTTTAAAATTCAGCAGAACCAAAGGACGAAATGTTCTTTAAACATAATTTTCGTCCTTGGAACGACGATTTCGCGGTTCGCCTCTATCCGAATAAATTAATCAGAGTTAAAGCTATTCTTTGGCAAAAAAAATTTTATTTTCCCTGAACCTGTATTTTTTATTAACAGAAAATGTAACACATATTTTATTAAAATTGTGTTAAAATTGTATTCAAATATGTTTTACATTTTCTTTTAATAAAAATAACAGGTTAAAAAAAAAAAAATTTATTTTGTGCCAAAAAATAGCTTTAATTTGGACTAATTTTTAAAGATAGAGACTAATCGCGAAATCGTCGTTCCAAGGATGAAAATTATGTTTAAAGGACATTTCGTCCTTTGGTTTTGTGGAGTTTTAAAGTCGTGGTCCCAACAAGAGTATTGACACCAAGTTTGTCAGAATCGGACCATAAGCACCCCAGATATAAATATTCGAAAAAATGAATTTTTCAACTCAAAAGCGCGGACCAGGAATTAATTTTAGAACTATGGTTTCTTGGTGAAAACATCTTAGATTTGACCATAGATTATGAAAATTGGTTACCATTTTTTCACTTTTTCGAGCCCATACAAATCGATGCGCTCTACTACGTACACTCTTTAACAACATTCTTAACACACAAATCCCCCAATAATTGAAAGTTAGCTGTATTGTACCCATACCTAAACCAAATATGAACAAGACACTTATCAGCTCCTATCGCCCTATCTCCCTTAAATCATATTGAAACGGCTATGGTGGCTAGCCATAAATAGCAAGCTACTAGATAGTTGTCAAATGGGATTCAGAAAAGGGATATCTGTGTTAACACAGTCCTGTACGTTGTAAAATCTATAATTATGTCAAAAATTGATAACGAAATTCACCTATATGGAAAAGCTCCCAAATCTGTTTAGCAAACTAAAAACAATATACCACTCAGCTATAAGATTTACATTTTGCGCCTTTCGCACAACACCAATCAATAACACTAGTTTACAAAATTAAATTTTTTTTTTGCAAAGTGAATGAAAGTATTTTTTTCTTATGGACTTTGACCCGCTAAACACGAAAATGGCATTAACAAATTTTTATGGAAGCGTTTTCGAAATATTCGAATTTTTTCGAATTTTTGAGTTTACTCCAACACTTTTGAGTATAATTCCAAATTTACTTATCCGATTTTACCAATCATGCACTTAAATTAAAGGTAAGGTAATTCTCTTCAACTTTCTGTCATGGAGTATTAAGATCGGTTCAGCATAGATTTGCATAAACTATACCTTCTTTTCTTTATAACAGTATTGGCCTTAGGATAAACGAGTAAAAAAAATGTTATCTCATTGATTTCTATTTTTTCCAGGACGATATGTTAGCTTTCAAACTCAAAAAATCACAAAATACGCCCATTTTCGAACTTTATAAAATCGCTAGCACCTGAACTGCTGAACCGATCTTAATACTTTATAGAAGAAAGTTAAAGAGAATTAACTTACCATTAATTTAAGTACTTGGTTGGCAAATTCGGATAAGTAGATTTGGAAGTATACTCAAAAGTGTTGGAACACCCTCAAAAATTCGAAAAAATTCGAATATTTAGAAATCGCTTCAAAAAAAAATTTTTTAAATGCCATTTTCGTGTTTAGCGGGCTAAAGTCCATAAGAAAAAAATACTTTAATTCACTTTGCATTTTGGCTGTAAGCTAGTGTAATCTCCTTTCCGAAGCAAATATATTACCAATCGAATACAGAACAGTCTATGCAACCCAAAAGAACTTTAAAATTATTACAAACTCTTAACAGTCACCCATAGAAAAAATCTACAACAAAATAATAAAAGCAAAAAGAACAACAAAATATCCCTCCTGTGGAGACGCACAACACAATAGATTCATGCAAACAGCTCTTAATTCAAAAAGCTCCTACAACTTCAAAGAAAAACTAGTCGGCGGTGCTACAGTCGAGCGGTACTCGACTGTCGGAGACCCCGTACTTATTATAAAGATATCTCAAACAACAAAAAGATTTTCATACTAAGACTTTATTTGGACTGATCGTTCCTATGGCAGCTATATGATATAGTAAGCCGATTTCAATTAAATTTGGTCAGTATGTATGGGACCATCTTTTATACATATTCTGTCAATTTGGTTGAAACATCTCAAACAGCAAATAAGATTTCCATACTAAGACTTGATTTTCAACTGATTGTTCCTATGGGAGCTATATGATATAGTGGTCCGATCCAAAATCTAAAACAAACAGACGGACGGACGGACAGACGGACAGACGGACATGGCTATATCGACTGGACAGACGGACATGGCTATATCGACTCGGCTGTTGATGCTGATTAAGAATATATATACTTTATGGGGTCTGCCACGCCTCCTTCTGCCTGTTACGCACATTTTTTTTGTGACAAAGTTAATAGACCCCTTTACTTTTTTAAAGTACGGGGTCAAAATATTATTACTATAAGCTTAAGGCCTCAGCTGCTAAAGCTTAGAATTTAAGATAGACGTAATGTAGTATGCGCATATATTATACATATAGACAGGCAAATATCTTAAGCAGCAACACTTAAGTTGCAAGATATACACCCAGCAACAAAAAAAAAGCCGCACTCTTTCTTTAACTATAACAGCTATTGGAAGTCAAATATTCAAATTAAAAAATATATTTGGAAAGGTCATCTAAATTCCGTTTGAATGATGCATAACTTTCCTTAACCCATTAAGTATCCATTGAAATATTCGAATTTTGAAAAAAAAGTCAACTCACAAAACTTTTTTCCTCGATTTTTCCAAACAAATTTTTGATGCAAAAACATTCTTCAAACAATTTTAGGAGCGATTGCAAAAAAAAATTTTCAAAAATCTTTTTGCTTTTATTTTTTTATAATTTTTTTGAAAATTGCTGAAGGCACTCATTTTAAGCAATTTTCAAAAAAAAATTACCATTTTAACCCATTTTTCCTCATTTTCATGCAAAAAGTGTCTTTTTTGCAGTTTTCAAAAAATTATAAAAAGTACTAGCAAAAATATCTTTTATATTTTCTTTTGCAGTTACTCTTAGAATTGTTCCAAGAATTTTTTGCATCAAAATATTTTTTGTGAAAAATCGAGAAAAAAAGTTGAAAAGGTACTTTTTCAAAAATTCAAAATATTCCATGGGTACTCAATGGGTTAAGGAAATTTTTGCATCATTCGAACGAATGACCTTTCCAAGATATGTATATAATAAGCTATTACAAAATATTACGTTTTTAAGGAAGTGCAAAGAATTAGTTGACAAACTGTATATTTGTAAATAAATTATAATGTATTTTCAAGTAACTTTCTGTTATTAATTTTTGTTTTTTTATAGACCGCATAGATGTAAAAACAGACAACATTAATAAAAACGGATGGCGAAGCGAAGTGCTGCCACCGCTAATATGTACATACATAAAGTTTGTCAACACGAGGCAAAAGAATGAACATGAGCTCAACTTAATTTTGTGTTGTCAACGCGCCGATTGTGTCTTCAACTGTTGACACAAAGTGTGCACACTATGTTTACATTCAGAGCAACAATTGATGTTTTTCGCACTGTCAATCTACTGTCAACGCAACAGTTGATCAAGTTGACAGCTGTTCACACTAGGATTGACTAAGTTGATATCAACTTTGGCATGTTTATCAACTAGTGTAAATGCACCATTAAAGATGTTGAACCTATTTATATTAAAAACTACAGAAGCCCGCATAGCCACGTTGAAGAAATTCAAAAACCAGTAGGGAAATTAATAAATGACAAAATCGTATTGCCGTCTGTATCCGAAAATAACAGCCCACTCTTGTTAGTTCCGAAAAATCATTACCAAGTTCGGAAAAAAAGAAATGGCGATTAGTAATTGACTATCGCCAAATCAACAAAAAACTACTTTCTGATAAATTCCCGCTCCCCAGAATTGATGATATTCTAGACCAACTGGGTAGAGCTAAATACTTTTCATGCCTTGACTTAATGTCAGGTTTCCACCAAATTGAACTTGAAGAAAGTTCAAGAAATATAACATCTTTTTCAACGAACAATGGCTCATATCGCTTCAGGCGATTACCATTTGGTCTTAAAATAGCACCAAACTCATTTCAGAGAATGATGACTATGGCATTCTCGGGTTTAGAACCCTCTAAAGCATTCCTTTATATGGATGACTTAATGGTGATAGGATGTTGCGAAAAACACATGATTAAAAACTTAACTGATGTTTTTAATGTATGTAGGAAATATAACCTTAAGTTGCATCCAGAAAAATTTTCATTTTTCATGCATGAAGTGACATTCTTAGGTCACAAATGCACTGACAAAGGAGTATTGCCAGATGACATGAAATTTGATGTCATCAAAAATTATCCTGTCCCTCATGATGCGATTAGTAGCATTCTGCAATTATTATCGTCGATTTATAAAAAACTTCGCCGATTATTCACGGCACATAACTAGATTATTTAAAAATAATGTTTCTTTTGAATGGTCAAGTGAATGCCAAAACGCATTCCAATACCTTAAAGAAAAGCTTATGCACCCCACATTATTACAATATCCTGATTTTCGCAAAGAATTTTGCATTATAACAGATGCTAGTAAACAAGCTTGCGGAGCGGTTCTAACTCAGATGATGTTTTTTATTTAATGTATGTAGGAAATATAACCTAAAGTTGCATCCAGAAAAATGTTAATTTTCCATGCATGAAGTGACATTCTTAGGTCACAAATGCACTGACAAAGAAGTATTGCCAGATGACAAGAAATTTGACGTTATCAAAAATTATACTGTCCCTCATGATGCGGGCAGCGCGAGACGATTTGTAGCTTTCTGCAATAATTATCATCGATTTATAAAAAACTTCGCCGACTATTCACGACACATAACTAAATTATGTAAAAAGAATGTTCCTTTTGAATGGTCAAGTGAATGCCAAAACGCATTCCAATACCTTAAAGAAAAGCTTATGCACCCCACATTATTACAATATCCTATGCTAGAAAACAAGCTTCCGGAGCGGTTCTAACTCAGAGCCGTGACGGAATTCACCTCCCAATAGCTTATGCATCTCGTTCATTTACAAAAGGGGAAAGCAATAAGAGCACAACAGAACAAGAGTTAGCGGCAATTCATTGGGCTATTACCCATTTTAGACCATATATTTATGGCAAACACTTTACTATTAAAACGGATCACAGACCATTGACATATCTTTTTTCTGTGACTAATCCCAGCTCGAAATTAACTCGCATGCGGCTAGAGCTTGAAGAACACGACTTCACAGTAGAATGCCTAAAGAAGAAAGACAATTTTGAAGCAGACGCACTTTCGCGTATTAATATAAAAGAGCTCAAAGATATGCAACATAAAGTCCTGAAAGTCACTACCAGGCGACAAAGTACACAAAATAAAAACTGTACAGTAGAAAATTATGAACTTCTGCCAAGACAAAGTCATAAAAATGTATCTAAGCCCAGCATTACAAATGATGAAGTACGAAAAGTAGTGACCTTGCGCATAACAGAATCTAAATGTTTATTTAAACATGGAAATAAAATTATCGCAAGAATTGAAGTTAGCGATTTATATACTAATGGAATTCTCGACTTAGGTCAGTTCTTCCAAAGGCTCGAAAAAAAGACCGGTATATTAAAAATCAGCCAACTCAAAAGGGCACCAAGCGAAAAGATCTTTGAATCAGTTTCAATGTATTCTTTTAAAAGTATGGGCAATAAAATATTAAAATCTTTAAGAGAAGCGCTACTTCAGCCGGTGACCCAAAAAAAAGAAGAAAAAGAGATACAACAAATACTGTCTACATACCATGACGACCCAATTCAAGGAGAACATAGCGGCAAAACAAGAACGCTATCGAAAATAAAAAGACACTACTACTGGAAAAATATGACACGTCATATAAAAGAGTAAGTACGTAGATGTCCAAAAAGGCCAAGTGTCTAAAACAAAGACGCACACAAAAACTCTGACTCTCACATAAACACCTGTGAATGCTTTCGATATAGTGATAGTGGATACAGTTAGTCCGCTATCTAAATCGGAAAATGCCTATGAAAACATAGTCACATTAATATGTGACCTTACAAAATATTTAGTAGTCATTCCAATAAAAAGCAAAAGCGCATATAATGTCGCAAACGCTATAATCGAAAATTTCATATTCAAGTTTGGTCCAATGAAGACGTTCATCTCGAACATGGGAACAGAGTATAAAAACCAGATTTTAGCTGATTTATGCAAGTATATGAAGATCAAGAATCTCACCTCTACTGCATATCATCATCAAACATTAGGGACAATAGAACGAATTCATCGAACATTTAAAGAATACATTCGTTCATACATCTCTGCAGACAAAACTGATTGGGACGTCTGGATTCAATATTTCACTTATTGCTTCAACACGACACCATCAGCAACGCATGAGTATTGTCTACTAGAACTAGTATTTGGCAGACTACCAAAACAGTTCATAGATTTAAACAAAGCTAATAACATAGATCCTATTTATAATTTAGATGACTATTCTAAGGAAATAAAGCTTAGATTAGAAATAGCATACAAAAGAGATAGAATTATGTTAGAACAAGCCAAGGCTTATAGGAAATTAGTATCTAACAAAAATTGTAAGAATTTTGATTTAAATGTAGGAGATAGAGTACTTAAAAGAAATCCCATAAAAAAGCCTCTTAACGAGGCAAAAGTCTAGTGACGAAAACAGTTTCTTGCTTCAAAATTTCTGATATCCAATTTTGTGACGAACAATATTAAGTTTAACTTGTAAATTATTAAAACAATTTCTTTGACACTCAGCACATTTCGCTAAATTCTTTATACCTAATAAATATATAATTATTTTGCGCAGTGACGAGTGACAAAAATTTGTTTGAAAACAATTTATATGTAAAACCTAACATTATTCGTCACAAAATTGAATATCAGAGATTTTGGGGCAAGAAAATGTTTTCGTCACTAGACTTTTACCTCGTAAAGAGGTTTTTTTATAGGATATCTGTTTTTTTGACAGTATAACTTGTCAACTTTGTTTAATGTTTGCACAAGCAAATTAAAAAAGTCTGGCAACACTGGTTCGTTTTACGAGCACACATGTCAATCGCAAACTTTGGCTGCTATGACACTTTGATGCTTTGTTGCCCAATTCCAATTCAAAGAAAAACGTATATATTCAGTTAATAGGTTATATCTGCAAAACCTATTGGTAAAATTTTTTGTGTCATATATCAAAAAACGCGAAATTTTTCAAACTAAAATATATTGAAAGTTAAAAAAATCGTTAGCTTCGTTTCCTCAAAAACCGCCAAGATGTGGGGGAAAATACCTCATTTCACCTGTAGCAATTTATTTATTTATTTTATTTATTTATTTATTTATTTATTTAAAGCAGGGGTGGGCGGCCTATACTCTCGGAGTTAAGCAGCTACTCTCTTATTCGGCGCCGTGATGTCGCACACAAGCAGCTCGAGTCGAGGCGTCATAAATCAATTAGACACGGTCAGCTCGCGAACAAGCTAGCAACAACAACGCACACAGGCAGCTCGAGTCGAGGCATTAGCAACAACAACGCACACAGGCAGCTCGAGTCGAGGCGTCATAAAAGCAATTAGACACGCTCAGCTCGCCAGCAAGCTAACAACAACAACGGACACAGGCAGCTCGAGTCGAGGCTGACATCGCTACGCGCCGCGCCGAAGACCTTTTTTTTTGCTCGCACATTATTTGGGTGATCGACAAAGTAGGTAGACGCGAAAAAGGTTGTTGTTGTAGTTGTTGTAGTGCTCCCGAGGTCAAAATTTGCGCCCACCCCTGATTTAAAGCAAACATTGCTGCCACAAGTTTATAACAAATACAATATAAATATATAATATTCAATAGATATTACAATGATATAGGAGTTTAAAAGAACCGAAAGCCTAAACGAATTAACAAGTTTAGTCCAATAACGTCACCGACACGATGGGGGAATTTTATTTGCCAGTGCGGCGAGCTATGCCCCTATTCACAGCCAAGGTCTGTCAGTGACGTTATTAGAGCCTAATTCTAGATAGGAAAAGTGGAGAATTAAAGATAGATTAGATAAATAAAACTTAATTTATAACTAAAATTAAATGTAGAGTAAGGATGAAAAATGCAACCCGATGGGGCAAGTTTATGAGCCGGTCCGGGTTGGTTGCAAATATCATAGGAAATAAATAAAGATAGGAGGTCAAGTGTTAAGACAGAAGTAAAAAGAAAGAATAGAATAGACAGAATTGAGGTGTAAGACACGAAGTTAAAGTTGGCCAGAGATGGACCTTGGGTGACAGAGAATAGAAATCTACAATGAACAGAGAAGTTGAGACGACTTAAAAAAAGAAGATTCTACACTATCTACATTTTTCTACGAACAGATAGTGAAGGAAGGTTTATAAGTAAACGTCTACTGGAATAAGAAGGAAGGCGAAGATTGGGATCCCAATCTAAACTACGTAGAGCAAAGAGAAGAAATTACTTCTGGATCGACTCAATACGGACCTTATTGTTCCTATATTGAGGGGACCAAATACATGAGCAATATTCTAGAATAGGACGTACAAGGGATACATAAAGGAGTTTGGTAGTGAAAGGACCGTTAAACGCTTTATGAATCCAAGCACGCCCTTGGCAACGTTAATGATAGAGGAAATATGAAGATTAAAGTTTAGTTTAGAATCGAATAGAACACCCAGATCTTTAACGGTGTATATACATACGTTGTAATGGAACATTTTCAATCGTATAAGTACCAAGAAAGGGTTTAACCTCTAACACGTAAGCCTGCCTCAAGACACTTATCGGCTAAATCACAATAACTAAAAAAGTAATCCGTTTTTTAACATGAAAATATTTTTTAACTGTTGCTAATAAACACAGCTTGACATGTGCAACAAGCTTTAAAGCATTAGGAAGCTTTTAATGGTGCTTTTATTTTGATTTGGACATGCCAAGTGTCTTTTCGTTTTTTCTAACACGAAAAATCTCAAGAGGGTCAATTTCAATCTGCTCTTATGCTGCACAAACAGCAAAATCTATTTGGTTGGTGATACATAACCATAGATAATTGACAAATCTAATATGTAAACATATTTTCAACCGACTTCTTTCACTGATAGCCCCAAAAGAGCCTTGAGACACTTTTTACATTTTGTCACCTTACAGGTAAACGAAGCCATGTATACCTTTTCTGAGCTCATTTTTGAATTCAGAGGCCCAAGATCATCTTAGAAAAAATTACTGGACTTCTGTATCTTCATTCTTTTCAAAAGTAGCCTTAGGGGGTTAAAACGACTAAAAGACATGAACATACACTTAGAACAATTAAGAGGAAGATGATTAGCCAAGCACCAAAGTTGCATAGAATTAAGATCATTTTGAAGTAGATCAGGAGCAGGATCGTTAAAAGACAGAATAAGTTTTACATCATCCGCATACGTTAGTATGCGAGAATGTAATAAAATAGACGGAAGGTCGTTGATAAAAAGTGTAAAAAATAAGGGCCCAAGGTGACTACCTTGAGGAACACCAGAAGTTACAGAAACAGGTTTAGATATGGTAGATCTGAGTAGAACTTTCTGTGTTCTACTCTTTAAATAAGAAGAGATCCAGAAAAGTAAAGAAGAAGGAAATCCAATGCAACCAAGCTTAAAAAGTAAAAGATCATGATTAACTGAGTCAAATGCTTTACTGAAATCAGTATAAATGACATCAGTTTACATTTACCTCTGGAATGCATCATTAATAAGGCATGAAAATTCCAAAAAGTTGGTCGTAGTAGACCGACTCTTGATAAATCCATGTTGAAAGGGGGAGATGACAGATTTACAGAGGTGTTGCAAATTTACTGAGATAATTTTCTCAAAAAGCTTTGGGATAGCAGACAACTTTGCAATACCTCTATAATTAGCTATATCAGACTTACCACCTTTTTAGACCCCGTACTTTAAAAAAGTAAAGGGGTCTATTAACTTTTTCACAAAAAAAATGTGCGTAACAGGCAGAAGGAGGCGTGGCAGACCCCATAAAGTGTATATATTCTTAATCAGCATCAACAGCCGAGTCGATATAGCCATGTCTGTCTGTCTGTCCGTCTGTCTGTCTGTCCGTCTGTAAGAGCGCCTAGATCTCAGAGACTATAAGAGCTAGAGACTCCAAACTTGGTATGTGGGTTCGTCTATATTGCAAGCAGATCGAGTTTGTTTTAGATTTTGGATCGGACCACTATATCATATAGCTCCCATAGGAACAATCAGTTGAAAATCAAGTCTTAGTATGGAAAACTTGCTGCCCACTTTTTGCTGTTTCAACCAAACTGACAGAATATGCATAAAAGATGGTCCCATACAAACTGACCAAATTTGATTGAAATCGGATTACTATATCATATAGCTGCCATAGGAACGATCAGTCGAAAATCAAGTCTTAGTATGAAAATCTTTTTTGTTGTTTGAGATAACTAATTTAAACTGACAGAATATGCATATGGGATGGTCCCATACATACTGACCAAATTTGGTTGAAATCGAACTACTATATCATATAGATCCCATAGGAACAATCAGTTGATAATCTAGTCTTAGTATGAAAAACTTTTTTGCTGTTTGAGATATTTCAATCAAACTGACAGAATATGCATAAAAGATGGTCCCATACATACTGACCAAATTTGATTGAAATCGGATTACTATATCATATAGCTGCCATAGGAACGATCAGTCCAAATAAAGTCTTAGTATGAAAATCTTTTTGTTGTTTGAGATATCTTTATAATAAGTACGGGGTCTCCGACAGTCGAGTTTCGCTCGCCTGTAGCACCGCCGACTAGTTTGGCTTAAACTCATGAACAATCATATGAGGCGGCCAAAAATTTGAATCACATATGGTAGGAAAACCGTCGCACACTGGGGTGAGAGACCCCAAAAACGACGATTAATTCAAAATAAAAATTTTGGAGTTGCGGAATCAAATTAATATGTGGTCAAAGAAAATAAAATTCTGCATTATGAAGTGAACAAATTATGGCTCTATGTCTAAAAGAAACCCTGTAATGTGACGCCAAAGTTGAAACTTTGTGTTTTCGTTTTTTGAAATACGAAAAAATTATATTTTTTGTCACTTTTGATGACGAATTTCACGTAAAAAATTAGCAAAAAAGAATTTTTAAAAAATGGAAACAATAAATTTGAATCCTTATCAATTTTCCTAAATTTTTTTGAATCGAAAATTTGAAGTAATTATATGGAAAAAAATTTAAATAAAAAATACTTGTGAAATTAGAGGTATTTTTATCTTTAGATAGGCAAAAGTTGCTTCAAACGTAACCAAACGTAACCAATCTTTCTTTATTAAATTTGTAACATATCTGTCTAAGTGCCCTTCAAGGGGTTTTGCGCCCCGTTTTGCCCCAAGAGAGTTATTTGAATTCAAAGTTGCGCGGAAAATCACAAAACAGAGTTACTTTTTAATTTTTAAGTGGTCAGCTGTTTCGGTCAGCTGTTTATGTCAGGTGTTTTAGTCAGCTGTAAAGTGTCTGTCAATTGCAATTAGCAAGACAAAGTAAGAGATCAACTTTAAGCTCAGCTTTAAATTTTAAATTTATTTTATCTATAAATGGAAAGCAAAGTAAAGCGTATATATTAGTTTACTCTTATAAACAGTGAACGTCTAGTTGTGATCCACGCAATTAGATAAAATATATATGTCTATTAAATTTGTAATAAATAGTATGCTTTTAACTGTGTTTCTCGTCTTTAGCAAAGGTGTTTCAACATATGCTACAAAAGATTTTAGCTGACCTATATCATTGCATTTTTACGAACACTATTTTATATCTTGCAAATTCAAAAAAGAGGAAAGCGAAAATTACATCGAGTCCGATTATTGTATATATTATTTAAAATTTTTTTATTTATAATATTTGTTATCATTAATAAACTTTGAATTATATATAATATGGCCCGTTTTTTATTTCAAAAAAAAAAAATTTCATGCATTTTTAGTACGTTTTTTCTATTTTTTTTTATTTTTTATTTAGTAGTATTTTTCTTTATTTTGGCAAGGCTTTGTATTAGCCGTCAGCCTACACAGAACATATTATACATATATTAACATTACATTTTTTTAACAATTACTAGACTTGATAAAATAACATCTCCTGCCTGTACATTTACGTTTACAATATCTTTCATAACACTTAAAACATAATATACAAGTATTCACATAAATTACAATTTATTACATATTTAGCTTAAAATGAACCTAATAATATATTCTTTCTATATGACATCGCCAGTGACAAATATTGCGCAAGTGAGATCCAATTGGCACCATTGAGAATATCTCGAAGCTCAGATTCTGCGAGTTGCGCCTTTCCCCATGCTCGTACTCTCAGCTCCGCTAGTATCGGGCAAACTGCGCAGAAATGAAATACATCCTCACGCATCCTTAAGTTGCACAGATTACAAGTCTCATCTGATATGTGAGGTCTGTAACCAAGCGAAAGTGTCTCGGTTCTAGCTTTAAAAATGTGAGAGATGTAGTTGATATTGACTTTATCGTTGAAATAATTTTTTTCGTTAAGGTTATGGTTAAGAGTTTTATAGAAGTTCCGTGATCTGCTTTGGTGTGTCTGTTCAATGTATCCATTACGCGATTTTCTGTTTATAGCCAGTAGAAGCCTAGTCTGAGCGTTTTTCCATGATCCTTGGTCGTTCAAGTCAAATTCAACCTCGTATTGCGCTGCAAGTCGCTCCCAGTGCTCGAAACATTGCGATCTTGTCCGAAGTATTTCTGAAGCCACAGAATAGGGCGCCCTATGCTCCGATAGTTTGAGACATCTGTTCATAAAATTAAAATTCAGTTGCAGAGTATACTCGAACATAGATGGAAGACCGGTTTCCAAGTAGATGGCGTAGTCTGGAGTATTCATAGGCAGATGAAAAATCTTCTTAACAAAGAAACGCAGAAGCTGTTCCACTTCATTGTATTGCATATATCCCCATACTTGGGCGGCATAGCACATAATGGCTCTTGCTGTTGCCTCAAACATTTTATACTTCGTGCTAGCCTTTACGTGTTTTTTACTCATCAGGTTACTCCAAGTACTATTCAAGGCTATTTTTGAATCGCATAGTTTCTGACGGAAATGACTCACAAGTGACATGTTCGATGTTATCAAGATACCTAGGTATTTGTACTCTTTGACAACTTCTAGAGGTTCTCCACCCAAATTCCATGACTCCAACCGGGATGATCGCCCCCTGCCGTCTCGAATACATAACACTTTTGATTTATCTGTATTTATTCTGAGGTTCCAGATGCTGCAGTAGTTGTGTGTTGCATTTATCATATTTTGAAGCATGCTTGGAGAGCTCCCGAGTATGACCATGTCATCGGCGTACATAAGAATTTTATATGTGCGGTCTCCAAACTCTACTCCTCCGGGCAATTGATCAGCAATATCGTCTATAAAAAGGGCAAATAGAAGCGGACTCAGTAAACAGCCTTGCTTGACTCCAAGATTAGTATCGAACCACTCAGATAAAGTATTTCCATCCCATACTGCCGTTCTATTATCCATGTATAATGCTTGCAAAATATTTATTATTTTTGTGGATACTCCTGCATTGCTTAGTTTTAACATAAGACTCCTCCTGTCAATTGTATCAAATGCCGCCTTAAAATCAATGAAGAATAGATACAGCTTCTTCTTTTGCTTTAGGTGTTCTCTAGCAATTGTTGTTAGGGTAAAAATGCTGTCGACTGTGGAGTAGCCCTTCCGGAAGCCACACTGATTTTCGCTTAGTAGGCAGTTCGATTCCACAAACGCTGTTAACCTTTGAAGTATAAGGGCCGTAAAAACTTTTAAATTTGAATTTAAAAAAGATATGCCTCTGTAGTTGCCTGCATCTCTTGGGTTTCCTTTCTTTAATATTGGATAAATTATATTTTTTGAAAACTCGATGGAACAAGGCCCTCTCTGTAAATATGGTTGAAAATTTCCAAAAGCTTCACTTTAAACAGAGGTGTAGCATGCTTAATAAACTCTACTGGGACTCTATCCTCCCCAGGAGCTTTTCCTGATTTGCTTCGACCTAAAACGCTTTTCAACTCATCCAAAGTAAAGTCTCTATCCAGCTCTTCAACCGATGTAAATGGTAGAGCAAAACTAAGTGTGTCTTTAGGTACTGCAAAAAGCATGTTACTGAAATAGGCGGCCAGCTCACCCGCAGGTACTTGGATACGTTTTCTGCCACTCGTTCCATTCAGTCGTCTAATTAAACACCAGAACGTCTTGGTATCAGAAATTGCTGAGATGGACGTCTCCAGGTTCTCGTAGTATAACTTTTGTTTGTTAAAACAGAGCGCTTTGTATGTAGAACGTTGTCGCTGATACGATGCTTTACTTTCCCTAGTATCATGATGCCTAAGATGTCTCAATAATTGCATTGTCCTTATCCTCGCCGCGTCACATTCCATATCGTACCAAGGTTGCTTAAAAATCGTGCCTGATGATTTTTGCATAAATGCAGCTGCTTCGATAATGGCCTTTGTTAGATGATCTATGTCCAGCAGATTGTTATCGATTGCGTGACGAGTAAGTTGCCTGTCGAGATTGGTTGCGAATCTGTCATTTAATCTACTTGTCCATCGTATCTTAGGAAGCAATTTGGGGATTGTTGGCTGCATTGTCGTTTCCATACACACACTCACCGCAATCGGCAAGTGGTCTGAGAATATTTCTGGGATAACCTCCATGTCGACTACAGCATCATGCCATTTTCCTTCAATCAGACAATAATCAATTGTAGAGCTTGCTTGTCCACGCAGAAATGTTAAGTCACCAGAAAAGTCACTAGTAGTCCTTCCATTGAGTACCGTGAGTTTGAAGGATTCACACATCTCGATAAGTTTCCGACCATTACCGTCTTTTATCTCATCCTTTGCAGCCCTGCAGAGCGTTGCATACCGGCTATTGGAATTTTCATCTTCAACGAAAACCTGCTGCAGGCCTATTCGAGCGTTTAAGTCCCCAATTACCATCAAATTTTCAGGTTGATTTTGCAGTAGATAGTCGTAGAGCACGCTGAAGTTGTTTGTCCAGTTATTGCAATTTAAATATATTGGGATAATTGAAAATATGTGTTCGATAGTGTGTAACTTAATAATATCTATACTCATAGTAGATGTTACGCTATAAGATATCGAACTACTCAGCGTCTGCTTAAAACCATACAGTAAGCCTCCACTGGATCTACCTCTATTCGATGCCCTAGTAGCCGGCCTCCAATGCAGACTGTGATGTGGAAAATAAGATTCATAATGCTCTGTATTTTGTTCAATAAAAGTCTCAAATAGAAAGAATATATCATATTTACTTAAAAGACTAAAAAAATTCTTATATAATACTTTGCTTTTCAGTCCAGCTATGTTGTATGCGATTATCTTAATATTTAACGATTTTATGTTGTTAAAGCAGAAAGTTTGGCTGTTTGTTTTCTCCACGCATACGTTTTCAATCCTCTGATTTAGTTTTTTGGCGGGATATTAGCGATGATTTCACTACAATTCAGATTGATGCTAAGTTCCGGGCCATAAGTTTTTCTTAAAGAATCAGATGCACACTGTCCATCACACATAAGAACATTGGAGCCATTAAAATAATACCATTTTCCCTCCACATGCATTCTATCATTCCTGACCGTGACTTTTCTTGTGGCATTTATTCGTGTTAACTCTTTTTTAAGCTGTAATAGAGCTTTTTTACGATCCGCCCTTTCCTTGCTCAGATCTTGTTCAATGTAAATAGATGTGCCGACGAGATTTCGTGTATTTTTGAGTATTTTTTGTACTTCATGCACACTACCAAACTGTACTCGGAGTACCATTTTTCCATTGCTCTCATACATTTTGTGGATCCTTTCAGCGACTACAGTTTCTTGAATTTTCAACAAGTTTTTACAAATGTGATTAAATTCATCATGAGGCGACTTCCTAGCATCAAGGCCTCGCATAATGATGTTTTTTTGTTTTGAGTCCTCTTCTAGCCGAATGAGACGCCTGTTTTCCTCAACTCTTCCTTTCTTTATCTCCTCCAGTTCCTCTTTTAATGCCATATTTTCATTAGATAGTTGCGTATTTTTTTATCCATCTGAGCCATTGATCCAGTCAGAGCTTCAAAGTCACGCTTAGTAGGCAAGTTCTGCAAACGCTCATCCATAACCGACCCCATTAGATGCATTAGATCCTTAACGGACAATTGTCCTACTTGCGCGTCTCCATGTACAATGTTGCCATCCTCTTCTGACATTTTCCTCTTTGCTGACTGAACACTGCTTCCGGATGGAGTTGCAGGGGGCGTTCTGTGCATTTTATTGGTTTTATATGATTGATTTAAATTTCGAGCCAAAGCTCGGCCTAAAAGTATGCCGTAAAATTTTTGTGCTTTATACTACGTTGTCTAACACCGGTTCCGCACAAGGCAACTATGCGATGATCAGCTGCTATTATTGCTGTGTCAGTCTACTCAAAAATCGAGTGAAAACTACAAACTTTGTGTTTACTTGCGCTTTCTCTGTCCTTTCTGCTTTCACTCACCAAATGAGTGGTTTTTATCAGCCAATTCCTGGCGAAGAAAGTGCACGATTATTTCCGTTCAACGCCGATGTCTCCACCCGCATCCACATCCAAAGTGAGTAGGATATCCAATGCGTTCAGCCAAGGTACATTTTTACGACTTTCAGTTGCAGAAGCCTCAGAAAAAACACTGCCATCAACGGAGCAACACAAAAACACGTCCACCTCTCAGCAAATGTTAATTATTAGTTAATTATTTACGTTTTTTCTATGGAAGATATATTATATAGTCAACCGATTCTTATTATTCTTCATGAATATAGTCTACATGGGTATATAATAGAAAAGGGAAATTTTCAGTGTTGAAAATTATGAAATTGCTTTTTGCTGTGAAAAAAAAAACCGAATATTAGGAAAATTGTCTAAAAAAAAAATTAAAAAAAAATGTAAAAAAAAAATATACTCTACGGAATACTCAAAAGTTAATGATTTGTACTTTTATTGATCTAATAAAAAATAAAAAATTATAACTTGGTCAAATTTTTGGACGGTTGAATTAATCGTCTTTTTGGGGGTCTCTCACCCCAGTGTGCGTCGTTAGGAACACTGATTTTAAAGGAGGAAATTTCACGAGGTACAGATAAGTTAAATTTAGTAACGGATACATTTGTAGAAGATTTACTGGCTATATAGGAAGCTACAGTTTCACAAGTTGTGTTAGAAGAAAGTCTAGAAACGAAAACTTGTCTATGAGGTGCTACAACAGACAGTGTAGGAGGAATGAGGGGAGTCGGGGGAACAATGTTAATAACTGTAGCAGAGCCCAATAGAACCTGAAGGCATGTGGTGAACAAAATACACGCAGTCTTCTGCCGGAAAAATTGAGTGGCAAAGCTACAGACCAGTTTCCGCTACGTTTTCAGGACGAGGCTGCTGAAACGTAGCAGCGATTTTCTTACACATTTCAGTGGTAATTTTTGCTGCAAGAAAAAAAGTCCCTAGGAACTGCAGCTGCAGCCAACTTAACGTTGCAAACGACTGGCAATAAATATCGAAAACACTTCATAAGTTTCCAACCATACTATGCTGTATTTCTCTAGGGTTAAAATAATTCATAAGAAACGTAATATATTGAATAACTTATTTTATTAATTAAGCATTTTTAAAATATGATAAAATTATGTTTTATTATTAAATATTATTATCGTAGCGGTTATCGATAAATACAAAGGGCTGGCAATACTATTATTGGCTACCGAAGACATTGCAGCCCTTCGTTTTTGTACTTCGTCATTGTGCAGAAAGTGAAAAAAAAGGTAAGTTTTAACTATTGTGAAGGTGCAGGAGAAATCTCATTTTTTTTATAATAATTATTCCCACGATGGAATACATTTAATTTATCGAAGAAACTAAAAGTAGTTCTTTTGCACAATGAGCATAGCGCCGCTACCTTGTTCCGCTCAGCTCACGATGAATCGATAGTTCACGTCGAAGACAATCGAAGATCGTCCACCGCTGAGCGGCCATAATGGAAATGACATACGACAAAGGCAAAGCGAAAATTTTAAGCGCGCGTAGAAAAAATAAAATTTATACGTAGATAGTGACAAATTTAGAATCGGAAAGTGACAAAACAAACAACGAAAGCTGTGCAGTGCCCATAGTGGACAACTCCACCGTTTGTAACCAGCCGTCATCTGCTTTTAAGTCAAGTGAGTGCGTCAGAGATCGTCTCTAACCTCATTTGACAAACGTGTTGGTTTTTTTTCACAGGCGAAATTTCTGGTTGTCTCCATCTTCTGTGTGCTCCGTAGGATTTTTAAACATCTGAACGGGAACTCATCGTAAGGAAACGTGCGGGTGCTGCCAACGCATACACTTGGGTATAGCGGCGGCAGTGTCCCACAGTCCACGATTGCCTTTACGTTTCGTTGCCAGTCAAGGAGCTGCGCAGGGCCATTGAGAGTCTGCTCAGCACGCTCAATTCGTATTGGAGATTCTGCCGCATCATTAAACCCGCACTGGTCGTGCGTTTGAAAATATACTTGGAAATTTACCTTTTTATACACAATCATACACACACACATTGTCACACATTCACACACGCATTCAGTTGTATTACACACACACACATTGTCACATCATTCACACACACATTCAGTTGTATTACACACACACACATTGTCAATCATTCACACACACATTCAGTTGTATTACACACACACACATTGTATCATACACACATACAATCACCACCATACCTCGCATAAAGTGCGCAGATTTGGCTGCAATCGTGCGGCCACGGCATTTCAAATTTAGCCTTTTTATTTGATTCAAAATTTTGTTTTATCTTGCGTTATTTTCTTTTTCATTTCATTATTTAATTTTGATAAAGTTTATTTTTTCCTTTCTTTAATTTTCATTTATATTTTTGATTTGCTCTTATTTTTTTTCCTTTCTTTTGTTTATTATTTTGTTTGATCGGCAATCCCTCTGCTTCATGCACATTCTCTCTTCGTCCATACATATTCACACACACTCATACTCACGTCACTAAGTGAAATAAGAGAGAAATAAACAAAAGAAAATATATCCAATCAGTGTGTTTAAATTTTAGGGATTACATTTAGGGACATTATTGTGGCACAAGTGTATATATATGATATTCTTGTTCTTTTTCCAAGCAACATACAGCTACATGCGACCGAGTTCGTCGGGGCCCCTACGGATCATCTGGTGAGTGCATATTGACTTGAATATTTGTATATTTACATTTGTTTGCCACATACATAAATTTGAAATCATATGAAGCCATTCGATAACATTTTCTTTCTATCGAAACGGGTCAAGCGACATAGAATAGGATAAAATAAAATATTAATCTCCAGTAAACCAAAATCCAGCTAAAATAAATAATTTGAACAAAAAAAGCGAAAAGTAGAGGAAATAATAAATAAAGGAAAATAAAAAGAAATAGAAGAAATAAATTAAAGTAAGGAAAATAAAGAACAAGGAAACGAGGAATACCTCTAACCACAAATTAGCATAAATAATCATCCAACTTTTTTTGAATTCTATTTTGAAATTGAATTTATATTGTTTAAGTTATGCATTAATTTTGAAATATTGTATAAACATTATGAAATTATGTTAAATATAATATCGCTTGTATAATTGACATGATGTGCTAATTCTTTAATTTTCTAGGGGCACCAAGGTACGCAGTGCAGCAGCGAAATGGGTGGAAACAGAACAAGCTTCTTTTTCTGCATGGTTGGGTGGGTGAAGAAGGAGAGCATACCATCTGGCTCTCCTCGTTTGGTCATCGATAGCCGATAGTTCTCTACCGATAGGTCACTCGGATTTATCGTTTAATTCGTGGTTTTTATTTCCCTGTCCTGTCTTGAATTTATTTTTGTAACGCCACAACCGAAGCCCGCACAAGACCCAGCCCATTTTCCCTGAGCGCAGCCGGCTCTAATAAAGACAGGGTGCGTGGCCGAGGCCGTGTTGACTTGTCCGTTACATAATAATTGGCGCCCAACGTGGGGCCGAATAGGCCTCGTAAAATCAGGCTGAATCCGTCCGATGTATTTTTGCATTTTTTTTCCCGCTCTTCCTTGATTTTTCCAATTTCCCGAATCCTTTCCGCGAACCGTCAGTAATCCATCACATTTTTTTCAGTAGCTTCTGTTCATAGCCATATATAATCAGGAACTCGCTGGATCGATCATGATGGTCGAAAACAGACCGATTACATATGTGCTATATTCTTTTTTTTGCATCATGACTCTTCAAGTCACGATGAATCAACATTTTGGTAAGGCGAGAAATGTAGGATTTTTTTTTCTGAGTTATCGGATTAAGACCTAGTTTTGCAGTCATCAACTCATTGGAATCGAGATTGCTCATTCTGGATATTTTCGGAATGTTCCTCTTTCAACTGATAAGATGTACACCCAAAATTAGATTCTGAGTTCCAATCGGATTAATACCTCATTTCGCAGTCATCCAACCTTCTGATCAAGTCATTGAAATCGAGATTGCTCATTCTGGATATTCTCGGAATGTTCCTCTTTCAATTGACTGGACGTACACATAAAATTAGTTTTTTTAGTTTCTGAAAAGGGAACTGTTATCGATGATCAATGTTCACATACGCTGTTGTGCTGCTGCCTTGGGTAAGTCCTTCTCTTTGTAGGATAAGTATGAAATATCGTTAGACAAGATTTTTTTTTGTAATTACCACTTGACCTGTATCACGATATCATCATTATTATTATTAGATTTTCAAAATGTACGGAGTACAGAGTACGGAGAGTTTGTCCTGTATATGGAACAGTGTGGTGTGTTAAGTGTCGAACAAGTCGTGTCCCAATTGTCAGCAACTATGTTTGCAATCCTTGGTTAGAAGTACGGCATGCGGGCAGGGAATCGGATCAGTTCCACATTAAGGTACATTTGGTAGCTTCGCATAGGCACCTTCGATTGTTTATTTTTCCAGTTTCAATTTCAAGCGAGCTTTTGAAATTAAAACTGTGGAGGGGGGGTGTGAAGGTGCAGGAGAAATCACATTTTTTTTATAATAATTATTCCCACGATGGAATACATTTAATTTATCGAAGAAACTAAAAGTAGTTCTTTTGCACAATGAGCATAGCGCCGCTACCTTGTTCCGCTCAGCTCACGATGAATCGATAGTTCACGTCGAAGACAATCGAAGATCGTCCACCGCTGAGCGGCCATAATGGAAATGACATACGACAAAGGCAAAGCGAAAATTTTAAGCGCGCGTAGAAAAAATAAAATTTATACGTAGATAGTGACAAATTTAGAATCGGAAAGTGACAAAACAAACAACGAAAGCTGTGCAGTGCCCATAGTGGACAACTCCACCGTTTGTAACCAGCGTCATCTGCTTTTAAGTCAAGTGAGTGCGTCAGAGATCGTCTCTAACCTCATTTGCACGTGTTGGTTTTTTTTCACAGGCGAAATTTCTGGTTGTCTCCATCTTCTGTGTGCTCCGTAGGATTTTTAAACATCTGAACGGGAACTCATCGTAAGGAAACGTGCGGGTGCTGCCAACGCATACACTTGGGTATAGCGGCGGCAGTGTCCCACAGTCCACGATTGCCTTTACGTTTCGTTGCCAGTCAAGGAGCTGCGCAGGGCCATTGAGAGTCTGCTCAGCACGCTCAATTCGTATTGGAGATTCTGCCGCATCATTAAACCCGCACTGGTCGTGCGTTTGAAAATATACTTGGAAATTTACCTTTTTATACACAATCATACACACACACATTGTCACACATTCACACACGCATTCAGTTGTATTACACACACACACATTGTCAATCATTCACACACACATTCAGTTGTATTACACACACACACATTGTCAATCATTCACACACACATTCAGTTGTATTACACACACACACATTGTATCATACACACATACAATCACCACCATACCTCGCATAAAGTGCGCAGATTTGGCTGCAATCGTGCGGCCACGGCATTTCAAATTTAGCCTTTTTATTTGATTCAAAATTTTGTTTTATCTTGCGTTATTTTCTTTTTCATTTCATTATTTAATTTTGATAAAGTTTATTTTTTTTCCTTTCTTTAATTTTCATTTACATTTTTGATTTGCTCTTATTTTTTTTCCTTTCTTTTGTTTATTATTTTGTTTGATCGGCAATCCCTCTGCTTCATGCACATTCTCTCTTCGTCCATACATATTCACACACACTCATACTCACGTCACTAAGTGAAATAAGAGAGAAATAAACAAAAGAAAATATATCCAATCAGTGTGTTTAAATTTTAGGGATTACATTTAGGGACATTATTGTGGCACAAGTGTATATATATGATATTCTTGTTCTTTTTCCAAGCAACATACAGCTACATGCGACCGAGTTCGTCGGGGCCCCTACGGATCATCTGGTGAGTGCATATTGACTTGAATATTTGTATATTTACATTTGTTTGCCACATACATAAATTTGAAATCATATGAAGCCATTCGATAACATTTTCTTTCTATCGAAACGGGTCAAGCGACATAGAATAGGATAAAATAAAATATTAATCTCCAGTAAACCAAAATCCAGCTAAAATAAATAATTTGAACAAAAAAAGCGAAAAGTAGAGGAAATAATAAATAAAGGAAAATAAAAAGAAATAGAAGAGAGATAAATTAAAGTAAGGAAAATAAAGAACAAGGAAACGAGGAATACCTCTAACCACAAATTAGCATAAATAATCATCCAACTTTTTTTGAATTCTATTTTGAAATTGAATTTATATTGTTTAAGTTATGCATTAATTTTGAAATATTGTATAAACATTATGAAATTATGTTAAATATAATATCGCTTGTATAATTGACATGATGTGCTAATTCTTTAATTTTCTAGGGGCACCAAGGTACGCAGTGCAGCAGCGAAATGGGTGGAAACAGAACAAGTTTCTTTTTCTGCATGGTTGGGTGGGTGAAGAAGGAGAGCATACCATCTGGCTCTCCTCGTTTGGTCATCGATAGCCGATAGTTCTCTACCGATAGGTCACTCTGATTTATCGTTTAATTCGTGGTTTTTATTTCCCTGTCCTGTCTTGAATTTATTTTTGTTTATTTCACTTGTATTTTTAGCCTAATAGGTCGCCCGATGACGAAGATCATAGCTGTTGCAAGCAAGTCCAGTCACACGTAAGTAAATTAAACATTTAACCAATTAGACAACCAATTTGCTATAATATTGTATTTTCTTGTAATCAACTTGTAGGAGGCGCTTTAAAATGGAAAGTAAGATTGGAAAATCGCCCAGCAATTATTTAAGAATTAATCATTCTAATGCTCTTCCAGCAAATAATTAATTGATTCTAAAATTCAGATTGACTCTTCAACCGAATGCTGTGGCCAGGAGGAATTAAATAATAAGTATAGTTAGGTTTAAGTTTTATTATAAATTAACTAATATTTAGTTTAAAATTAAGTGCATTAAATTAAAAAAAGGATTTAATAAAGATTTTGTGTGCATAATTTTTTGCCGCCAATTCGGTGGCCTACAGCCAGGCCAAAAATTTCCCACCGCTGAAGCTCTATGTAAAATTTTCACACGTCTTCAGCGGGTACCCCCGCAAACCGTGCCGGAAAATTTCGGCAGCTCTTCAGCTAGCGTATACCTAATTACCCCGGCCACGCTAATGTAAAAGCGAATTAGAACTTTACACAAAGTGGCTGCACATACCGGCTGAAAGTTCGGCTGGAAATCTGTATACTTTTCAATACAAAAAGTGCTACTGGGAGGGAGCCAAGGTGCGGGAGAATCTCCTCCGACGACCAGAGGCCATTTCCGCAGTTCCAGCAGCTGTATTTAAATCAGCGGCTGGGGGAGCGGATGCATCCAGCGATGGGGTAGATGAACGATAAGAAAATCTACACGGAGAAGGGGATAAAGAGAGAGGAGAAGATACATTTATTGGTGGGTTGGTATTGGGAGAATGTAGTTCGGAAGCATTAGAAACAGACCCAAATTGAATTGACCCAAAATTGAATTGACTTAGCAATTCAGAGCTTGAGTCAAAATCACTCGCAAGAAGCTTAGCTGGGATATTCAGTTTTAAAAATTTAACACGGACGGATTTGTACATTCTGGTAAAATCAAACTGCATCCCAAAACACACAGGGCAAGCCCATCTAAGGCCGCCTTCATGCTTTTTAGGAGCAGAATTGATTTTATCACATTCGCGTCCAGTAAGGCCAGCACACTTGGCATGCATAATATTCTCACACAACCAACAATTAATATATTGAAGATGAGTGGAATCCGCCAGTTGCTTAAATGAGCAAGACTTATTGCAGCACGACATAATGTTCGCTGGGTTAAGTAAGGTACCGTTAAAGAAAGAGTGAAAAAGATGAAAGCACTCAATTTGAGTTGAAGTTAAAACTTTGAGTAGTAAACAAACAGAGTTTAAAGCAGAATAGAAAGGGAAAGAACTCAGAGCACAAAACACAAAAGCGAATGCACTGACACAGCACCGAAGGCGAATATAGGCAAAGCATAACAACAAAAACAGCACAGACGCCGCACAGTGGGCACATTGCTCATTTTACTTTGCAAAAATCATAACTTTTGAACGGAATGAGATAATCGAATAATTTAAATGGCATATATTAGATAACTCTTCAAGCTATGAAATAAATGTTTAAGAAAAGTGCACCGCCCCAAAGATACTTACTTAGGGGCTATCAAAGTTGAAATTTGTGAAATTTGAAAAAAAATAAATTTTATGGCACCTAAAAATAAATATTGTTTAAAATTTTTTATTCTTTGTTTTATTTTTAAGGATTTTATATTTAAAAATTACTTTCAAAAAATTTAAAAACAATTTTTTTTTTCAAAAAAATTTTTTTTCTTTTCCGGTGTGAATTATCAGAATTTCATATGTCGACATAATTCCTATAACATCTATATGATATTGTAGTCCGATTTCAACCAATTTGACATATTATGAATCTGAGATAGTCTCATATATCCAGACCAAAATTGATTCAAATCGGACCACTATATCATATAGCTGCCATAGGAACAATTGGTCGAACTATGAAATTATGCCGCGTGTTTTTATTGTGAGGTTGCATTAGTTTTTTTGATTTCAGGTAAAGTGGTGCAAGCTCATGCAGATAAAACTATATACGTTATTTAGAGAAATGATATCTGAAGGGTTTTAAAGTTATTTTATCTTCAAGGATTTTCAATTTGTTTAGCTATCTGGTGCAAAAGTGGAAAAAAAGTTCAAATCTAGTGTTTTTTTTAAAGAATTTTGTTTAAATGGGTCAACTTCTAAAGGTTGTACTACCCACAGTTTTTACTTGATTCTAAAATCTTTTTGGATTCTTAATCTTTAAAAAGTTCTCTATCGAATGCTTATATTACTTTTTTTAAACTCTTACCCCAAAAAAATTAATTATGCTTTTTTTCCTTCCTGCTGCCCTAAAAAACACCTGATTTGGAATTTTTTTTTGACTTTGGTACCCGATAGATAAAAAAATTGAAAATCCTAAACCAAATTTGGTCTGGATATAAAAGACTATTCCAGATTTATAATATGTGAAATTGGTTGAAATCGGACTACTATATCATATAGACGTCATAGAAATTAGGTCGACGTATGAAATTCTGATAACTCAGACCGGAATTAAAAAAAAATTTTTTGAAAAAAAAAATTGTTTTCAAATTTTTTGAAAGTAATTTTTAAATATAAAAACCTTAAAAATAAAACAAAAAAAATCAAAAAATTTTGAAAATGTTTATTTTTAGGGGCCATAAAATTTATTTTTTTCACACATTTCACAAATTTCAACTTTGATAGCCACTAAGTAAGTATCATGGGGGCGTGGCACTTTTCTTAAACATTTATTTCATAGCTTGAAGAGTTATCTATTATATGCCATTTAAATTATTCGGTTATCTCATTTGGTTCAAAAGTTACGATTTTTGCAAAGTAAAATCAGCAATGGCCCCACTGCGCGCCGCTCACGAAAGAATAAATGTAAATAAAACTTACTAAGCACCAGCTAATTAAGTTATGCATACTTGAAAAAATCACAGATAAGCAAAGAGAAGCAGTAAAGACACTTTTATATACTACTGTGGGCAAAAAGTACCGGGAATTTTAAATTTAAAAAATGTTGGGATTCCAATTGGAAAAAATGTTTGTACTTTTAGGTTGGCACTACTATCATTAACATCTGTGCAAAATTATGCGTTAAAATATTCATTAGTGAATAAGTTACGATTAGTTTTGTACGACGCCAAATGTGCATTTGGCGATTTTGATTGAATCTCCTCAATCGACCCGAAGCGATGTCCTCGGAGAAGTCTTTTGAGCTTAGAAAATAGCCAGAAGTCACACAAAGATAAATCAGGCGAAAAAAGTAGCTGCGGGACAATTTTGGTCGAGTTAGAACACATAGAACAGGGGCAGTATGAGAGGGCGCATTATCATGTTGCAAGAACCATGAGTTGTCAGCCCATAGTTCTGGCCTCTTTTTACGCATAGCTTCGCGCAAACGACGCATATCGCTCAAAAAATATTCCTTGTTAACAGTTTGGTCGGTCGGAAGGAATTCATAATGAACTACAACACGATAATCCAAAAAAACTGTCAACATGACCTTGATTTTTGAGCGAATTTGACGCTGATTTTTTCGGTCTCGGCCCACCTTTTGCCGATATTCGCTCGATTGATCGGTAGTTTCCATGTCGTAAGCGTAGATCCAAGTCTCATCGCCCGTAATATTGCGTTTTATAATATCCTGATAGTCAGAAAACATTGTTTCACACACTTCCACGCGGAGCTTTTTTCGATGAAATTGACCGTTTTTTGGCACAAAAATCGCCAAATGCACATTTGGCGTCGTACAAAACTAATCGTAACTTAAACACTAATGAATATTTTAACGTATAATTTTGCACAGATGTTAACGATAGTAGTGCCAACCTAAAAGTACAAACATTTTTTCCGATTGGAATCCCAAAATTTTTTAAATTTAAAATTCCCGGTACTTTTTGCCCACAGTAGTATTTAAAAGCAGGTAAATGAAGTAAGAATATAATTTGAATGCAGAGCGCAAATAAAACACAGTCGACTCAAAGTAATCGATGTATCGATCATGTCCTTTAAAAATATAGTTCAAAGGTATGCGTAACAGCCCTTCAAAATACCTTTTAAACGACGTATAGATAGCGTCTGTAGCTTTTATCGTTTGGATGCTATGAGGGTTTCAATTTTAGCGGTTTTTAGCAATTCCCGCTCAGCTAGCGATTTTTCGAAAAAGTCGTAGAACAAACGTTTTTAGATTTCTGAGCGGGAACAAGTCCTCATTTTAGCTAAATCAACGATTTGATCCAAACAAACAAACAAACAAACAGACAGACATACATATTGACTTTTCTTTTCATTTTCGGAAGGCCCCTAAAAATTTCAAAATTAATTATTTTTTGAACCAGTTGTCGGATTTCGATGGTCGAGGTGTCATTCGTATTTTTAATTAGAATTATAAAAAACGAAAACTCAAAAATTCAACGAAAATTCAAAAAGGGCTCCAACGGTCCCAATAGCTCCAATCATTAAAATTTTGACCCTCCCACTTACACCTATTTATCTCACGAACCAGGTGAGCTTCCAAAAAACTTAGTATGCACATTTGTAAGTTTAATTGATACCTTTCGATCGGTATGTAACTCGACCTGATCGGACAGTCATAGCAAATTTTCCATTCTTCCTGTGTATATATGCTAGTCGCCTTTCGCACCCTTCGTGCTGCTTTCGTCACTAGCGCGGACTGCCGTCCGCAGTAATAACTAGTCGGCGGTGCTACAGTCGAGCGGTACTCGACTGTCGGAGACCCCGTACTTATTATAAAGATATCTCAAACAACAAAAAGATTTTCATACTAAGACTTGATTTTCGACTGATTGTTCCTATGGCAGCTATATGATATAGTAATCCGATTTCAATTAAATTTGGTCAGTATGTATGGGACCATCTTTTATGCATATTCTGTTAGTTTGGTTGAAATATCTCAAATAGCAAAAAAGTTTTCCATATTAAGACTTGATTTTCAACTGATTGCTCCTATGGCAGCTATATGATATAGTAATCCGATTTCAATCAAATTTGGTCAGAATGTATGGGACCATCTTTTATGCATATTCTGTCAGTTTGGTTGAAATATCTCAAACAGCAAAAAAGTTTTCCATACTAAGACTTGATTTTCAACTGATTGTTCCTATGGGAGCTATATGATATAGTAATCCGATTTTAATTAAATTTAGTCAGAATGTATGGGACCATCTTTTATGCATATTCTGTCAGTTTGGTTGAAATATCTCAAACAGCAAAAAAGTTTTCCATACTAAGACTTGATTTTCAACTGACTGTTCCTATGGGAGCTATATGATATAGAAGTTCGATTCCAACCAAATTTGGTCAGTATGTATGAGACCATCTTTTATGCATATTCTGTCAGCTTGGTTGAAATATCTCAAACAACAAAAAAGATTTTTATACTAAGACTTGATTTTCGACTGATTGTTCCTATGGCAGCTATATGATATAGTGGTCCGATCCAAAATCTAAAACAATCTTGATCTGCTCTTTATATAGACGAGCCCACATACCAAGTTTGGAGTCTCTAGCTCTTATAGTCTCTGAGATCTAGGCGCTCTTACAGACGGACGGACGGACAGACGGACAGACGGACATGACTATATCGACTCGGCTGTTGATGCTGATCAAGAATATATATACTTTATGGAGTCTGCCACGCCTCCTTCTGCCTGTTACGCACATTTTTCTTTGTGACAAAGTTAATAGACCCCTTTACTTTTTTAAAGTACGGGGTCTAATTACTTTTTCAAAGTACGGGGTCTAAAAACAGAATTTTAACAGTTTATGATTGCTTGCTAAGATACGTACAGTTAGTTTAAAATAGCTCCACCATTTTTCAGGATCATTTTATTTACACATTCATTTATCATTTATTTACACATTACACACCTCACTGAAAGAAAATGTTTTAGATTAATTAATTACCACGATTTTTAGTTTCGCTAAACAACTGGAGGACTTCTTCAACCCTATTCTGCTCGTTAATCTAATAATTTCGGCTCTTCTTATTTGCATGGTTGGGTTTCAACTTGTGACAGTAAGTTTATCTATTAATTAGCTGTTGCAGTATTTTAATTTAATATTTTATTTACAGAGCAAAGATATGTTCATTGGTGACTACTTAAAATTTGTTGTGTATATATCATCTGCAATATCGCAGTTGTCCATACTTTGTGGAAATGGAGACATGTTGATACAGCATGTAAGTGATAAGAAAATTATTTAATTATTGTTAAATTTATTAAAAATAATTTGATATGAGTACATTATTTACATTTTTTTTTCCCTGTGCAGATATATTAAGTTTATTAAAATTATGTAACGGGCCGAAGAAGGAGTCCGTATGATCGAAAGAATATCAGAGATGGTAGAAGCAAGATCCACGAAATTTGGATTGTACACTCCATATATGGTAATGTCAGGCACTATCAGCTTATTTTAAAATTTGCCCATGCGTGCTTAAAATGACAAAAAGATACGAAAAGTTTCTTGTTTAAAATCGGAAGCTCAAATTTGATTTTAGACTCATGGTTCCTTGGGCGAACATTCTTAGAATTCGTCGCAGATTACGATTTTGACAACCGCTTGGAGCACTTTTTTTAGTCCATACAAATTGATCCACTCTAATGCTTATAGTCAAAACTAAAGCTACAGAAGAATCAGCCATAGGTACCGGGGCTTTCGGCTAAGGATGTGTATGCTCAGTTTAACATAAGGATTGTATCTGTACTTGCAACTAGTTTGGGATGAGTTATATCTATGTGGGTTACTAAGCTGCCAAGGACTACCTAAAATCACATTGAAAACACACTATGTCTCTGATTCAATGTTTAATGCAGGGATTAAAACCGAAATGAATATCGGTTTCAGTTACGGCTTCGTTTATGTTTGCATTTAGGTTTTCGGTTATCGGTTACCCAAAATCTCTGAATAAAGTATTCGTAACGGTGAACCGGTTTTCGTATGTTTCGGTTTTGAAAACCGGCATAGTTTCGGTTCACTAAAAAAAAAAATGTATTGCAAAAATATAATTATATTAATAATATAATAAAAATTATTAAAAAGGCATTACTTTCTTAATGTTTCATTCACACGTTTATTTCACATATTCTTCAGTTTGATGTAGTTTAGTTGTGTTAAGTTTATTTGGTTGCTTGACCATTTATTAACCGCTTCATGCGGACACTACTGAACCTTTCTTGCTCACACGCTTCAAGCAAGTCATTCGGAGTATCAGAATACATAAGAATATGTTGCTCGTAGGCAACTTCACTTAAAGCAACAAATGAGAGCTGTTGCGCGAAGGCAACTTAGCGACAAAAGAGCATGCATTAGACCTGCGGTGTGTACATACAAATATATTTATTTCTAACACTCCTTCTCAACGTAGTTATCTTTTTTTTAAATCTAATGCATACCCATCATATTAATACATTTCTTATGCTTAATTTTACTCAGGTTTTTGGTTAGAACATCAGAGATCGTATCGTTGATAGATACATATTCAATTTTAACAATATTGTTCTTAACCCTTTCTCTAACATGATGGTATTGAATATCTATGTGCTTACTACGCGCGTTGAACTTAGCATCCTTCGATAAACATTGCGCGCTTTGGGTATCGCTATATATTTTGGTTCCAGGTCCTTGACTGAAATCCATTTCATTCTTTACTTTAAGTATGTAGGCAGCCTCCTTAGCTGCTGTTGAAAGTGCCACATGTTCAGCTTCAGTGCTGCTTAATGAAACGACGCTCTGTTTCTTAGACTTCCAGGAGAAAGCAGCGCCCGCTGCGAAGAACGCCCATCCACTGAAGGATTTCCGATCTGTACTGTCTCCAGCCCAATCAGCATCGACGATGCCTCTTAGGTATCTCAATACCTGCTTAGCACCTGCGAAATGTTCCTGGTGAGGATCTGCATTCTGCTGCGCCAGCTTCGTCACGGAGTATAATATATCCGGCCGTGCAGTAATGGCCAGATACATTAGTGAACCAATCAAAGACTGATATTGAACTTGGCTCGCTCGCTGGCATTCGTTGTTTGTGCACCTCATTTGGTATCCTGCCTCAAGAGGAATGGCGTTGGGCTTGCAATCTTGCATGCCATACTCACGCAGGAGACCCTCGATATACTGCTTATGACCCACAGTAACGCTGCCAGCTTCGCCTTCACGCTCTATTTCCATGCCTAGGAAATGTTGTAGCTGGCCACCATTTACCACCTCAAACTCCTGTGATATGTGCGCCTTCACGCTCATGAGGTCTTCCTTGCTCGTACTGGCCACAATAAGGTCATCAACATAGACGACTACGATGTCGAGATTACTGTGGCCCTGACGTGTGTATAGACATGGCTCACTGGGGCAGGGAATGAAGCCAATCTTCATCAGTATCATGTTCAGCTTCTCGTTCCATTCTCGACCGCTTTGTTTCAAGCCGTACAGCGACTTTTTAAGTTTGAGTACTTGTCCAGGAGATTCTTCATTGACAAATCCCTCTGGCTGTCGCATGTACACTTCGTCTTGCAGCTCACTGTTGAGATAAGCAGAAGAAACATCAATTTGGTGCATATACATACCATTCTCCACCGCTAGAGCAATCACCAGTCTGATTGTCGAGTATCTGGCCACAGGTGAGAACGTATCTGTGTAGTTTACGCCATATTGTTGAGCGCAGCCTTTAGCCACCAAACGAGACTTGAACCGTTGCACCATTCCATCTTTGTCACGCTTCACTGCAAACACCCATTTGCTGCCGATTGCCTTCTTTCCTTTGGGAAGATCCACCAACGTCCAAGTTTTGTTGGCTTGAAGACTGTTCATCTCCTTCTGCATCGATGCTCTCCATTCATTCGCATAAAGCGAACTCAAAGCATCTTTGACATTCAATGGTACAGCTATATCATCTGTTGACATGACATTCAGCAGGTTGTATTGTTTGCGTGGGCGCCCTTGCCTCCCAGTGCGTACTATTCTTGGCCGTCCAGGTCCCCTTTTGTTGCTTGTATCGTCTGGCTCGACTTCGCCTTTTTCCTCATTATCTCTTTCTGCAGATTCATAGGATTCAGCTTCGTCTTCCTCGGCGTCAACCATATCCTCTTCGCGGTCTTCTTCATGCAAGCTTTCTGCATCAGGCTCCGGCATGAGCACCATTTCGACCTCGTCAAAGCAGGATGAACTCATTTTCTTTACGCCGTCATCAACCAAATCCCCTTCGAGGAATATAACGTCACGTGCTTCAATGACTCTTCGTGTGCTTGGATTATACAGACGGTATGCTTTGGCGGTTTCGGAATAACCAACCAGCACTCGCTCCTCGCCCTTTGGTAGAAACTTCTTGCTGTGCGTCTTCTTTAGTACGGTGGCCTTTGTGCCGAATACTCTTATATGGCCCACATATGGTTTCTTGCCAGACCATGACTCCAACGGTGTCATATCATCCAATGTAGACGTCTCAGAGCGATTTCGCAGATATGCTGCCGTCTTCACAGCTTCTGCCCAGAAAGCCTCCTTTAGTCCAGCATGCAGAATCATGCTTCGTGCCATCTCGACTAGCGTTCGGTTCGCACGCTCTGCAACACCGTTCTGCTGGGGTGTATGCGACACAGTCAACTGCCTCTTTATGCCGTTGCTTACTAAATATTGATCGAGGACGCCACTTAAATATTCACGCCCATTATCGCTTCGAAGACACTTTATCTTTCGCCCAGTCTGTTTTTCTGCAAGCGCTTTATATTCCTTGAATTTGTCGAATAACTCATCACGTGTTTTCAAAAAACATATGTACATACACATATCGTGATTTGTCGTCAATGAAAGTGGCAAAGTAGCGCGAGCCACCAACTGAGCTTGCACTCATTGGGCCGCCTATGTCAGAATGTATTAATTCCAATACATCTTTGGCGCGATTCTCAGATTTCTTTGGAAAGCTCTTCACTTTGACTTTACACTTTTCGCATATTTCACATACGTGATCTTTCATAACAAAACACTGTGCTTTTAATCCATGCACCAGCTGATTTTTGATCATTTTATTTAGGCTGGCAAAATTCAAATGACCAAGCCGATTATGCCCCTTTATAATTTCCGAAACATTAGCATGTGCGACAAAACAGTGTTCTCCTTTTGCTTCGAGCATATACAAATTTTGTCTCTCAGTGGCCGTCAAAATTACATCGCCTTCGCGATTCTGAATGTATGTAAGCATTCTTTTGCTCGAATTTCACATTATATCCCTTTTGAACTACTTTTGACACCGATATGAAGTTACACTGCAGATCTTTCACATATAATGTATCAGTCAAATCAATTGTGATATTTTTCAATCTTAATCGCACTGTGCCATGACCATAAGCATCTATGTAATTATTTCCAGCTAGCATAATTTTCTCTTTGTGCACTTTCAAATTAATGAAGCTTGATCGGTCGCTACACAAATGTGTTGTGGCGCCGCTGTCACCATACGCTTCTCTCAAAACCACCATTTGAGTGCCTTGCTGATGCAAAAACTGCGTACGATTTCTTACTCTCTTTCTCTCTCTCGTCGCTCTCCGTTTTGTTTGCATTGTCTTTGACGCGACAATTTGCAGCTACAATGCCGAACATATTTATGGGCACAGCAAACATTTTGAGATTTTTTTGCAGTTACTCCTTAAATTGTTTGAAAAATTTTTTTGCATCAAAATTATTTTTGGAAAAAATCGAGGAAAAAAGTTTGGAAAATTGACTTTTACATAAACTCGAAATTTTCGAAGGGTACTTAATGGGCTAAGAAATGTTTTATATCATTCAAACGGAATTTGAATGACCTTTCCATTAATACCAACATGTTAACGATCAGGGAACAATTAAGCCCCCAAATCTCAAAATGTTTGCTGTGCCAATAAATAAGTTCGGCAGTGTATATGCCCGCGACGACCACACTTCCAGCAGCCATCTTGCTTTGACTTTTTCTTTTGCGCTCTGCCTTTTTCGTGTTTACCGTTGTATCCCTGCTGCGTTTGATTTTTAGCAACTGACGAAAACATTTTCTGCTCTCCCTTCTGATCTACAGTGGCTCACAGTAGAGTTGGAAAACTATCGACGATACTATCGATATATCGATAGTGGACCTGGTTTTTCCCACTTTTGATATATCGATGGCCAAAACTTCCACTATCGATAGTATTTAAGAAAAATTTACTTCTTTTGCAGACCACTTGGCAGCAAAATTTGTGGTAAGAAGGGCTGCGCTAAGCTTTATTCATAAATTTATAAATTTGTACGTTATTGTTTTAACAAATTAAGCTTAAAATAATAAATATTTACTTTGCATAAAATATTTTCTTTTATATGAAAAATTTTGAATTGGGTCTTTTGGTAGAAAATATAAATAAAACGATACTATCGATAGTATCGATGTTAACCTCTCAAAATATCGAAAATATCGAATGGCGCCAATATCGATAGTTTGCCAGCTCTAGCTCAAACTATTGGGCGTATTCCAACAAATGTGGTACCATAGATAATAAATTTTTTTTTATTTTTAGTATAAATTATTAAAAATGCAAGGTAAATCAAAATACTGCATTTTTTCACATCACAGCTTATTTTATGCAGTTACTTTTCAAGTCAACGCTGCTCAAATTCTCGGAATTTCAACGAAACTTTTTTGCTCATATGGGCATTTCCAGGATCGCGAACTCGACATTCGCACGACTTTAAATGCAAAAAAAAATGGCAAAAATTCACATTTTCAAAAATGTGTTCTCACGTGTTTAATGCATTTTATCAACTCTATTTTTATGATAAAAGACAATCTTTAAAGACCTGTGGTTTTTTAATAATTTATAGAAAACAATGCATCGCGAACGCGACCAAAAATGGAAGTCATTTTTGACTTCATCTTGACAAATGCGAAAGTCTGCGAAATGTGGCGAGTAATTTGGAAGAAAATACTCTTAAACCATAATAAAATAATGCAGCTTTCCATTTAAGAAATAATTTTGATATGTAACTACCGTTTTATATATTTTACAAGTTTTCTTAGTAATTTGTAACGTGACATCGCGAACGTGACAAGATTTCCACCTTGGTTTTCAAATAGTTTGTTCATCAAATTTTATTATATATTCCGATATATAGCTCTTAGAACTTGTTTTAAATTAAACTTTCAATATTTTTCTATATATTAAAATGGTTTATGTTACAATCTTACTGACTTAGTGACTTAGTGACTGACTTAGTGTAGTCGTTAAAATACAAACGGTCCATTTTGAAAATCAATTTTTAAGATAATAGGATATAATATGAAAAAGTGAATTTATTCCAATGTAGAATCTATGTGTTCATCCTATTGAATTTTTTCTAGCGTATATTGATAAAACAAATAACTTGAATACATTTTTGGAGGAAAATTTCACAAGATGTGAGTTTTTAATCAATTTTACGTTTTTCGTCGTGGTGGACCTTTTTCTGGAAATGCCCATATGCTTTGTTCGGCATTTCTTTAATTTTGTGTGATTGCCATTTAAGCTATTTTGTGTTCAAAGACAAAATATTATAGATTTTTAAAATGAGTCCACGCACGACATTGGAACAGCGAGAATTGGTCATACACCATTTCAAAGACGGTCTCTCGCAGCGAAAAATTGCTGAAATAGTGAACATAAAGTACCCAACAGTCCAAAAAATTATCGAGCGCTTTGTTCATGAAAACCGTTTGGGCAATAAATGGCGCTAAGCACCAAACAAGATTTTCAACGAAGACGATGAGCGTTATATAGTGAGAAAAATGAAGGCAAATCCGCGACTATCGGCTCCAAAATTGACATCTGAAGTTGCTACTGGTCTAGGCAAGAATTGTTCTGATGAAACAGTTCGCCGTGTCCTACGTGCACATGACTTAAATGGCAGAGTTGCTCGTAACAAGCCATTTATAAGCCCCAAGAATAAGCTGGCCCGGCTAACATATGCCAAAACTCACCTGTCGATGACACCAGACTTTTGGAACACAGTCATATTCGCAGATGAGTCAAAATTCAATATTTTTGGATCGGACGGAAATGCTTATGCCTGGCGAAAGGCTAATACGGAGCTACAAAAGCAAAACCTTAAAGCCACAGTAAAGCATGGTGGAGGAAGCGTAATGGTTTGGGCCTGTATGTCTGCTGCAGGTCCGGGAAAAATGGCCTTTATTGAGTCTACGATAGACAAAAACATGTACCTCAATATTCTCAAGGACAATTTGTTGCAAAGTGCGGAGGATCTGGGAATAAGCCGCAATTTCCGATTTTATCAGGAAATCGATCCAAAGCACAAGGCGGGTATTGTGCAGACTTGGCTCATATACAAGTGTCCCTATGTGATGAATCCGCCGGCTCAATCTCCAGACCTCAACGTTATTGAAAATTTGTGGTCAATTTTACAAAAAAATATTCGCAAGTACCACATTTCCAATAAAAAAGAGCTAAAAGAGGCTCTTTTGAAAGAATGGAGCAGTATTTCGTCGGAACTGACTCAAAAATTGGTCGATTCAATGCCAAAAAGACTTGAAGCTGTGGTAAACAACAAAGGCTACCATACTAAATACTGAATATTTAAATAATTATTTTTGTTTCCAAAATATTTTGATACTCTCGAGACTGCATAAAATTAGCTGTGGAACAGAAAAAACAGTATTTCGTTATTTCTTTTGGTTTTGTTAATTATAAGAAAATTATGTCAATAAATGAAGTCACTATGTTAATGTCGACATTATTTCCTTTAACCCATTTTAAGCTTATGGGTATTTAAATACTCATAAAGGTATTGACACTATAAAAATTATAGCTCGGGGCATGTGAGAGATATCGAGTCAAAATTTATTTCATAGTAAAAAGAAAAAATAAAAATATAAGTATAAAAATTGAACGGTTTAGTTATCCTTGTTATGCCTGTAGTTTTTACAGGTAAATACCTAGCTATTTTTCTGCATAGAAAATGTTATCGAAAAAAGCTGAAAAATGTATGGAAATCGAAAAAATTAAATTTGAAGATAAAATTTTTTTTTGTTTCTTTCAACTTCTAGGCACACATTTCCAAATTTCGTCAAAATCGCACCAGCCGATCTATGGGCAGCCATTAATGGGTTAATTTGGTACCACATTTGTTGCAATACGCCCAATAGTTTCAGCTCTGTAAAAGACTAAAGTAAAAAGTATGCACTGCATACTTTAAGCTGTGAGCCACTGTACGTCTGTAATGCGCCGTTCACTCTCTTCGAGCAATTTGATTTTCAGCGCGCTTAGCGATGGCAACTCATTTCGCGTCCTCACGGCGACCACGAAATTGTCGTATGCGTCCGACAAACTTGACAACAGCAATATGGAAAGACATTCTTCGCTCAAAGTAATGTCTATCTCACTTAGCTTTTCGACCAGTTCTGTAAATTTACTAATATGCTCTGTCATATTAGCTGACTCCGTCATTTTTATGCGCAACAAATGTTTAAGTAAGTTACACGACGCGCAGGCCCCATTGGCATGTGGATTTCCTTCAATCTAGCCCAGGCACTTGCCGCTGTCTCGCAATTTTTTACATGATTTATTTGTGGCGGTTTTATACAAAGTATAGTGCATTCGAGCGCCTTCTCGTCTTTTTTATCGAATAAGGCTTTCTGCTCAGCACGTTTTTCACGACACGACCACACACATACTGCCACAATGCTGAATGCATTAGAACACTCTTCATTTGAACGACCCACGCACTGTAATTTTGGTCGTCCAACTTCTCGATCGAGTTCATTACCGAATTCATCTTTGCGATTAATTATTGCCAGAACAATCGAACTATTCTGGGCCCATAACCTGTTAAGTTTATTTGGTTGCTTGATCATTTATTAACCGCTTCATGCGGACACTACTGAACCTTTCTTGTTCACACGATTCCAGCAAGTTATTCGAAATATCAGACTACATGAGAATATGTTGCTCGTAGGCAACTTAGCGACAAAAGGGCACGCATTAGAACTGCGGTGTGAACATACAAATATATTTATTTCTAACAAGTTGCATTTTAGAAACTTTAATATTTCATTAAAAAATTTTTTTATTTGCTTTTATTCAATGATATGAAAATTCGATCATGAATATCACAAATGGAAATTCAAATTAAACGGAAGAAAATTAAAATCAAAATGAAATAAAAAGTTTTTTGGGATGTATGAAAAACCGAAATGATACGGTTACTAAACGGTTACTTCGGTTTACAGAGTTTCGGCTTGAAGGTTTCGGTCAAATGAAAATTTTTTTTCGGTTACGGTTTCAGTAACGGTTTTAAATTTCAATCGGTTTTTACCGGCTAAAGGTTACGGTTTCGGTTAGGGTTTTAATCCATGGTTTAATGTATTTAAATATTTAACACAATACAACCGAACTTTTCTAAGTCGAATCACCATTATCCAAAAAAAAAGGTCGAGTTAGGGAGACTTCGAGTTAGGGAATTTTTTTTTTTTAGTTTTTTTAAAGAAACTACAAATGCATTCATTCATAAATACATTTAAAATTGCACATTTTTCTTGTTATTTTTCCTTTATCTTTTCTACAGCAATTTCACGAACCAAAATAATTATTGATGCAATACGTATTCTATCATATTGCATCAGCATGTGTTAATGTACTACATATCCAAATGAGCCGGTAACAAAAGCATAACATATAACAGAAAAAAAAAATCTGACTTTATCACTGCGGACGGCAGTCCGCGCTAGTGACGAAAGCAGCACGAAGGCGATATATACACAGGAAAATTTGAAAATTTGCTATGACTGTCCGATCAGGTCGAGTTATATACCGATCGAATGGTATCAACTTAACTTACAAATGTGCATACTAAGACTTTTGGAAACTCACCTGGTTCGTAAGATAAACAGGTGTAAGTCTGAGGGGAAAAATTTAAATTATTGGAGCTAATAGGGAAGTTGGAGCCTTTTTGAATTTTCGTTGAATTTTTTAAAATTTTCATCAAAAATACGCGTTGAATGACACCTCGATCATCGAATTCGGACAACTGGTTCAAAAAATATTTCATTTTAAAATTTTTAGGGCCCTTCCGAAAATGAGATGAAACTTCAGTCTGTCTGTTTGTTTGTATCAAATCGTTGATTTAGCTTAAAAGTTTGAATGAGGACTTGTTCCTGCTCAAAAATCAACAAACGTTTGTTCTACGACTTTTTCGAAAAATCGCTAAAATTGAAACCCTTATAGCAGTTAAACGATAAAAGCTACAGATCTATATATCGTTAAAAAGGTATTTTGAAGGGCTTGTAAGATGTTCTGTGAATAATATTTATTTATTCATATATTTTATCTTACTTCTAATTAACAATATTTAATCGAGTTCTGTACTCTTCGTGAGTTGCTTGAGAATGAGAATGGTTAATCTAAAGTTATCGATATCATCGAAAAGGTTTATCGAGTCGACGAGGTTGCCACACCACTCCCCCTCCGATGCTGCAGCTAAGGTGCAAAATGTACGTGTTTTTTTGGAGGACGCACCTCGCGCCCGCTTCGAGTTTTTATAACAGGCTGCTGTTTGTTGCCGTTAGCTGCAGGTGAAGGTGATAAAGTAGGCGAAGGTGTTATTGAATCGTCGGCTTCTATGTGGGCTGCCTTCACTCGGTCGATGGTGACAGTGTTGTGCTTGCCATTGATATCGATGACAAAATTCTTATCGTTGCGGCTGACGACTAGATAAGGTCCATCGTAAGGTGCCTTGAGCGGCGCTTTGACTGTGTCGTCGCGCAGGAAGATGTGTGTACATGTTTTGAGATCCTTTTGAATGAATACTTTGGCGGTGTCATGGTGTGACGTGTTTACAGGCTTTAGCTGTGACATAGTTGAACGTAATTGTTTGACAAATTCGCTCTCTATGTAATTGTCGGCTTGATCGTCGAAAAATTCACCTGGGAGCTTGAGTGTTGTACCGTATACCATTTCGGCTGGCGAGGCGTTGAGGTCTTCCTTAAATGTTGAACGCAGGCCGAGTAGTACGATGGGAAGGCTGTCGATCCAATTGGAATCAGTGTGACATTTTATGGCACTCTTCAGTGTTCTATGCATTCTTTCGATTATTCCGTTGGCTTGCGGGTGATATGCCGTTGTTCGCAAATGCTTGGAGCCAGTCAGCTGCGTGAGTTCCTTAAACAACCTGGATTCAAATTGTCTTCGTTGATCCGTGGTTTTAGCGTGCGGCATGCCGTAGTGTGCAATCCAACCATGCAAAAGTGCTCTGGCTACTGACTCTGCAGTCATGTCTGCTATAGGAATTGCGGCGGGCCATCGTGAATACCGGTCGATGCACGTTAGGCAGTACCTGAAGTTGTTGGAAAGTGGCAAAGGTCCGATGAGATCGATGTTTATGTGTTCGAATCGCTTGTCGGGAAGATCGAACTTCTGAAGCGCTGCTTTGTTGTGTCTGCTGACTTTGGCTTGCTGGCAGCTGATGCAGTTGTTTAACATCTGAGCAATGTCTCTTTTCATGTCCTTCCAGACAAAGCGTTCGGTGATGAGCTTCACTGTAGCGCGCTTTCCTGGATGCGATAAGCTGTGGATAGAGTTTAAGACTTGCTTGCGGTAACCGTGTGTGACATATGGACGTATACATCTTGAGGATATGTCGCAGTATAAGGACGTCACTGAATCGCCGAGCTGAATCTGTTTTAGCTGTAAAGAAGAATTTTTCATTAGTTCCGTCAATTCTGCGTCCGATTGTTGGCTGAGAGCAAGCTTTTCAAAATCTATCTGGTCATCGTTAAAAATTGCTTCAACTCTCGACAATGTGTCTGCAACTATGTTGTCTTTGCCCGAGATGTGCTGAATGTCTGTCGTGTATTCGCTGATGAAGCTGAGTTGTCGAGTCTGCTTGGGAGTAGATTTTTCTGGATTTTGTTGAAAAGCAAATGTGAGCGGCTTGTGATCGGTCAGAATTGTGCAGCTGCGCCCTTCGATCATGTGTGCGAAATACTTGACGGACAGGAAAATTGCCAGTAGCTCCCGATCGTAGGCGCTTTGTTTTTTCTGTGATTCCGATATGCGGCTTGAGTGATCCGTTTCGCAATTCGTTCAAGGCGGCGCCAACACAGAAGTTGCTCGCGTCGACGTGTAGCACGAGCTTAGCATTTGCAGAAGGATGCGTTAGTGTGGTGATGTGTGCCAAATCGGTTTTGCATTGCTCAAACATTTGGTCTGCTTCGGCATTCCATACGATTGGCGTCTTGTCCTTCTTTTTGTTGCCTATGATCAGCTTTTGTAGTTGCCCTTGCTTGAAGGCTGCGTTGGGTAAGCATCGTCTGTAGACGTTCAGCATTGCTAGAAAGCTTTTGAGCTCGTGCGCCAGTGCGGGTTTCTTGAAATCAATGAGGGCTTGTATCCGATCGTTGGTTGGTGTGATACCGGATTGCGTGATGTGGTAGCCAAGAAAATCTACCTGCTGTTGTCCAAAGATGCATTTTGAAGCGTTTATGCGCAGTCCGTGCTGCCGCAGTCTGCTGAAAACCTCTTTGACGTGTTGGTAGTGTTCGTCTGCGTTTTGCGATGCGATGCAAATGTCGTCTATGTAGACTATGACGTTGTCCATATCTCGAAAGATTTGGTCCATGAAGCGCTGAAACGTTTGGCTTGCGTTGCATAAGCCAAATGTCATCACGTTGAATTCGTACAGGCCAAATGGTGTGATGATTGCGGTTTTGCTGCGATGCTCTGGGGCGATTGGTATCTGATGATAAGCTCGTTCCAGATCGATTGTTGTGAAGATTGACTTGCCATTGAGCTTGTACGAAAAGTCGTGAATGTGCGGCAATGGATATCTATCAGGCTTTGTGATATGATTTAATCGTCTGTAATCACCGCAAGGTCGCCATTCGTTTTTGTTCTTCTTGGGTGCCATATGTAGAGGACTTGCCCACTGGCTGCTGCTTGGACTGCAAATGCCTTGTTTAAGCATGTAGTCAAATTCCCTCTTAGCTATTGCTAACTTCTCTGGGTTTAATCGACGTGCTTTTGATACCACTGGCTGGTCCTTTGTGAAGATGTGATGCTGTACTGATGTTTTTACATCGTGTGTAGCATATTTGCAGGGCAAGGTCAAGTCTGTGTACTCACGTAGAAGTGATTCGAAGCGGTCGCTGCTTATTGGGGAAACAGTGTGCAGCCTTTCGAATTCTACGCAGCAAGTTGTACCTCGTATGTGCAGCTTTGTAGAGCTGTCTCTGAGGATTTTCTGCGTACGTCGACGAGTAGCCCGTAGTGGTGTAGGAAATCCGCTCCTATTATAGGTTTTGTGACGTCGGCGATGACAAATTGCCAGTCCATTTTTCTGCGCAGGCCGAAGTTGACTGTAGCGATTTTAGTGCCAAACGTTTTTATTGGGGTGCCGTTTGCTGCATATAAATAATTTGTGGGTTGAGCGTTGCGATCTGTGGGAGGTAAAACTGAAAAATCTGCGCCTGTGTCGATCAAGTATCTGACTTTTGTTGCTTGGTCTGTGACGAATAATCGACGGCTGGTTGCGCCCACTCTGTACGCCGTCTCTGACAGAGTGGCTCTTAGTTTTCCGGATTGAGCTTTTTGAAATCGCATGGCTCTGTGCATCGTCTGGCTTTGGCCCCAAATCTGCCGTGATAGTAGCAGAACGTTGAGCGGTCAGGTGATTTCGAGTTGCTGCGTGACTGGTTCTTCGATGCTGATACAGATTTAAGTTTTCGCAATTCCTTGCGCAACTCGTCAATTTCTGTACGAAGTTTGGCGTCGCTGACGTTTTCTTGTAGAGCGCAAACTGTTGAATGGCTTTCCAGAACCTTGTCTGCTTGCAGAGATACCTTGGCCGAGTCGCCGTCAACAATAGACACGATCGCGCGAACGTTTTTTGGAAGACGTTCCAGCCATAGTGATTTGATGGCCTCATCAGAAATTTGTGTGCCTGCTAGATCCTTCATGCGCTTCAGCAGCTGTAATGGTTTGAGATCGCCCAACTGGATCTCGTGAATGAGTTTGTTTAGCTTGCGCTGATTAGAATCAGTATACTCGTTGATGAGAGCCGTTTTAATTGCGTCGTATTTGTTGACCTGTGGTGGGTCTTGGATAATGTCAGCAATGTGTACCAGATATTGCGGTTCCAGAGATGCGATCACTTGGTGATACTTTGTGGCATCAGTAGATATACCTGATACTGCGAATTGCGACTCCATTTGTATGAAGTATAAGTCTGGTTGTTCTTTGCAAAAAGATGGCGGCTTGACGCCGACACGAAAAATTTCATGACTAGTCTGAATCTGGGATGTGTCGTGTGCGCATTGTTCATGAATGTTGGCGCTGGTTCCGGCTTTCTGCTCCATATCGGTTTCGTTGGTCATTTTCAACGCGTTGTGTGAGTTTGCAATAATGCGCCTTATTTCACAATTCTTGGCAATGTGTGTGTGTGCAATAAGCGTGCACGGTTGCGTCAGCCAATTTTAGCAATCTGTCGAAGTAGTTGAAGGATTACTGCAAACTTTGCGTGAATCGGAACTTCGGGGTCACCAATGTAAGATGTGCTGTGAATAATATTTATTCATCTAATTTATCTTACTTCTAATTAATAATATTTAATCGAGTTCTGTTCTCTTCGTGAGTTGCTTGAGAATGAGTATGGTTAATCTAAAGTTATCGATATCAGTGAAAAGGTTTATCGAGTCGACGAGGTTGCCACAGGCTGTTATGCATACCTTTTAACTTTTTTTCTTAAGTACATAGGCAAATTGCTACAGGTGACATAAGATATTTTCCCCCACATTTTGGCGGTTTTTGAGAAAACGCCGCTTTTTTTTTTTTAATTTCAAAATGTTTAAGTTTGTAAAATTTCGCGTTTTTTGATATATGACACAAACATTTTTACCGATAGGTTTGGAAGATATAACCTATTAACTGAATATATACGTTTTACTTTGAATTGGAATAGGGCAGCAGTAGCAATTACATTTGACTAACAGTCCAGTGACAATAAAATCTATAATCAGACAGTCGTTCTTAAAGATCACCAGTGGCGCAAAGTGTAGAGCGTCCGATTTTTGCTTAAAATAAAGAATCGCTGTAGTCAGATCTGTCTGTGTGCATATTGAAAACCTTCTAGCAGAGTAATAATGCCAGAAGCATATATAAATAAAATATTTATGTGAAGCGAAAATAACCAGTGCTGCCAGCCAGTTTAGTTTTGTCTTGCAACATTGGGGGCTTTTATTTAATCATATGATTAAATGTGTTTTTAATTCTCTTTATTATATAGTTATTGAATTGTTTAATGTACAAATGTCAAAAGCAGAGGCAATTGCAAAAATTTCTGATATCTCCATAAAAAAACCGCTTTACGAGGTAAAAGTCTAGTGACGAAAACATTTCCATGCCCCATATTTTCTGATATCCAATTTTGTGACAAAATATATTAAATTTTGTATATATGTTAATATATTATCAGGCATGCCACATAAATCTCTTTCACTTGAATTTCACGTCAATTTCATTTCTCCGTGCCACAGTCCAATCACCTAAACAATTTTGGGTGAGATGAAATCATCGCTCAATTCACTGGCATCCGATGCCATGAGAATAATGTCACATTTTTTGTCCGAATTTTTGAATTTAGAGTTGTCTAGTAGTTTGTATTGTTTGCCGCGCCAATAACTTTTAAATTTTTTTAAGCTATAAAATATCAATTATTATATAAATAAATTGAATTATATAAATTCAATAAGAAATAAAATAAAAATTGTATATTCTGCAATGATAAATTTAAAAAATTTGCTAAACAAACCCTTGGGAAATTTAATCTGAGAAGGGGCCAACCCTAGTAGCCTAGTACGAAAAGGTTGATGAACATGCTTAAAAACCTAAATCACACGAACTTCTGTGGCACGGAGAAATTTTCGAAGTGGAATTGCTTTTTCTGAAATCACTTTCACTAGTGTTTTTTGTGGCATGCCTGTATATTATTTCTGATATCCAATTTTGTGATGAATAATATTAAGTTTTACACATAAATTATTTTAAACAAAGTTTTGGAACTCGGCACATTGCGCTAAAATGTCTCAATTCTTCAGACCAAATAAAACTCACTGTTTTGCGCAGTGCCGAATGCAAAAATTTTGTTTAAAATGATTTATGTGTAAAACTTAATATTATTCGTCACAAAATTGGATATCAGAAATTTTGGGGCATGAAAATGTTTTCGTCACTAGACTTTTACCTCGTAAAAAAGTTTTTTTTATGGGATATCAGAAATTTTTGAATAAGACATCAGAAATTTTAAAATGGCAATATTTGATGTGTTGATTTTTCTTAAATTGTCAAAATGTGGGAAAAAAATACCTTATTTAACCTGTAACTGTTTACCCTTATAATTAAAAAAAAACTTTTAAAGTATGCCTAAGAGCTCTTCGAAATACCTTTTCAACGATATATAGATCGCATCTGTAGCTTCTATCATTTGGATGCTATGGCGGCTTTTTTCGAAAAAGTCGTAGAACAAACGTCTCTAGACTTTTGAGCGGGAACAAGTCCTCATTCAAACTTTTAAGCTAAATCAACGCTTTGATACTAACAAACAGACAAACAAACAGACAGACTGACTTTTCATCTCGTTTTGAGAAGGGCACCAAAAATTTCAAAATTAATTATCTTCTGAACCAGTGATCGGATTTTGATGATCAAGGTGTCATTCGACGCGTATTTTTGATTAGAATAGTTAAAAAAAAAATCAAAAAGGCTCCAACGGCCCCATTAGCTCCAATCATTTAAATTTTGTCTCTCCTACTTACACCTGTTTATCTCACGAACCAGGTGAGTTTTCAAGAGTCTTAATATGCACATTTGTAAGTTTAATTGATACCCTGATCGGGCAATCATAGCAAATTTTCCATTCTTCCTGTGTATATATGCTAGTCGCTTTTGCACACTTCGTGCTGCTTTCGTCACTAGCGCGGACTGCCGTCCGCAGTGATAGATAAAGAATTAACACTTAATGAAAATGAGACTAGCAATGATGATAATCAACAAAATGTCAATAGAAATAATGAAACTAATTGTAATGAAAATGTAATTAGAAATAATGAAACTAATTGTAATGAAAATTTAAATAGTGATAAGAGGAAAGATAAAATTGAAAATGTACAATGTAGTATGATAACAAGAAGTATGACAACGAGGACCAGAGTTCCTTAATGTCAGGATTGGCCGAGTTGTAGCAATAACATAACAATAACATAGTCTGTAAGTTTACTGTGCAATAACTGTTAGCACTCTCTCAACAGCCTTGCTGAGAAAGCACATAGGGATACATAATAATTAATAAGAGGGAGCGAAATCAATCTGGATCAAGCTACGAACATAAACGGGCGTGCATTTGTCATTACTACACAAATAACCTTTTTAATAAAGCAAAATCCAGTTTTTTACTTATATTTGATGAAGTATTTTCTGATTTTTTTACATATTTAGATTGAGTGTTTTCTCCTTAGCTTTCTTTACCAGCTTTAAACGCTTTTGAAAACCGCTGCAAGTGGCACGGACGGTGTCTTTGGCTATTTCTTCCCAACATTTTTGTAATAGCCTCTTGAATTGCTCAAACTCCATGTTTTTTAAGTCTTTAATTTGTCCATAATTTGTTATTGCTAGTCAGATCGCTTGCCAAGCTTGTCGCATAAACACAATCATTCTATTGGTCGTGGTTTTTCTGTAGCATCTGTCAAAAAATGTATTTTGACGGTCCTTACGACCGTGAATCAATTTATTTTTCTAATGGTCTTACGTCTCAGATAAAGCTTCTTGGCCATTTCTCGTCCTGAAATTGCTTAATTTCTTCTTTTTTGTTCACGTACAGTCTTAACAAATCCAGGAGAATTACGGTAGTTTTTCGACCTTCGTTTTTTGCTTTTTTATACTTCTATGTTTTCTTGAAGCGAGCCATAGTGAATTGCCCAAATCTGCGAGTCAGTCCTATACTTTTTAGCAATTTAAAAATTTTGAAATTTTTTTCCCCCTCTTAATTTAATTTTTGCATTAGCTTTCTTTTTACTTTTATTGTTGGCAAACTTTGCACAGACAATATATGAACTGACTTCTAAGTAAATTGATTTCAAAATATACTTAAGTGGAAGAAATAATAACGAGTGCTTATCTGTGCGGGTTTGTTTAGGCACAGTATCGCTTCAAAAAAGTGCGACACCTATAAGGGCCCACCCTGTAAAAAAAATAGTGTGACCAATGGTCACATTTGACCAGACTTGGTTAAAAGCCGACTACTATCACTGCGGACGGCAGTCCGCGCTAGTGACGAAAGCAGCACGAAGGGTGCGAAGGCGACTAGCATATATACACAGGAAGAATGGAAGATTTGCTATGACTGTCCGGTTAGGTCGAGTTATATACCGATCGAAAGGTATAAACTTTACTTACAAATGTGCATACTAAGAGTTTCGGAAACTCACCTGGTTCGTGAGATAAACAGGTGTAAGTGGGAGGGGAATAATTTAAATTATTGGAGCTAATGGGGCCGTTAGAGCGTTTTTGAATTTTCGCTGATTTTTTTACAATTTTCATCAAAAATACGCGTCGAATGAATAATTATTTTTAGGGGCCTTCCGAAAATGAGATGAAAAGTCAGTATGTCTGTCTGTTTGTTTGTTTGGATCAAATCGTTGATTTAGCTTTAAAGTTTGAATGAGGACTTGTTCCTGCTTAAAAACCTATATACGTATACGTTTGTTCTACGATTTTTCCAAAAATCGCTAGTTTAGCGGGAAGTTGCTAAAGACCGCTAAAATTGAAACCCTTATAGCAGTCAAACGATAAAAGCTACAGATGCGATCTATATATCTTTGAAAAGGTATTTTGAAGGCCTGTTATGCATACCTTTTACTTTTTTCTAAAGTACATAGGAAAATTGCTACAGGTGACATAAGGTATTTTCCCCCACATTTTGGCGGTTTTTGAGAAAACGCCGCTAACGATTTTTTTTAAATGTCAGTATGTTTTAGTTTGTAAAATTTTGCGTTTTTTGATATATGACACAAAAAATTTTACCGATAGGTTTGGAAGATGTAACCTATTAACTGAATATATACGTTTTACTTGAATCGAAATAGGGCAGCAGCAAAGAAAATGTCATAGTAGCCAGTTTGTTTGTTTGGATCAAATCGTTGATTTAGCTTAAATGTTTGAATGAGGACTTGTTCCTGTTCAAAAATCTAGAAACGTTTGTTCTACGACTTTTTCGAAAAATCGCTAGTTTAGCGGGAAATCGCTAAAAGCCGCTAAAATTGAAACCCCCATAGCATCCAAACGATAGAAGCTACAGATGCGATCTATATATCGTTGAATAGGTATTTCGAAGGGCTCTTGGGCTCTGCTTGCAGCGTAATGCGGAAATTACCTGTTAACTGAATATATACATTTTACTTAGAATTGGAATAGGACAGCAGCAGCAAAGTGTCATAGCAGCCAGAGTTGAAGAGTGCTGATAGCTTTTGCGCTGGGCATGTGTGTTTGTAAAGGGGACCGGTGTTGCCAGACAGTTTGTTTTAGCTGTACAAACAGTAAACAAAATTGACAAAGCTATACTTCCAAAAAGTATTGAAATTTCAAAATTTCTGATGTCTTTTTCAAAAATTTCTGATATCCCATAAAAAAACCTCTTTACGAGGTAAAAGTCTAGTGACGAAAACATTTTCATACCCCAAAATTTCTGATATCCAATTTTCTGACGAATAATTTTAAGTTTTACGCATAAATTATTTTCAACAAAATTTTCGCATTCGGCACTGCGCAAAACGGTGAATTTTATTTGTTATGAAGAATTGAGACATTTTAGCGCAATGTGCCGAGTGCCAAAATTTTGTTTAAAATAATTTATGTGTAAAACTTAAAATTATTCGTCAGAAAATTGGATATCAGAAATTTTGGGGTATGAAAATGTTTTCGTCACTAGACTTTTACCTCGTAAAGAGGTTTTTTTATGGGATTAAAAAACTACACGCGTATAGACGGATCACAAACACATACAGGGGTGCCACAGAAATTGCTTTCGCTTGAATTTCACTTACATTTCATACAAATTTAAGTAAAATTCAAGCGAAATCTGTTGCTGTGGCACCCCTGATAATTTTTTTTTAATACATACCTTACAATAGTGTAACAAAAAATTACTTAGCCGTAAAAGTTAATATTTTAGGTTTTAAAATTGACCTTAAAACACATATAATTTGCCAGCAAATATCTGTTAACCACGTGGTCAAAAATACATTAATTTTAAAAGATTACAGCAAGACAGAAATGCATGTAAAAGCTTTCGCGAAAGCTTTTTGCAAGCTCTCTGACGAATTGCAAATCAGAAGGAATAAAATAATTGGCGTAGTTTAGAAAATTGGACTTTCGCGCCGCTAGTTTCGACGTTTCGCCCACTGTGAGATGGTGAAACTGATTTGCACTAATCTGATTTTAAATACCCTTCCTCATTGCAGGCATGCACACATTTTACATTAAACTTAATTTCTTTGAAAACACCATGTGTTTTTGTTTCTGCAGATTATTTGTTAATATGTCTGCTACCATCTTATCCGTAGAGAGATATTTAATCATAATCTGCCCTTTCTTAATTACATCACGTAATCTTTATTACATCAGTGATACCTTATGTTGATGTGTTTCGATCTCGAGTGATGTACTGGGTTTTCTGCCAATTGCTGCGCGCTCAAATTGTCTTCAGACAAAAACGTTGGTGTGTCCAAATTGCCGCAGCCGATTTCTACTATCAGTCTTCGTGAAACGATAGCCTCCTTGAACGCCTTTGACAGAGCCATGTATTCTGCTTCGGTACTGCTGAGAGCCACACTTTGTTGCTTCTCTGACTTCCAAGAAATGGGACCACCAGCCAGATAGAAAGTGTATCCAGTAAACGATTTGCGATCTGTCTGGTCGCCTGCCCAGTCGGCATCTACATATCCCATAAAGGACTGCTCGCACTTTTTGTAGTGTAGCTTGCAGTCCTGTGTTCCGGCCAAGTATCTCAGCAGATGTTTAACCGCTGACATATGCTCGATATGTGAATCCTTATTCCATTGTGCCAGTTTAGTTACTGAGTGTATAATGTCTGGTCTCGTAGACAGCCCAATTCACATCAATTCGGCAATAATTGATTGATACGAAGTAACGTCCACCTTATGGCATTCATTGTTACGACAAGCAACCTGATGACCACGTTCTAGTGGAGTAGCCGTTGATCTGCATTTCTCAATACCATGTCGCTGCAGGAACTCCCGAATGTATTGCGTCTGGCATACCGTGATGTCGTCTAGATCACCTTCCCGCTATACTTCGATACCCAGGAATAGCCGCAATGGTCCTTTGTCCACACATTCAAACGATTTCGAAATCTTCGCCTTGATGTTTAGTAAGTCGTTCTATCCTGACAGGCCATAAAAAAACAGGAACAAAGCCAATCTTGCGTAACACTCCGTCGAGTTTTGCGTTCCTTTCCCTTCCTGCTTGTTTCAATCCGTAGATGGCTTTCTTCAGCAACAACACCTTGCTAAGCTGATTGACATCCTTTTAGCGACATGGTTGTTTCATTAATACAGTATCTGTCAGATCACTGTTGAGGTAGGCAGTGCACACATCCATTTGATGTAGGTACAATTTTAGCTCCACCGCTAAAGCCAATATTAGACGTATGCTCTCCAGTCTGCATACCGGTGAGAACGTCTCCGTATAGTTGACTCCGTACTCTTGTGCACATCCCTTTGCTACAAGCCGTGCTTTGTAGCGTTCCACTTCGCCATCAGCGCCACGTTTGATGCTATAGACCCGTTTGCTTCCTATAGCTCGCCGTCTGGCGAGCCTGTTAGTTGCCATGTCTGGTTCTTCATCAAAGCCTTGTATTCTTTTTCCATAGCCTTACGCCAAAGTTCTGCATCGGTGAAGCCAATTGCATCCTCGTAGGTCACAGGAATTAATAAGTTTGGCCTGCCTGGCCCAACACGCTGCTCTTCCTCAGCACTTAGAAAGCCCCCGCTGCAAATGCTGTCTTTGTTTATGCCGACGCACAGTGCACTATGGGGTATTTTACTGAAAATATGTCATTTATTAATAACTCGTAAACTAAGCAAGATATTTTGATGCGGTTTTTTTCTAGTATTATAAAAACTCTTCGACATTTTTTGGAAAAGGGGGCGTGGCACCATCTCCGCCCCAGATTTTTCTTTTAATTTTTTTTTTGGTACCCAGTAAGTTTATGATTTATATTGTAACTAGCAAGCTTTTACCTTATATATAATTAGCAATATAAAAAAAAAAGTATTTGTTGGACATAGAAAGTTGTAAGCCCTCTTAGACAGCTGTGAGCAAAAATTAAAAAAAAAATTAGGGGGCGGATATGGGGCCACGTTCCCTTTTCAAAAAATTTCGAAGGGTTTTTATAACACTAGAAAAAAACCGCATTAAAATATCTTGCTTATTTTACGAGTTTTTAATAAATGATACAGAAACAGATCAAATTCTCCATACGAAAAGCGAGAAAATAAGCACTGAAAAATTGTGTGGTTTCGTGATAAAAAATTGGATTGGGAAAAAGGCGAACCGAGGCGCACCTTGAGGTAAACTTTTCTGAATAAAGAAATATTGACTCTACAACATGGACAAGGACTCACTTTCAACAACTTTCAACATTTCTGTTAAACTCTTCCCAAAGTTTAACTTTACTTTCCAAAATTAGACATTGACACCACTTGCTAAATACACAAATTATTAAAAAGCCACGTACAAAAACAACAATCTATAAGCAGAAACACGTAGTACAAACCTGAGCAGTTAACATCCATTTCAAATTGGTATTTATAAACTGATTCTCTTTTATGTGTTTCAATTTGAAAATTCACTTAAATTTTGCAGTTAACAAAAGCACGCGGGCATCGGTTGAAACAGCTGACTTAAACAGCTGGTATCTTAACATTGGACTGTCATGTTAATATTTCTGGTATGTAACATAACATTTTGAAGTGTTTATTATATGTTAGCATTAAAAAACCATACATTTGCATACTTTTGAAAAATGAATAAATGACACTTTTTCGGTAAAATACCCCATAGTGCAGTGGGAGAAACGGCAGATTTAGCGGCGATTAATTAATAGCTTCTATAAAAATGGATAATTTTGTTTTGTATTTTAATATACCTCAAGTCAAAATTTATATCAAAAAAATTTTATTTTTTAGTGCAAATTTTTTTTTATTCTTTTTTTTTAATTTTGTTTAAAACTGCTCTACTCGATATCTGAGTAGTTTCGCCCAAATTTAAGGCATTTATTGTGCAATTTTTACACATTTTATTTTTCAATATTTATAAAATACTAGGGGGCTCTGCCCCCTGCTCGCTTCGCTCGCCAACCCCCGCTCGCTTCGCTCGCAAAATTGCAATGAAGGTCTTTTGTGTCCAAGCTTCAACTGATCGCTTCGCTCGCCAACCCGCAGCTCGCTTCGCTCTCAAAAATTTAAAAGAACTCCTTTAGTTGTCCGGCTTAACAAATTAAAACCACATAAGAGGGTCCGTCCCCTGCTCGCTTCGCTCGCAAAATTAAAAAGAAGGTCCTTAGTAGACCGCTTTAACAAATGTATATAATATAGCATTTTTTGTAAAAATAAACGGAAATATTCAACTTCCGCTGTCCGCGGCTTTAATGTTTCTTCCTTGCAATTGAACTTTGGCTAAAAGTTAGATTTAGTGATTTGGCGGGAAAAATACAGATTTGGCGGGAAAAAGCTAAATTTAGCGGGAAAAAGCTAAAATTGAGGAAAATTCAAAATTTAGCAAAAAGAGTTAATGTGTGAATTTTCTAAGATATCTCATACAACAACAGAGTTTTTGATTCTAAAGGATAATTTGCATCCGATTGATCCTAAGGCAGCTATATAATATAGTCATCCGACTTTGACAAAATTTGGTAAGAATGTAAGAGACAGTACCAGACATAAAATCTGTGAGTTTGATTGAGATATCTTAAGAAACAAAATAGTTTTTCATACTAATGGATATTTTGCATCCGATTGTTCCTATGGCAGCTATATGATATAGTCACCCGACTTTGAATGTAAAGGACAGTCCCAGACATAAAATCTGTGAGTTTGGTTGAGATATCTTAGGAAACAAAAAAGTTGTTCATACTAAAGGTTATTTTCATCCGATTGTTCCTATGGCAGCTATATGATATAGTCACCCGACTTTGACCAAAATTAGTCAGAATGTAAAAGACAGTACCAAACATATAATCTGTGAGTTTGGTTAAGATATCTTACGAAACAAAAAAGGTTTTCATACTAAGCAATTCCGTGAACTTTGACCCCGATTTAACCCACTTAGAGGTCGAATTTCGCAAAACGCCGTCTTATTGCACGATGAAATTATCTCATCTATGTTGTGTGCAAATTTCAGCTTTCTATCTTTTACCGTTTGGGCTACACGTTGATTCTCAGTGAGTCAGTCAGTCAGTCAGCACAAAGAATTTTATATACAAGGTGGCGCAAAAGAAGTCACCCTATTGGAAGATGCTCTCATTTTTGTAAATGGCCGCCAATGTCAAATCTGTTTTGACATTTGTGGACTAGACAGATGTAGAACACAAGTGAACAAGCCATGGAGCGATACACTCCCCAAGAACGCGGAATAATTGTAAAAATGTAATAATAATAACCGCTTAATCTCTCGTTTTTGAGATTTGCACTGGCCGGCCAGATCACCCGATTTAACCGTTCAAGACTTCTTTTATGGGGTTTTTGGAGTCGCGGGCTTATATCAACAAGCCTCAATCTCTTGAATCCATAAAGAGAATATTGGCCTGGAATGCAAGAGCCTGTCGCTCGAAGCTCTGGCAAAAGTGATGGGAAATGCTATAAAACGGGCGTATGGTCATCAACTCTGGCAGCGAACACTTGGCCGATATCATTTTCTCGTCTTGACCAATAAAATTCTAAGGGTTCAAATAAACATAATCAGAAAACAGAATCGAAGTTTTTCATTTAGAAAAAAAATAAGAGCCAAACAACATCGGATGACTTCTTTTGCGCCACCTTGTATATAGAAGATAGATATTTACACATCTTTATAAATTTTAGTATGAATTGGACAACAATATCATCCCCGGGAATTTTATTTTTTCGCGCAAATGCAAGTCAAGTTAGAGAAATAATCAGTCCAGAATAAAAACATATGTTATTTTAAAAAATTTTGTTTTTGTTATAAAATCTTTTTTTATAATTAAATTTTACACAATTTTTACTTTTACAATACTTTTTTAACATAACCATTTTAATCATAAATTTTTTGTTCATTTGTAGCTCAATTCACTATCGGATGAGAAATAATTTGAAAGGTCTTCATCTACTTCTTCATTTAATTTTGTTGTTATCTATTAGTACATAATTTTTGGAAGATGAAACTGAAACTGAGGAACTGAAAATTCAGTTCGTGTCTTCCAGTACCTAAATTGAGGTCACCAATAATGAACTTGTATCATCTTGTTGCTTTTTTCAAAATTCGTAGGAATTCGATAATTTTTTTCCATTTCATGGTCAATATTTTTGAGAAATTATATTTTCAGAGTTACTTTATTATGTTTATTTCTATCAATAACATTGGTGGGTCCACTGAAAAAAGTTTTTTTAAAGTATAATTTCCCGTAAGCCATTCATTAAATCGCATTCGCTTGGACACTGACATTGAAGCTAAAAAAAAATTAATTGAAAAATAATATGCGGAAATATGCAGCTCATTTAGGACATTTCCACAGTAGAAAACATCGACTTATTTTAAAAAAATACAATGATACCGAACCCGGTCGCCCTTGAGAAGTTCAGCTCTGCGAAAGCTTAGTTCATTGGTAAACATTGCATTTTTTACAAGCAATACAATAGATATTAAATTATTGGACAAAACACAATCACAGGTCACAAACACATATTTTGTTATAAATAACATACATCTTTCTTTATATATTAGCACAAATTTGAATGAAAATACAATATATGCAATCTGTAGGCCAATTTCAATCACGTGCTTAAAATTGCCGGTATAACGGCTTGCAGCAGCTGATGGAACATGTGGTCTGTTTGAAGCTCTGCAGCTGTACGAATATTGAGAGAAAAGCAAAACGAAAATTGTTTTAGGCTCATTTGATATATTAGTTATCGATTACAAAATGATCTGAGCCTTGAACATTTTTTATGCCAACGTTGTCTTCGTCGTGTAAGTTTTTGTCATTGTTTATGCCGACGTTGACATCGTCGTATGAGCCTTCATCGTCTTGTCTGTCATCCTTCTTGTCGGTTAGCTATTCTCCGGCTAAATCCAAATCAAAAACTGACTTCTCTGAATGTCTTAGATTAGCGTCATCTTGTTCATCAAAAAGCACATCTCTTTTCTCGATGACTTGTCGATAGCTCGGATCATAAAGACGATAGCCTTTGGCAGTCCTTGAGTAACCGACCATTCGGTAACCCTTGCCTTTAGCTATAAACTTGCTTCGGCTATGACCTTTGTCCAAATCCACTGCAATAGAACCAAAAACTTTTAGATGACTTACTGAAGGTTTTTTACCGTTCCACGCTTTCATTGGAGTTGTCTCATTCAGTGCTCTCAATGACTCCTTCAGTCCAGAATGTACCAGTAAACATCGTGACATCTCAACAATCGTGCGGTTGGCCCTCTCCGCCACGCCGTTCTGTTGTGGTGTGTACGGAATCGTCAGCTACCGTTGTCGCTGCGAATACAGTTCATCTTCTTCCCAGTTTGCCGCTCGCCCAGATGTTTAAACTCCACAAACTTTGAGAATACTTCATCTTTGCTTTTTATAATGTAAAAAAAGATTCTCCTCGATTTGTCATCGATAAATATGAGGAAATGTCGATTGCCTCCAAGCGTTCGTGTCTCAAACGGTCCGCAAACATCCGAATGAACCAATTCCAAAACATCGGATGCTTTGTTGTCACTTGAGCATGGAAATTGTTGCACATGAATTTTGCTGAGCATACATGTTTTGCACGATGAGTTTGGGGATAGCGATAACGTTTCCATGCCACGCAAATCCGCCAAACTATTGTAATTCAGATGTCCGTAGCGCCTGTGCCACAGTGCTCCATCGACGCTTGCCGCAAAACATTTGGTGCTCTTGCCTTCAAAAGTGTACAGAATTTCATCCTTGTCAGCCTCCAAAATGCATTCGCCTTGTTGAATGATTTTTACGCGCTTCTGATCAAAATGCACAATATTGCCTTTTGACACGCATTGACTGACCGACATAAAATTTCCAATAATTTCTGGCACATGCAGAACATTGCTCATAACAATCGTGAGCGGTCTATCTTTAGCTTCAACTCACCTATGCCTTTAGCGCGTAGTAAGCTGTCTCCTGTTAGGATCATTTTTGTATGTTCCTTCAATGTTGTAAAAAGCGTTTTTTCACAACACAAGTGGCTGGTCGTGCCTCCATCCAGACACCATTTTGTGCGATCAAACTTTTTTGCATCTAGCTCACCCAACAAACTACACTGCCTTTGTGTTTGTTCCTTCTTTGTGTCTATCTCTTTGTCAGCACTCTCGCTTCTACATTCTGCCTTCATATGCCCGCGCCTTCCGCAATTGTAGCAATTGCTGTTATTCTTTGCACCTATTTTCGCACTCTTTGCCGAAAATGCTTGCGCTGGGTCCTGCTCTTTTTCATCAGCTGCTCTTCTCTCTCCTTCTTCTTTTATTTTAATTCAAAGAATTTCGAATTCCGGCATTGTGTCTAGCGACTCAATCGCCACAACGAAATTTTCGTATTCCTTAGGAGGCCTGGATAATAAGATGATCGCTCGTAGCTTGTTACTTATCTGTACTCCTACAGCAGCTAGCTGATCTGAGACTTCAAAAAATGCATTCATGTGACTGTTCATGCTCTGTCCTGGTGACATTTTCAGACTCAGCAACTTCTTGTATAGTGCTACTTCTAACACTGGTCCAGTTGGCTGATTAACCCTCTGCAGTTTTGACCATGCCTCAAACGAAGTTGGGCAAATCTTTATGTACACCAACTGCAATGCCTTGACGCTTAGTGTAATTGTGGCCAAGGCCCTGCTGTCCTTGCCAATCCAATCAAAATCCTTGTGCGCATCCTCCTGCCTTAATACGACCGATGCCAAGTTCCATAACCCAGCATGCACCAAAGCGCTGCGCATCTGTATGCTCCAGGATTCGTAATTTCCTTCTTCCAGCTTCTCTATTTGGTATAAGCCATTCATATTGTATTTGTATTTATTCGTTTTTCTTCCTAGCGCTAAAGTATGTACATTAGAGTGCATCGAATTGTATGGGCCCAAAAAAATGAAAAAATGGTAACCCATTTTCGTAATCTGTGGTCAATTCTAAGATATTTTCACGAAATATAGTTTTAAAATCAGTTATTGAAAATGCTATGCTACATCAGAGTATTTTTTTTTGCTGCCGCTATTGCTCTGATTTCGATCGGCTCTGAAGCACAGCAGAGAGCACAAAAACAAAACGGTTGTTCTTCTGCTCTGCTTTGTAGCACAGAACGTCGGAGTACAGAGTAAAAGCATCAGCAAAAAATGTGCGGCTGACTATTTGTAGTTGTAGTAAGAGCGCAAGCATCGACAGCTAGATGCAAGCTGAGCGAACGAAAATTATTTTTGTGCTTATGCGAGAGAGCATATGGGCATTTCCATACTCGCGCACGGGACATTCGTACACATTCAAAGTAAAAAAACGGTAAAAAGCAAACGGTTTTTTTTTCTGATGAAGGGCTTAACATATAGCATTTGATTAGCTCTTTCATTGGTGCAAAGAGTGATTTTGGGTAATTTTTCATTTTAAAAATAATAGAAAAATTCAAGTGATTCGCACGGGACACAAAACGGAAGTGACTTGTGAGGTCAACCAATTCAAACGCCAATTTCAGCGAATCCAGAGGCAATATTTTAATGCAACTTACTTTTAACTCTTGTGCATTGATGCCTCTTAAAAATGGTTATGATTTTTTTCAAAGATGACTTGCACTTTTTTTTAAATTCAATTTGACGTAAATTCGCACGGGACATCGCGCACGGGACATTTTTTACCATCACTTTTTAATGTTCTTTCTGTCTCTCTATTTAAAAATTATATGTCCAAAACAGCCCGAAAAACTTATTTAAATTAAATTTTCAATATATTTCTTTGAATTAAAATGGTTCATGTTACAATTTTACTGACCTACTAAGTGTAATCGTTAAAATACAAACGGTCCATTTTGGAAGTCAATTTTTAAGAAAATTGACATAAATATGAAAAAGTGAATTTATTCCAATGTAGAATCTATATGTTCATCCTATTGAATTTTTTCCAGTGTATATTGCTTAAATAAATAACTTAAATACATTTCTGGAAGAAAATTTCAAAAGATTTGAATTTCTGATCAATTTTACGTTTTTGGCCGCGGTGGACCTTTCTGTGGAAATGCCCATATGCATTCTTTATCTCTTTCCCTTCTGTTGTTGCTATCGTTTCTGCTTCGTAGTCGCTCTTTGTAGTTGCTCTCTAAGCAGTCAGTATTTTTTCTAAGTATTTTGCCGCATATCAGATTGTACCGCTATATATTTTATTTATTTTCCAATAGTGTCTTTACTTAATATATATATGTATATATGAAACATATTACAAAAATAAAACATTAAATTTCAAACATAATAATAATAATTTCAATTATGAATCATGACTTAATAATAATAATTTCAATTATGATTTTCTTCATCTTCAAATGAAGGGAAATTTTTAATGGCACTATCCAAATGGGTTGAGTTTAGTTTGACAAGTAAAATATTTTCTAATGTGTCGTGGTTTAACCTATTCCGATTGTCGGCCAATATAAGTTTTAATGATGAAAATGCGCGTTCGATTGTGACCTAAATAAAATTAAAAGTTATTAACATATTTCTTGCAGCATTAGCAATTCTTCTTACTTGTGTTGGCGGAATGGCAAAGCATACTTTGCTTAGTGCATACAGTTCAGGATCAGACGACTTTCTTTCTCTCCAGAAGTTCAATACATTGACATTTGCTTTCATGTAAGGGAGTTTTAGTGTTTCGATTTTTGTAAAAACATCCGTGCATTCATCTACTGGCGACATCGTAGATTCCAAATAGCTGTCTAACAAGTCGAACTCATTATTTTCCAGCCCTTCTTCAAGACTTATACAATTAACTGAGGTTGTTGAGGAATTAAGTTTTGGGTTATTTGCTTTAATTTTTTCCCACAAAGCTTTTAAGAAGTGTACAGCATTTTTTTTCTGACTCGAGGAGAGAATTTGTTGAAATCTCGGGTCTAAGTATAGGCATGCATCAAATCCCACATTCGATATAAGTTTTTCGGTTCGCGTTTCTATGCTTTTAATGAGGGTTTTACCAATTTCAAAACCAATCGAATTTTCGCTATCTGACCGTGATTGTAAAATTTCTTTTGTTGTCAATTTACATGTGAGCCATAAAGCGTAGAAATTGCCGTAGTGCAATTGCTCTTCTTGGAACTTCACAATAGTTTTTTGCAGTGGATTCATAATGCAAGTGTAGCTATCTATGAACTCCCACAACATAGAAGTAGCGTCGAAATTTTCATCATCAGTTTTATTTTCGATTGCTTCAATTTCGCTCAATACATCCTTAGCTTTGTTTAGTCGATCGATCATTTCATATGTTGATCCCCACCTTGTAGGACAATCCAATTGAGGCAATTTCAGTTTGTGAGGAACATTATTGTTCCCCACAGCAATTCTAGTCGACGACGCCCATGGGTTGCGAAAATCGGCATAGCAACAAGCAATGCTAACAAATATTGTTGTTGAGCGCAGGCGCAGCTAACTCAACGTCAATTGAGCGAGCGTAGTTAAGTTGAGCGAGCGGCGTAAAATGAGCGAGCGTCACAAATCGAGAGAGCGTCGTTAACTGAGCGGAGCAGCGACGTCGACAGAGCAGCAGCGCAGTTGGCAGCTATAAAAGCGCATGCAACGGCTGACTCGGAGCTTATGCAAATGAGCCCTCCTAGTGTTCACAGGAGCAAGCAACAATTCTTGGTGTCCCGAGAGTCCTTCCAGCAGTCCTTTGAGTATAAAGGATTCTCCCATCTACTCTTGGTGTCCCAAAAATCCTGCCAGCAAGTCCTTCAAGTATAAAGGATTCTCCCAGCTATTCTTGGTGTCCCAAGAATCCTGCCAGCAAGTCCTTTGAGTATAAAGGATTCTCCCAGCTATTCTTGGTGTCCCAAGAATCCTGCCAGCAAGTCCTTTGAGTATCAAGGATTCTCCCAGCTATTCTTGGTGTCCCAAGAATCCTGCCAGCAAGTCCTTTGAGTATCAAGGATTCTCCCAGCTATTCTTGGTGTCCCAAGAATCCTGCCAGCAAGTCCTTCAAGTATAAAGGATTCTCCCAGCTATTCTTGGTGTCCCAAGAATCCTGCCAGCAAGTCCTTTGAGTATCAAGGATCCTCCCAGCTATTCTTGGTGTCCCAAGAATCCTTCCAGCAAGTCTTTTGAGTATAAAGGATACTCTCAACTATCCTTGGTGTCCCAAGAATCATATACACCAGTCTTTGTGGTAGCAAGGATCTAGCATCAAGTCCTTGTGGTACCAAGGTTTCATCACACCAGGTCCTGCGGTAGCAAGGATCCAGCATCAATCCTTGCGGCAGCAAGGATAATATCAGCAATCCCGGTGGTCGCCAGGATCCTTAGTTTTAAACAGTTCTGCGAATACGCAGGGCTTAAAATATAGCTCCGCGGTCGCGGCCGAAAACCTTTAGTGCGTCCTAGGGGTGGAACCAGGGCCGGGAACATAACTCCTGCGGACGCAGGACCTACGTATTCTCCTTGCGGTAGCAAGGACTAGTTTTAGTGGTCTCCGCGCAGCGGCCACGACTCCAGTGAAGGATCCCTATCGGATCCCAACGAATCCAGGAGGACGACAACAAGAGACGACCCCGGCATCGACAAGCATCGTATTATATAGAAGCAACATTGAAATTTTAAGAGTCGGCCAGGAGCCGCCAATAAACCATTGAAATTGAATTTATTCTGTCTTCTTATTTATTCGCAAAACTGCAACTTATAAATTTGTTGCACGTTCCCACAGCGCCGACCGAGTTAGCCCGGCCTGAGCAAAAAGGATCGTTACAAGTTTACTAAAGTCAAATGCCTCACGGTATCCATGTGACGGCTTACGAATGTATTTCGTCATGTTGCGACATTGAAGTAAATAGCTTTTAATGTCTGCCTTTTTTGAAACATCAAGTGCGCAAAGTTGTGCAGTATGTGCTGCACACCGGCATATTTGTATATTACCCACGTGCAATTCTTCGGAGTTCTCAAAATTATCAATTTTTTTAGTGTAGTCTATGTTCTTTTCCACTTCCTCTGAGCCTTCAAAATCATCATCAGCTATATAACTGTGTGATAATATTTTTGTTGTTTTAATCATATTAGCTCCATTGTCTGATGTAATTGAAATGATTTGATTCAATCGGATGTTGTACTTATCCAAAGTAGCTATAATTTCTTTGGCCAGATTTTTAGATGTACTTCCACTAGCGCCTTTATTTTCAGACATGCCTAAAATCCGGGATATAATTACATTTTCATTAATAAATTGCGCACTTATTCCAAAAATATTACGGCTAAGCCGAGTTGCGCTATCTATTTTTAAGGACAGTAATCGGCCCTGCATTTCTTGTTGCATTTCGCTGCGTATGTTTTCCGCCGCATGTCTTAGCATGTTTTTGCATTTACTGCCATTTAGCTTAAAGCTTTTTCCACTCTTTTCCGTAAGACCGTGACAAATCGGATCAATTATATTTCTCATGTTTACCGAATTTAAAACATTGAAAGGTACGCTTTCTTCTGTCACCAGTCCTATGTACGAACGAATTAACTGTTTTTTATTTATTTTAACTTTAACTATTTCTTTTCTGGGTTGTGTAATGTTTTCAATGAACTCCTCGTTGTAATTCTATTTTTATTTTGTGCACTCCAACAATGTGTTTTTTTAAATTAAATGTACGATCTTTTTTTAATGAGCGATTACACGTTTTGCACTGCACATATGTCCCATTGTCTTCAAAATATGTAAAAATGTTAAATGAGTTTTTCCTCGGAGCCATGTTTACGCAAGAGATCAATTAACCTTACTGCGCAATTAAAAAAATTCAATAAGTGCATGTCTACCAAAACAAAATATAGCGGTAAAATCTGATATGCGGCAAAATACTTAGAAAAAATACTTACTGCTTAGAGAGCAACTACAAAGAGCGACTACGAAGCAGAAACGATAGCAACAACAGAAGGGAAAGAGATAAAGAATGCATATGCTCTCTCGCATAAGCACAAAAATAATTTTCGTTCGCTCAGCTTGCATCTAGCTGTCGATGCTTGCGCTCTTACTACAACTACAAATAGTCAGCCGCACATTTTTTGCTGATGCTTTTACTCTGTACTCCTTGATTGTTGATATGGTACCGATCTCTGACGAACACTTTGTGTCAATATCTCTTGTTAGGACCAGGACTTTTAAAATTCAACAGAAAAAAAAGGACGAAATGTCCTTTAAACATAATTTTCATCCTTGGAACGACGATATCGCGGTTCGCCTCTATACCAATAAATTAGTCAGAATTAAAGCTATTTTTTGGCAAAAAAAATTTTATTTTCCCTGAACCTGTATTTTTTGTTAACAGAAAATGTAACACATATTTTATTAAAATTGTGTTAAAACTGTATTAAAATAGGTTTTACATTTTCTTTTAATAAAAATTACAGGTTCAAAAAAAAAATTTTATTTTGTGCCAAAAAATAGCTTTATTATTATTATTAATGGGGGAGCCTGCACCGCGACCCTTTTGGATCTATTGTGCCCCCTTCTGAGCTTATAACTCATCCATCAACCCGATCTCTCGCACGAAGTCGAGGATTTTGGTCGGATTGAGGTATACAATGTCCCCAATAGGTATGATATATTTCCCTAGAAGACTACATCTGCGTCTAGATAGAGCAGTGCATTCTGCTAGTATATGCGATGAGGATTCCTCCTCACAGTTGCAGAAACGGCAGGTTCTACTCCTTACAATGCCCAATTTGGATAGGTGACTTCTCAGTCTACAGTGCCCTGTCAGCAGACCGGTGAGTATTCTGAGTCTGTTCTTTCCTAGTGAAATTGCCTGCTTGAACCGCTTAGGGTTGTAGCTGCCTAGGAGGTGCTTAGCTTGTCTGAGACCTGTGGTCTCAGACCAATGCGACTGCTGAAGTCGTCTCTCTTCATTGCGTAAGTACTCTCGAATTGTGTGACTTCCAATTCCACAAAACGGTTCAGGACCTATTAGGGGTCTGCTAGCCCCCATTCTGGCTAGTTTGTCAGCCATTTCATTCCCTGCTATATCCATGTGACCTGGGATCCATCTTAGGGTTAGCCTATTATGCAATCCCAGTTGGTTCAGCTTGATTCGTACCTCGTACACTACTTTAGACGTTACTTTCGCCTTATCGAGTGCATGAAGGGCTGCTTGGCTATCGGATAGAATGGCTATATCCCTATTCCGATAGTTCCTATTGAGATTAAAATCAGCACACCTCCCTATTGCACATACTTCAGCTTGGAAGATACTGGTATATGTTCCTAGGGATTCATGGTATGATATCCGAGGGCCCACAACTCCAAGTCCTGTGCCTTAGTCTGTGAGAGATCCATCGGTGTACCATTTTATGGTGTGCTGTCTCATAGGATGGACCTCATCAAGTGTTGTCCATTCTCTCTTGCTACTCAGGTTCACTTCGAAATTCTGCTCGAACGTATGTACGGCTGTCATCTCGTCCCTTGGTTGCATAAGCAAGGAGGAGATCACCTGATAGCAGTTCTGCGTCTCTTAGGCTAAGGATGTGACTACTTCCAACTCCACCCCGTGCGATCCTTAGAAGAGTCGCTCTTTGGTGTAGTCTGATGACCACATGGAGTGGCGTGAGCTCCATTAGAACTTCAATGGCTGCTGTCGGACAGGTGCTCATAGCCCCTGTCATCCATACGCAGGCCATTCGTTGCAGTCTTTGCAACTGTTTCTTGACGGTGATGAGTTGTGCTCTATCACCCCAGGCTATTGCTCCATATGTGAGTATTGGCCTGACTACCATTAAGTATAGCCATCTGATTATCTTCGGTGATGTGCCCCATGATTTCCCGGCTATACTGCGACATGTGTAAAGTGCTCTAGAGCACTTTGATATCGCGTTCTTTACATGGGAGCCGAAGTTTAATTTTCTGTCGAAAGTGACTCCTAGGTACTTAACCTCCTTACTTGTTTCTATTATATTTGCCTCATTCTCTGCAGCTTGTACCTTTTGGTGAAGGGAACGATGACCGTCTTGGCTGGGTTGAGGTTGAGGCCTACCTCTCCACACCAGTCACTCGTTATCCGCAAACCTGATTGTACAATGTCACAGAGTATTTCTTCGAATTTGCCTCGTGCTATGATGACAATGTCATCAGCGTAGCCCTGACATTGAATTCCATAGCCGGCAAGTTTCTGAAGTAGTTCATCTACTAGCAGACTCCAAAGTAAAGGAGACAAAACACCCCCTTGAGGACAACCCTTTGTGGTTGTGACAGTAACAGTGTTATCTTGAACTGTTGCCGTGGCTTGTCTAGACGCCAGCAGTGAGGAAATCCATCTGCTAGTGGTTGTGTCTAGGCCCCTCCTGGTCAGGGCAGCCTGGACAGCACCGTGAGATGTGTTGTCGAAGGCACCCTCTATGTCCAGGAAGGCGCATATGGCCACCTCCTTATTATCAACCACTGTGCTTAAGGTGCGGTGTAGCTGATATAGTGCCGTATCCGTGGATCGGCCTGCTCTGTATGCATGCTGCGTTGGTTGCAGCGGAGTTTGCATCAGAAGAGTACTTCTTATCTTGTAGTCCACCAGCTTCTCCATCGTTTTCAGCAAAAACGATGTTAAACTGATGGGTCTGAAGGACTTGGAGCTGGTGATATCTTTCTTCCCTGCCTTGGGAATGAAGACCACCCTAGCTCTACGCCATGCTCTTGGTATATATCCGAGTGCAAGGCTACTAATCATAATCCTTCTAAGAATGGGGAGGAGTATGCCCTGCCCTTGCTGTAGAAAGGATGGTGATATCATGTCAAGGCCTGGCGATTTATAGGGCTGGAATGTACCAATTTCCCATTGTAACCGTTCTGTTGTGACTGTCGACTTGGCGATTTTCCAGTCGGCAGACACTGGCCTAGACATGTTTCTTGCATCGACTGTATCTTCTTGTACCGGGGTACTTCCCGGGAAGTGTGTCTCAAACAATAGCTCTAGTCTCGCTACACTACTGTTAGTGAAGGTGCCATCCCTTCTTTTCAGAGCTAAATTTGCCTCAGGCGTACGTTTTGAAAGTGCCCTGTGGAAACGGGCACCTTCGGTTGTACTCTCTATACTTTCGCAGAACTCGCGATAATTCTTCCGTTTGGCCTTTCTTATCTCCTTATTGTAGGAGGTCAGGCTTTCACGGTAATAGTCCCAAGTCCCGTCTCTTTTCGCCCCATTGAAGAGGCGACGGGTGGTGATTCGTAGCCTCTCAAGGCTATCGTTCCACCAAGGTGCGTCCGTTTCTATGCGCTTCCTTCCAAAAGGACAGCTTTCTTCAAATGCATTTGTTATGCTGCTGTTTATATTGCCTACAACTCTTTCTAATTCCAATCGTGTACGGGGTATACCCGTCTCTTCATTGGAGAGATTGAGTTGTAGGGTCGTTTTAAACTTTTCCCAGTTTGTTTTCCTGGGGTTACGGGCTGGTACGCTACTGTCTGTGTTGACCTGCAGCTCAAAGAGGATGATTCTATGGTCAGACATAGATTCCTCCATGGAGACATGCCAGTTGCTTAGGTGTGGCTTAAGGCACCTACTTATCAGGGTGATGTCTAATACTTCTTCCCTGATTCTTGTTACGAATGTCGGTGTGGCACCGAAATTTCCAAAAAATAGCGAATCGCGAAATCGCCGTTCCAAGGATGAACCTTTGGTTCTGTGAAATTTTGAAAGTCCTGGTCCTAACTAGAGTACTGACACCAAATTTGTCAGGATCGGTCCATAAACACCCGAGATATAATATAATTGTTCAAAAAAGTGAATTTTTCAACTTAAAAAGCGCGGACCAGGAATTCATTTTAGAATTATGGTTTCTTTGTGAAAACATCTTAGAATTGACCACAGATTACGAAAATGGGTTACCATTTTTGGTGAAAAAATCGATGCACTCTAATGTACATAACATTACTTAAAATAAAAGCACTAGTCACAATGAATGCATTATAATGAAAATCTCTTAACTTAGAATTAAAATGATTGACAGTATGATTATTCTTATTGCTAGCAACTATAATTACACCGTGATAGTTTTTTTCAAAAAAAAAAAAAGACATGACCTTTTTCAACGGTTTCCCCCTATTTCGGGTCCTACAAATCGAACTGCATCATTAGTTTTTTGAGTTACAATGATGGTTTCATACAAAATTTTTTCGCGAAGTTTTTGACCAAGTTTGCTATTTTTAGGGAAATAGGACATTCTTCTTCGGTCTCTAACTTGTAAGGCTTTGGTTTTTTTTGCAAAATTTCTTCGACAAAGTTGCTTGAAATAGTTTACACTACAAGTTTTGGGAACATACCAAGCCTCTAAATGGTAGTTTTTGTGGTGTTTTGGGTCAATATGTCAACAAAACCAAATCTTGACCACTTGTTTTTTAAGATTTTTCGTTCATGCTGTTCTGCAATCGAATTTTCCTATCTGATACATATACCAAAATGAAGATCCTGTCATTCCAAGTAGCTTTAGCCAAAAAATCATGGTGAAAAATTTCTCGATTAAAAAATATACAGGTACCCAAAAATTACATTTTTAATTAATTTTTACAATATCTTTAAATCAACAATATTTGGTTTTACACATATAATGAGTGTATCTAATATATGTAAAAAATGTGTTTTATGTAATTAAGTATTATTTTACCACTTTATCTATTTTTAATATTAAATATTAAAGATTATGGATACCGAAAGCGGCAGGGCCAGATATTAGACTATTTTGAACTGTATGGCGACAATACTTTTGCGTAATGCAATAATATTCCTGCCTGAATGAAGCATATCTATTGCAAATATAAGTAGTCCAAAGCTTGGCGTTCATTCATTGACTTTTCAAAAATCGCTTAAAGGTAAAACACAAAGGAAGCGTGATAAAATTTATTTTGGATAGTGTCCAGTACATTCAGCACCTACTACAAAAGATATTTGCCTACTTTTTTGCATTGTTAACAGGTTTACTGTCGGGCTGTACCAAGAAATGTTCTTTGATTGCCATTAGAATAACCGATTCCTAGGAAATCAGTATAATTTGCAAAATTGGTTGTTTCGGTCAAAATTTAATGAAAAATTTGCTTATGTAATTCATGTCCCACTTAAAGCGATCGAAAACATTTTATTGACGCGCCTTCATATCACGTTGGGAATAGTAAAAAGCTTCATCAAAACTAAATATCGAAATGAAGAATCTTTTAAATGTTAAATAAAAATATATCCAAGAATATGTGTGACGAAGTTAAAAGAATGTATTATATTTCGATTTTTTCTTCTGAGTATAATTTTAATTTCAAATGTTCTCAACAGACATAAGAAATTAAATGAAATATTATGAATTTGGAAAGTTATGAAAAACAAAAGAAAGATTGCATTGTATTCTGTAATGGCAGTCATAAAAACTGATTTGGAGTGCATTGATCTGAAGATTGGCAGACTTATAATGACAATGTATAATAACTGCTTTTGAAGACAAAGGTAATAACATGTCTTTATAAATCCACATTTTACATTACCAAAAGGATATTTTGGAAGCAAGTTCCAACAGAGACAGATGAGCATGGAGAAAGATTTTTCCAGGTTTCGGCTCCATTAGAGCATTGGCGTAGTGGTAAAAAGCTCGACTCATTGCTTGCGGACTTATGTTGGAAATAAACGAAAGCTATGAAAAATAAGTATAATTTAATAATTAAATACATAAAACATATTTATATAACATGTTAGATACACTAATTATATGTGTAAAACCAAATATTATTGATTACAATATCTTTATTGTAAAAATTAATTAAAAATGTAATTTTTGGGTACCTGTATATTTTTTAATCGAGAAATTTTTCACCATGATTTTTTGGCTAAAGCTACTTGGAATAACAGGATCTTCATTTTGGTATATGTATCAGATAGGAAAATTCGATTGCAGAACAGCATGAACGAAAAATCTTAAAATACAAGTGGTCAAGATTTGGTTTTGTTGACATATTGACCCAAAACACCACCAAAACTACCATTTAGAGGCTTGGTATGTTCCCAAAACTTGTAGTGTGAACTATTTCAAGCAACTTTGTCGAAGAAATTTTGCAAAAAAAACCAAAGCCTTACAAGTTAGAGACCGAAGAAGAATGTCCTATTTCCCTAAAAATAGCAAACTTGCTCAAAAACTTCGCGAAAAAATTTTGTATGAAACCATCATTGTAACTCAAAAAACTAATGATGCAGTTCGATTTGTAGGACCCGAAATAGGGGGAAACCGTTGAAAAAGGTCATGTCTTTTTTTTCGACTTGAACAGTGATATCAATTCAGAAATTAAATATATATTTAATGTTTTTTACTAATACTATGAAAGGTGTGTCCTTAATTTTACTTTAAATTGTGTTGCACTTCTAATTGTTTTATGGCTATGAGGCAGATTATTCCATAGTCTAACAGCACACGCAAAGAAATGATTGTCACAACCGGAAAGTTTGTTTCTAACCGTTATTAATTTACCCGTTCTTCTTGAACCCGCAAAGTTAAGCAACCGATATAAATAGTTAGGTTCCTTTGTAACAATTAATTTGTGTAGTAGTATAATTTGTCTAAGAGTTATCCTGGAATTCAGATCTATGCCGAATATTTGCTTGGTATAAATTGAGATGTGGTCAGTTTTCTTCTTATTATATATAAACCTAGCAATAGCATTGAACGCAACACCAAGTTTCCTTTTGCTTCCAGAGTCACAGTTTCCGAAAATCTCTATTCCAAAAAAAAGTAATGGATTCAGGTACGCTTAGTTCTATGACTGTTGTTTAAGAGCTGTGCGCGTTACACGTTTTCTATTACATTCGCATTACACAAAATAGCTTCAACTTCTCTTTAAATACAATTTCAATACAACTTTGATTAGTTTCTAATTAACATATTTTTACATTACATCCGAATATTCTCATGTCAATTCATTTCGATACCACTTATTACAATACCATTCACTGGTCTTCCGCCTGTATAACTCCATTGCCACACTCTTGGGCCTTCGCAAAACTTAGCGGCTATCGCATCGTTCCAACTGAACTCATCGTCTCACCTAGACGGATACCACATCGCCACATCTGACGGATAACTCATCGTCTCACCTAGACGGATACCACATCGCGACATCTGACGGATAACTCATCGTCTCACCTAGACGGATACCACATCGTCTTACTTAGACGGCTCAATCTCAGTCCCCTCTGGACTCTTAGGCAGGCTCAACTCTTCATTTTCTATGTCTAGCTCGTTTGGTACATGACCCTCTGGCATCTTTCGAATGTCTTCATGGCAGTACTTATATGTCTGTTTGTTTTTTTATGATTTCAACATATATCTGTCACCATCTAAAACCTCGGCTACTAAAAATGGTCCTCTAAACTTTGCATCTAACTTAGTCTGATGTCTCTCTTCATTTTTAAGTAGCACATAGTCTCCAACTTTGTGTCTCACAACCATCGCTTTACTTCTGTCGAACCTCGATTTATCATAAGAAGCCAAGGATTCCATGCTCTTTGTGGCTCTAGCCCATATATTTTCTAAATTAATTTCGCTTTCTGTATCGCACGGTGGAACCAACCCTAAAGGACGAGCTTCTTTACCAACTAGCATCTCTAGTGGACTTGCTTTAGTTGCAACCGCTGTTAGCAAGTTTTAAAGGGTGCTCATTACCCGTTCTACTTGACCGTTTGCACGGCTCGCTTCTGTGGCAATTAAATGAAGCTTAATTTTTTGAGACGAACAGAACTCCGAAAACCTTGCGCTGGCGAAACACCTTCCCTGACCCGCAATGATACGCGTCGGTACTCCAAACAAAGAGACGGACGATTTAATGGCATTCACACAGCTCTCGGTATCTAACTTTAGAGTATGATGCAAATAAACGAATTTCGTGAAAGCATCAATCTGAACGATTACATACTCCTTCTGGTCGCTTTTACCACTCAGTTTACCAGTAATGTCCACGTGCACGGTATGCCAGGGTACATTGATTTTTGGGATGGAATGGAGCTCTGCTTGAATTTTACCCGAAGAGGACTTTACAGATTTGCACGTAATGCAACTGTCGACAAATTTGCGAACATATTTGCTCATTTTATCAAACCAATAAAACTGGTAAACTTTATCGAGCGTCTTCATCCATCCCAAATGCATTATTGATTCATGTACTTGGTTTATCACTGACCATTTGAATGCACGGGGCACAACGGGCAAACAACGAGTTCTTCCATTCCTCTGGACTTTGCGATGTAACACTCCCAGCCTTAATTCATAAGTCTTAGCCAAATCTTCAGGAAGATCATTTGATTTTAATTTAGAGACAATGTTTATTAAATCAGAGTCTAATCGCTGTTCCGCAAGAAGCCAATCACTTGAAATTTCTGCTAGATTTACTCGCTTTTCGGGAATTTTATATATAGTTGAAGTAGAGCTTGACGGTAGAGGGTTTCTTGAAAAGAAATCAACATGAGCCATGCGCTTTCCCTCTCTGTATTGAATGTCAAAATGGAAAGATTGCAAATATGCCCACCAGCGGTGTACCCTAGGAGTTAGATCCATTTTGGTGCGCGATGCTTTCAAGGAATTGCAGTCGGTGAATACCACAAACTCGCGACCAAGTACATAGTGGCGAAAATGCTTTACGGATTCAACAACCGCCAAAGTTTCCAGTTCGTAGGAATGGTACCTAGACTCAGCCGGGGATGTCATTTTGCTGAAGTATTCTACTACATGGTTTCTATTGTTGATCCGGTGTAAGAGCATAGCACCATATCCGTAGGAACTAGCATCGGTGTGCAACTCTATCGGATATTGTGGATCGAAGATCACTAGCACTGGCTCATCCGTGAGAATGGCTACGATTTTCTGTCGAACTTCCTCATGCTCCACATTCCAAGTAAAACTACCTTTCTCTGAGACAAGCGAATATAGTGGCCTCATTATTTGGGAGAAACCATGCACAAATTTACGAAAATATGAAGCCAGACCAATAAATTGTCTTACACCCGAAACGGATTGTGGTGGAGGCAAGGAACTTAAGGCAATAATTTTCCGTGAGTTTGGTCGTATTTCTCCCGCTCGTACCTCATAACCCAGATACTTAACAGCGGTCTTTAGAAAACTGCATTTTGTTACGTTAAAAGAAAATCCAGCTTCAGTAAGAACGTCAAGAACAATCTCTAACCTTTCAAAACCCAGCTCCTTTGTCGGTGATACTATCATAATATCATCCATGTAAACAATTACATATGAGTGAGCAAGATCTCCCAGTGCCTTATTAATGGCGCGCTGAAAAACAGAAGGCGCATTTTTAAGCCCAAAGGGCATTGTCACATATTCGTATTGGCCGTCAGGCGTTACGAAAGCAGTATATTCTACGGAATCTGGATGAATTGGTATTTGGTGAAAACCACTTGCCATGTCTAGGCACGTAAAATAATTTGCCCCACGCAGTCTGGCAATTTGATCACTAATTAACGGCAACGGATACTTGTCTGAAACTGTATTCGCATTTAATGCTCTATAGTCGACGCAGAGTCGATCAGAGCCATTTTTCTTCTTTACAAGAAGCATAGGACTAGCAAAAGGAGAGCAACTAGGCCGAATAATATTACACTCCATTAATTCCCTCAATCTAGCTCGAACGGTTTCTCTCTCATCAGGACTAAGTCTATATGGCCGCCGTTGCACCGTTTTTGTATGGTCAACTAAGCGAATTACCATTTCTCCTGTACTAACTCGTGTGCGAGGAATCCCTTTAATGAAAAATGTAGAATATTTTTCAAGTAATTTAATTAGTTTATCTTTGTCATTTCCAATCAACTCAGTGTCAACGTCAATCAAAACGTCTGTCTCTTCAGACACGGAACAAATATTAACCGATTTTGACTTTATAACCTCGATCTTATCTGGTGACAGCATAACATTAAAACCCTGACTTAGAATCTCACGTCCGATAACAATATCATATTTCAGATGTTCGTCCTGCACTACATGAAACAAGATTTCCATAGTATTTTCGTTAATGACGACGTTACTTAAAATTTGCAACGTACTGTATATACCACCATCGCCTATACCCGTTAACATTACAATATTATTGAGGCGTTTGCCCGATAACTTAGTGCTAATTTTCTCCTTGATTATCGAACATTCTGCTCCAGAGTCAAAAACAATCGGGTAGATCTCACCTCGCTGCGTCATGCTTCCCATTGGCTCCGACATAAAGCACTGGTTCACCGTTTTGTGTTGAATTGCTCCCTGTTTGGCTTTCCCGTTGTTCGAGCATTGGTTGGAGAAGTGTCCCGGCTGGCCACACCGAAAACAGGTCACATTCGGCTTCTCACGCTGCGGTCTTGTCTCTTCATTTTGTCGCTTCTTAGCTCTACAGTCCACCATTTTGTGTCCCGGTTTTTTACAAAAATGGCACAAGATGCTTGACGGTCTTGCTTTTTTGTGATCAGGTTCAGTAGTTTCCTCACGGGTGCTTCTACGCTTCTTGTCGAACGTAAACGCCTTTAACTCCATCTGCAATTTACTTCTGGTCTTCACATTCGAAGTAAAAATCATATGTTGCAATCGGCTGTCAAAATTAGCCATATGTGCAAGCACGGTTGAAACAGCTATCTCCTCGACACTCATATTTCGCCACTTCGTTGTTAACGACGTCACCAGACGACTCGCATATACTGCGTGACACTCGCTGTCAGTCGGGCGGCTGTTCAGCAAACTTAGAAACATGGCCGCCGGTGTCTCTTCATTTTCGTAGCGCTGAATGAATAATTCCTTGAACTGCTCCCACTTGATGCGGATATGATATTTGGGTTAGCCACTGCGAAGCGCTACCCTCCAACGAGTTGCTCAGGACCATGATGAGACGACTTCCTTCTAAAGGCTGCTCCGACAGTATGATGTCAGCAGTTTGACACCATTGAGACGCGTCCACGCCCTTGACCTCGGGATTAAATTTCGGCAGCGTGACGACTTTGCTTTGTTTTTGCACGTTAGACGATGTCTGCATAACTTTTGCGAGTTCGATAAAGTTGCGGTTCTGCATTTCAAGAATGACGCGCCACTGCTCCTCGGAAAACGTAGGTGGTGGCA
>JBAMBJ010004597.1:0-39688 GCA_037043495.1 Drosophila recens
ATATCTGTCAAAACTCGTTTGGGCAAGATATTACCTATTAACTGAATATACCTTTTACCTTTATACTACTGCTTGTACATATGCAGTATGTACTCTGCTTGCAGCGTAATGCGGAAATAAACTGCTTACAAGTGGTGACTTCTTTTGCGACAGATAAGTCATCATTTTATAATTGTGATTACAGCAAGATCGAAAAAACGCTAGCTTAGCGGAAAATCGCTAAAACCCGCTAAAATTTAAAACATTCCACAGCATCCAAACCATAGAAGCTACGGATATGATCTATATATCGTTGGAAAGGTATTTTGAAGGGCTTTTAGTCATTTCTTAAAATTTTTATTAAAACTTATAACATATGCCAAAAAAAAAATTAATATATGCATAGTTAAAATAAAAATAGCATTCGGCACTGCGCAAATAGTTGTATTTTGGTGCAAAGAAGAGGAACCTTTTTGCGCGAAGTGCCATTTTTTTTATTAACTATGCATACATTCATTTATTTTTTTGGCATATGTAATAAGATATTATATATATATTAAATTAAATAAATTTCGTCACAAAATTGAATATCAGAAATTTTGGGGCATGGAAATGTTTTCGTCACTAGACTTTTACCTCGTAAAGAGGTTTTTTTGGAAGTATTATACACATGAATACAAATATTAAATTTAATCTAAAGCAATTTTATTTATTCAGAATACTTATGCTAATTATTTGTTTAAATTAACTATACATTTTTAGCATCTTTCATGTAAGGTACAATTATAAGATTGGTTGTATCCTATTAAACCATTTCTTTGAACTATCTTTCCAAGAAGACAACTGAAAACAGCACACGCAAGAACTTGAACAAATAGTGTACTTTTGGCTCCTGCTGAGATCCACAAGAGGAAGACAAGAGAGCTACTCTTGTTTAAAAAATAAGTATGTAGAGAAATTTTACCTCAACGCAGTTTTATGGTAGAAGACCGACCTTCGTCTGCTCTATTTTGGCTGTTTTAACACCACTCGTCTTAGAGTTCCAATAAAATAATATAATTAGTATTGCAACTAATTAAAAAATGTCAGAAAAAATAAGAAAGATGGTGCTTGTAGTTCCAAATCATACCTTGATCGATTGATTGCTGACAATATCAAAGTACTAAGTATAAAACTAAGATGAGATATAAATAAACTACAATCAACAACTAGAATGAAATCAAACAAACGACCTTATTACCTATTTATGAGGACCCTTTTGAGATTGTCTACTCACTAATAAGGTAAATAGAGGATTTGCTACACACATATGTACAAAAATACAAACATATGCTTGTGTGTACATAGTGTGCTTGTTCCTTTTGATGTTGGTATTTTGAAAATCTCTGCATCACAAAGCCTGTCAAATGTCAGGTCACAAGTGGTCGGGGCAGAACGAGGGGGACGGGGCCAGCTTCGATTATGCCATTTAGCACAGCAAATAAATACAATTGCCAAGCGTCGCTTCTCAATTTCAATTCGGTGGGAAAGTCGGCGGGGAGTGGACTGTCGGAGTGGCATAACTAAGACAAACAACAAGTAAAGCTCAATAGAAGTGGAGAAGCGAACTTAAAGCAAATGATAGGAAAAAAAGAAAAGGAAGGAAGTGACTTGGCAAGCAACGTGAAGCGAGAAACTCACGAGAAGCTTTGTTATTTTTAACAGCAATTTCCAAGAAAAACAACAGAAAGCCAAGAAAAGCAATGAAGAGCAGCGAAAAACAAGAGAGGAGCTGATACCCGACGAAGAGAAGAGCTTGAGAGGAGATGAGGGGAGAGGAAAGGAAGAGACAGGGAGGAGAGTAGCGTCTGCTGCTTCAGTCGAGAAGGAAAAGTATATTTGCCGCCATATTTGAGACAACATCGCGTATGAGATACGTACTACAAGCATAACAAGCAGCATGTGTATGTTTTTCTCTGGGTCTGTGTGTGTATAGGTAACTCACAACACTAACAGCTACGCATTGTGCTTCCGTTTCCGCTTTGTTGAATTCCACTTGTTTACTCGATTTAAGGAAATATTACCGGCACAAACAAACAAAGTGCAACACCGCCAACAACATGGATCCCGTATGAGCTAAAGCTCATTTTGCTCTCATCCGTATGTATGTGTGTGTTTATGGATGTACGGTGTGTGTGTGTGTATGTGTTGAACAGACAAGTCATAAGTTTTTATGCTTCGTTGGAGCCAAGTAAGAAATAATAATAACTGTAATAACTCTCACACACACACACACACACACACACACACACACACACACACACACACACACACACACACACACACACACACACACACACACACACACACACACACACACACACACACACACACACACACACACACACACACACACACAGACAGTGAGTGAGTGAAAGTGGTGTTAGACGCGTTTCCCAGTCGCTCTTGCTTTTGGGCGTAGTGCCGCAAACCTGAGGGCACTCCCAGCATCCTGAGTGGCTGGGTGGTCGCCAAGGGTGACTAGTGGTCGACGAGTGCACGAGGTTCCGCCCAGTTCGGCTCCGTCGTCTGGGTAGCCAGGCCAGCACTTTCACGGTGAGCGCTTGTCGCACCTGTAACTATGTGTTTCGATCAGTCTACGTCACTGCAGTGCGCACGTACCTATGACTTGGATCCGTCGTTGGAGGTCACAGTACAGCAACCGGAGATGTCCAGATGGGCCCAGCAATGTTTATAATGTTTAAACGTAAATAAACATTTATAAATCAATTGCCAATCGCTCACTCAATATGGCGGTGAGTGTTTTCGTGCCCGCACGCACACACACCGATGCATCGACAACCACACAATGTCATACTCCATGAGCGGAGTTGTCGCCGTAAATCGAGGAGACATTGTTGAACATGGATCACAATACTAATAACTTGCAATTAAAATCGCATTTAATTCGGCGCACGTAAACAAACATATGTTTAATTGCTTCTGCTAAGTGAACTGAGTACTCTCCGTTCACTTGAACTAGCTCGTCGATCGCCTAAGGTGACCCTGTTATAGTTAATACTGACCGCTGTTAATCAGCAGTTCTTGCGCAACGCCCACAGATGGCGCCACACTGATGGCGGTTGTTTTTCAAATTCAAATTTAAATTTGGACTTGCTAATATGAAGTAGTGCGCTGTTCTCAGGTACTTTACGGGGCCAACGGGTACATAAGGGTCATGGAACCGACCCCGCCATCCCCTCCGCTCCGGCGGCGTACCCAAAAACGGGGCTCTGGCAACCGAAAAGGGCCGGTATAAGTCTCAACGGTTAAACACCAGGGGGAAACCTTTGGTCACCGCTGGACGCCCCGCCCAAAGTACTTGAGCCACAGCAGCAACAGCAGCATCAACAGCAGCACTGCTGCAATGCAACGCAACAGCAGCAGCAGCAACAGCAACAGCGGCACAGCAACAACAGCGGCACAGCAGCAACAGCTGCAACAGCAGCACAACCGAGACAGCAGCACGGCAACAGTGCAACAGCAGCAACAGCGGCACAGTAGTAACAGCAGCAACAGCAGCATCACATCGACAGCACACCAGCTACAGCTGCAACAGCAGCACAGTAGCAACAGCGGCACAGCAGCAAGAGCATCACAGCAGCAAAAACATCACAGCAGCAACAGCAGCACGGCTGCAGCACAGCAGCAACAGCAGCACAGCAGCAGCAACAGCAGCATCAGCAGCAGCAACGGCAGCAGTAGCTGCACATGAGCAATAGCAGCACATCAGCAGCACAGCAGTAACAGCAGCACAGCAGGAACAGCAGCACAGCAGCAACAACAGCACATCAGCAGCAACAGCAGCATCAACAGCAACAGCAGCAGCAACGGCAGCAGCAACGGCAGCAGCAGCAGCAACATCAGCAGCAACAGCAGCAGCAACGGCAGCAACAGCTGCACATGAGCAATAGCAGCACACCAGCAGCACATCAGCAGCACAGCAGTAACAGCAGCACAGCAGTAACAGCAGCACAGCAGCAACAGCAACAGCAGCCACAGCAGCACAGCAGCAACAACAGCACATCAGCAGCAATAGCAGCATCAGCAGCAACCGCAGCACACCAGCAACAGCGGCAGCAACAGCAACAGCAGCACCGCGGCACATCAGCAGCAGCAGCACAGCAGCAGCACAGTAGTAACAGCAGCACAGCAGCAGCATCAGCAGCAACATCAGCAGCAGCAGCAGCAACAGCAGCATCACGTCACATCGGCAGCTCAGCAGCAACAGCACAGGAGCAGCAGCAGCACAGCAGCAACGGCAGCAACAGCAGCGCATGAGCATTAACAGCACAGCAGCAGCAACACAGCAGCAACACAGCAGCAACACTGCTGCAACACACAAGCAACTCGGCAGCATCACTGCAGCAATTCTGCTGCAACACAGCAGCAACCCCCGCAGCAACAGCAGCCTTGTTAAACCTGGGAGCAGGTATAAAATCTCAACAAAAACCCACGGAGCGTCTGAACTCATATTGAGCGGCCCCGTGGTCTGCGTCTGCGCTGAATCAGCCGGCAGTATTTATCCTGGCAGTAGGTAAAATGCAAACCCAATCAGCAGCAGGAATGTCTAGTAACAACTTAAATACTCCAGGTGGCACCCACCATTGTGGAAATCCACCCGCGTCTTCGGACACGGCTAGGGCACGGATTCTGGAGGCCCTAACTACCATTCCCCCCAACTCTGCTACACCAGTGGCCCACTTGGCTGGTGTACCAGATATTACTACAAGTGAACCAACATCAACACCATCATCAGCAGCCGGAGCAAAAACAACAATGGCGGAGGAGCTTGCAGCCTTTCGTAAGGTTCCTAGGCTCCAACGTACGCCCCCGTCGGTGGACCAAGCACCATCATCTGCCCCGCCTATTCTGCAGCCGGTGATCTTTACCTTCAATGGCAAGGATGCGAGTGAAGAGGATTCTACTCCGAAGCGGACAAGCAGCGTTATGAGTCCTACAAATCAGACTCAGCCGCCCAAGAAGCCTAGAGAAAAGGCACCCTTCACAGAGATAGAAGAGATAGGCATGATTCTGGACGACATCCTCTGTAAAGTCAACGAGAGTAGGGTTCGCAGTATAAATCAGGCGATGAAGAATATGTTTGCGAGAATGAAGGAGTTGCAAGTAGCTGTTTACTCACAAATAGCCGCAAGCAAACAGGAACGGATTAAAATGGAGCAGGCAAACAAAACGCAGTGTGCTGAAAAGGCTGACAATACGCAGCAAACATCCCCAGAGCCCATAATTAGACCTACCGTCTGCGAAAAGTATGACAGGAGCCAGCAAACGTCGCCAGCATACTCAGCGAAAGGAAGCAAAGAGGTCCTGCAAAACCCTGGGACGTCAAACATCAAGAAGACTCCAAGAAATAAAACAGCTGCTAATACTCAACGCCATATAACGCCCTCTCAACGAGCTAACGGACAACAACTTGGCGGAATACCCAAGCCTGTTGGGAGTGCTAGAGGGACAAATCCTCGAAACGACTCCACGAAGTCAGGTGATACCGGGCCAAATCAACCCGGCCAGTGGCAGAAAACTAGGCCAAGAAGAGAGAAGAGTGCTACCCAAGGTAAGGACACTCGCCGAGCTGCTAAAGTCAAGCCTGATGCGCTCGTAATACGGCCAACGGGTAATGTGACCTACAGCGAGGTGCTTGGCCTTGTGACTCGTCGGCAGGACGACAAACTTAAAGGTGTCAGCGACAACGTGGCAAAGGTTCGGCGGACGGCAAAAGGGGACCTGTTGCTTGAGCTCAAAGGTTCTGGGCTTGAGGTTACTCAAAAGCTCAAGGAGGACCTTGGGAAGGTCCTGGGTGAGTGCGCAGGAGTGCAAAGCTACGCGCAGCAGGCCCAATTCCTAATTAGAGACCTGGACGAGCTTTCGAGCAAGACAGAGATTGCAGCAGCAGTAGCGACACAAACAGGAACCCCACTCGAGGAGGTGTATGTTAAGAGCCTTCGGCCCTCATTCGCGGGAGCGCAAGTGGCAACAATTTCTGTGCCAGGAAACTTTGCGAGGCGGATCAGGGAGATCGACAAGTTGCGTATTGGATGGACTCGCTGCAGAATAAGGGAAATTGAAGCCCGTGTGAGATGCTTCAGATGCCTGGAGCTAGGCCACATTGCAGGCAGATGCAAGAGTAACATCGACAGGAGCGACTGCTGCATTAGATGCGGAGAAGCAGGCCACAAGGCAAGGGACTGCAAAAACGAGCCGAAATGTTTCCTCTGCGTTAATAGAGGAAGCAACGAAACAGGTCACCAGGCTGGAAGCACTAAGTGCCTCCTGACTGGAACGAGAGTACCTAAAAGCACTACTGCATGCAATTGATTCAATTAAACCTGAATCACTGCATAGCAGCCCAGGACCTGCTGACCCAGACCGTCAGGGAAAGACCAGCAGACCTGGCAATACTTAGTGAGCCCTATAGGATTGGAGCCGACGTAACATGGGCTGCAGACCAATCTCGGAAAGCAGCTGTGTGGCTATGTGGAGATGCCGCGACGCAACTATCCAACGTATACTCGGAGGACGGCTTTGTTCGCTGCAAGGTTGGTAGTTTCTGGGCTTACAGTGTCTACCTAGCTCCGAGCCTATCTCTCGCAGAGTATACAGCCATCCTCCATCTGCTGGTGAATGATGCCAGAGGCCGTCACCCACTGATAATCGCCGGAGACTTCAACGCTTGGGCGGAGGACTGGGGCAGCCTAAGAACCAATGCTAGAGGCCACACCCTACTGGAAGCGTTTGCTGTGCTGGACATCGGGCTGTTGAACCAGGGCTCGCAGCACACTTTTAGCCGCGCTGGAGTTGGCTCGATAGTGGACCTCACGTTCGCCAGTGGCTCTCTATGCCGGACATCAAGCTGGAGTATAAGCAGCTCATACACAGCTAGTGATCACGTAGCTATTTACTGCACAGTTGGTGAGCGTCTACCAACCAGAAGCTCCATCAAAAACCGCTGGAAGTCATACTGCTCGGAATCCCTTGACACGCAAGTTTTTGCCAGCATGCTGACTGACCTCGCAGGAGACGTAAATCCCGAAAGCATGACAGAGAAGGTCATGACCAAGGTACAGGAAGCTTGCGATGCAAGTATGAGACTCCGGAGGGCGTACAACCGTCACCACGAGCCAGTATACTGGTGGACGGAGTCAATTGCGGAAGCTAGGCGTGCCTGTAACAAGGCTCGACGGAGATATCAACGCTCACGTGGCAGGCCCACTTTCATAGAGCACCAAGCCACCTTCCAGTCAGCCAGGAGAACACTAAAGAAGGCCATCCGAGATAGTAAGCGCAAGTGCTTTCTTGATCTATGCGATGCTGCGGAGCACGATCCATGGGGGAAAGCGTACCAAATAGTGGCCAAGAAGCTGAATGCCAACGGAAACTCCGTGCCCTCTGACCCCTTGTCCATGAGGCGTATTGTGGAACATCTCTTCCCGACCTGCAGCGTATCTGAGATTGGTGGTCTCCAAAACACACCACTCTCACAGAGCAATAGCATGCCAATAGAGGAGGTGACGCCCAACGAGATGCTTTTGGCAGCGGCTACAATTAGTGTGAACAAGGCTCCAGGGCCGGACTCTATACCAAATCGTGCCCTTCGCCTCGCAGTATCCCTTCGGCCTGACATTTTCGCAGAGCTGTTCAACAGCTGTCTCCAAAATGGCGTGTTCCCGAACAGATGGAAGTCCCAAAAACTGGTGTTGATCCCTAAGACCGGCAAGCCTGCAGGCGACCCATCGTCATATAGGCCAATTTGTCTTCTGGATACGGCAGGAAAACTCCTCGAGAAGATCATCCATGCTCGCCTCGAACGCGCCATCGCGGCATCTGGAGACCTCTCGCAGCAGCAGTTTGGGTTCCGGAAGGCAAAATCGACGATTGACGCCATAAACAAGGTAGTGGACATCGCATCGCATGCAATCGAAGGCACCAGATGGAAAGGAGGGTCAAAGATGTACTGTCTCATAGTCACGCTCGACATCAGAAACGCCTTCAACTCGGCAAAGTGGGACTGTATTCTCGATGCGCTGTCAGGCTTCAGAGTACCTCAGTATCTTCGGCAGATAATTAGGAGCTATTTTCAAAACAGAGTTCTACTCTACGACACCGACCAACGTACGGAGGAGTACCGCATTACAGGTGGGGTGCCGCAAGGATCAGTCCTGGGCCCCCTACTGTGGAATGCGATGTACGACGGCATCCTGCGACTAGATCTACCCCCAGACGTTAGCGCAGTAGGATTTGCAGATGATGTTGCGTTAGTAACAGTGGACAAGATGCTTGAAGGAACTGTGAGGAAGTGCAACGAGGCCATCACGAAGATTGAGCTATGGCTCTCCTCCGTTGGCCTAGAGCTTGCACCCTCCAAAACGGAAGCGGTATTGGTCAGCAGCCGAAAAAAAGTGGAGACTGCACACATCACAGTAGGCGGCACTGTGATAGCCTCAAAGAGGGCCATAAAATACCTCGGGGTGATGCTGGATACCAGGCTGAGCTTCCGAGAGCACCTTGCCTACACCAGCACCAAGGCTGCGGTTACTAACAGGGCGCTATCCAGAATCATGCTGAATAGTAGAGGACCAAAGCAGGATCGGAGACGACTTCTCACAAGTGTGACCAGATCCATCATGTTGTACGCAGCTCCGGTATGGATCAAAGCTGCTGAAACAAGGAGCTACACAAGAAGTCTGGCAGCAACTCACCGGCTAAGTGCAATTCGCATGATCAGCGCTTTTAGGACGGTTTCCGATGACGCGGCACACGTGATCGCGGGGATACCGCCGATCGAAGAGATGGTTGCCCAATACACTGCGGTTTACCAGGGGACTCATGGGCTGGATCTCTCTCCGCAAGCAAAGAGAGCCGTCCGCAATGCAGCAAAGCAGCAGTCTCTGGAGAGATGGCAGACCCGATGGGACGCGTCGAGCAAAGGACGGTGGACGCACCGTCTTGTTCCGCAATTAGAGGAGTGGGTAAAAAGAGGACACGGGCAGGTCAACTTTTACCTAACCCAAATCCTAAGCGGACATGGCTGCTTTCGCGGATACCTACATCGCTTCGGGCACGAGTTGTCTGCAGAGTGTACAGCATGTGGAGAAGGGGTGGTCGAGGACGCGGAGCACGTCATCTTCAAATGTGGCAGGTTCTCGCAACGGAGACGACAGCTAGAAGCGGATCTGGGTGGAACATTGTCGGTTTCCAACCTGGTGCATTATATGCTCCAAAGCCCCAGGAACTGGGAGTGCATTAGCGGTTTTGCAGCCGCAATCATGATTGAGCTGCGAAGGATTGAGAGGGAAAGACGTGGTTCCGACGTTTAGGTAGAGCGGAGCTTTTGCGAAGCAAAGCTTATCGGTGGTTCCGCAAAGGTACCGCTTTATCAGAACCTCACCCGCCACATCTCATCACCTTAAATTACCTTAAATTAGCTTAATATAATAAGATAGCGTAATATATTCTTAGGTTAATTGTTAATAAAATTTGATTTAAAAAAAAAAAACATCGTCTTTCATTGTTGCCTTCATTTTCGTTGCCGACATTGTGGCAGACACCTGGTGGTTGCACGCACAGAGTGCACACACACTCATCGGCTTTTATACACACATCGGCTTTTAATACACACTCATCGGCTTTTAATACACACTCATCGGATTTTCACACAGCCTCATCGGATTTTCAAACATACACCGGATTTTCACACACACACACGCATTTTTTTTATACACACCCATTCAAAGTGCATAAACACACCCACACACACACTCATTTTTATACACACACATTCCTAGTGTAGAAACCCACACACACACACATTTTGTAAACACACACACATTTACGGTGTACACACACACACACTCATTTTTTATACACACACATTTCTAGTGTAAACACACACACACACACACATTTTGTAAACACACACACATTTACATTGTACAAACACACACACACAAATTTAAAACTTCTTGTTTTTATTTTTTCATTTTTAATTTTCATTCTTTTTATTTCTTTATTTTTTCATAAATTTTTCCTTTTCATTTTATTTTCATTTTTTTATTCTTCTATTATTTCATTCATATTATTGCATTCTTGATTTGGCACTGCCACTCTTTACAACACTACTTAAAAATTTGTTAAATATAAATAAATAAAATTAAACAAAAGAAAAGAAAAAGGAATAGAAACAAAGAGGATACCCTCGAGTCCCTTATAAAAAACATATTAATCGACTATTTTCTTGATGTATGGGCATTTTGAAGTGTGCGTTTGTTATTATTATTTTTCCGCTACAGCATATCACCTGATTTCGGCGGGGCCCCTTCGGATACAGGGTAAGTGCCTATGACAAACAATAAACATTCCATTTGCCTGACATTGCTGACGTATAAACGTTTAACTTGTTTATCCCTCCGATAAATTTATCGAACGAAAGGGAGTATTTTGAACTCCTTCGTTTACACGACGGTTCTTTTGTTTTTCTTTTCCTTCTTTTTTCTGAAAATCATAAATTGTTAATGCCAAATAATAAGGCGATTTTAGTTTGTAAAAATAAATTTGAAATCATGTTATGAATTTTTTTATGTTTAATAAACATTACATAATGTTCGCTTAAATTTTAATTTTGTTTTCCCGAAGGTGATGCAAGTTTGAATAACCGACAGGTTCGTGACAGGGATTCCCAAAATGATAACGGCCAACGTGGAATCATGGTTGGGTGGGTTTTGAGGCCAGATACAACAACATCTATGTATCCAAGTCGAACGAGATCCTCTTCCTTTTTTTTTCCGTCTCCAATCAAGTCCGTCTGCTGGGTTTTTTGACACCTGTCTTACCCGCCTTTCTTTTTTTTCTTCTTCTTTCTTTAATTTTGTATGGTGTAGTCGAGCCTCCTTCTCAGAGCAAAGAACTCCCCCAGCCGATTGCTTTTGCTAGCCGCGAGCAGTTCCCCTCCCCGCCGAGAGAAGGAAGCAAATCCCACGACTGCATGGAAGAGTGTGGCCAGCTTCGATCTGGCTATGTACTCCCGCCCATTTTAGCTTTTTGCTAGCCTGGGTCATTACAATACATACCATACATTTGTGGCCAGCCGGAAAAGCGAAGATACTGTAGCATATCTACCCTACCATTATCATAAATCAAAGGGTATAACAATCCGTTAATACATTGTGACACTCTGTCATAATAAATACAAATATACAAATGCCCAAAGTACATTAAAAGACCACTTAGAATTATATAAACATTCCAGCACACAAGCAATACGATCCATCGCTTATACATATCCCATAAAAAAAACCTCTTTAAGGCCTGTCTCCAGCACCGCGAAATTTTTATGTTAGGAATTTGCTATTTATTTCATGTGTATGGAACATAAATACAACAGTGTGCCCAAATACGTAAAACGTGTGACGATGTACCTAAAACGTGCATGGTCACTCTGTCGAATCAGCTGTGTTTTGTAACAGCGCCAATTTTGAAAGTTCAACTAATTTAAAAAAAATTAGTAAAATGAACTGTGACGATGAAAAAGTTGTGTTGGTAGCGGCATATATTGTTGCAAAAAGAGTTTCATATCACTTTTTGGTTTTGCGCACAGTTGTTTCTTCCATTTTTTCAATTGACACTAGCGAAATAATTGTCGGCAATATATTCCTGAGCTGTGCATCAGCTGTTCTCTCATTCCACAAACGCTGTCGATAGGCCATTATCGATACTTATTTGTGGATTTCGTTCAAGCTGCTGGATACTCAAGCAACGAAATCGAAAACGAAAAGTTTCTGCCTCAGTTTTTTTTATATGAAGTTTGGCAGAAATTTTTATTTTCCGCGGTGGTGGATACCCGGCTTTACGAGGTAAAAGTCTAGTGACGAAAACATTTTCATGCCCCAAAATTTCTGATATCCAATTTTGTGACGAATAATAATAAGTTTTACACATAAATTATTTAAAACAAAATTTTTGCACTCGTCACATTGCGCTACAATGTATCAATTCTTCATACCAAATAAAACTCACTCACTGTTTTGCGCAGTGCCGAATGCAAAAATTTTGTTTTAAATAATTTATGTGTAAAACTTAATATTGTTCGTCACAAAATTGGATATCAGAAATTTTGGGGCATGAAAATGTTTTCGTTCAATTTTAGCGGTTTTTAGCGATTTCCCGCTAAACTAGCTATTTTTCGAAAAAGTCGTAGAACAAACGTTTCTAGATTTTTTAACAGGAACAAGTCCTCATTCAAACATTTAAGCTAAATCAACGATTTGATCCAAACAAACAAACAAACAGACATACTGACTTTTCATCTCAATTTCGAAAGGCCCCTAAAAATTTCAAAATTAATTATCTTTCGAACCAGTTGTCCGATTTTGATGATCGAGGTGTCATTCGACGCGTATTTTTGATGAGAATTGTAAAAAATTCAACGAAAATTCAAAAAGGCTCCAACGGCCCCATTAGCTCCAATCATTTAAATTTTTTCCCTCCCACTTACACCTGTTTATCTCACGAACCAGGTGAGTTTCCAAAAGTCTTAGTATGCACATTTGTAAGTTAAGTTGATACCTTTCGATCGGTTTATAGCTCGACCTGATCGGACAGTCATAGCAAATCTTCCATTCTTCCTGTGTATTCGCACCCTTCGTGCTGCTTTCGTCACTAGCGCGGACTGCCGTCCGCAGTGATGCCGATCGCGGCGCGTGGGAGTGCTGAGCATGCACTTTGCAGCTCAAGTGGTTAATGTGGTGGTCTGCGTACATACACTAGTCGGCATATTTATTTTGACAACATTTAAAGTTAAATATATCCATACTTTGATCCTACTTCATGTACATTTTGGCATCAATGGAAAGGTCATTTCAATTCCGTTTTAATGATACAAAACTTTCCTTAACCCATTAAGTACCCATTGAAAATTTTGAATTTTAAAAAACGTCAATTTTAAAACTTTTTCCTCGATTTTTTTCGAAAAATTTTTTGATGCAAAAAAATTCTTCATACGATTTAAATAGTGACTGCAAAAACAATTTTTTAAAAATTCCTTTGCTAGTATTTTTAATAATAGCTGCCATAGGAACAATCGGATGCAAAATAACCTTTAGTATGAAAAACTTTTTTGTTTCTTAAGATATCTCAACCAAACTCACAGATTATATGTCTGGGGCTGTCTCTAACATTCTGGCCAAATTTGGTCAAAGTCGGATTACTATATCATATAGCTGCCATAGGAACAATCGGATGCAAAATAACCTTTAGAAGCAAAAACTCTGTTGTTGTATGAGATATTCTTAGAAAACTCACACATTAACTCTTCTTGCTAAATTTTGAATTTTCCTCAAATTTAGCTTTTTCCCGCCAAATTTAGCTTTTTCCCGCCAAATCTGGATTTTTCCCGCCAAATCACTAAATCTGACTTTTAGCCAAAGGAAGAAGAAACATTGAAACCGCGGACAGCGGAAGTTGAATATTTCCGTTTTTTTTACAAAAAATGCTATCTATATATATAAAACTCTTTGTCCTGACTGACTGACTCACTGACTGACTGACTGAGAATCAACGTGCAGCCCAAACGGTAAAAGATAGAAAGCTGAAATTTTCACACAACATAGGTGAGATAATTTCATCGTGCAATAAGACGGCGTTTTGCGAAATTCGACCTGTAAGTGGGTCAAAATCAAGGTCAAAGGTCACAGAATTGCTTAGTATGAAAAACTTTTTTGTTTCTTGAGATATCTCAACTAAACTCACAGATTATATGTTTGGGGCTGTCTACAACATTCTGACCAAATTTGGTCAAAGTCGGATGACTATATCATATAGCTGCCATAGGAACAATCGGATGCAAAATAACCTTTAGTATGAAAAACTTGTTTGTTTCTTAAGATATCTCAACCAAACTTACAGATTATATGTTTGAGGCTGTCTTTAACACTCTGGCCAAATTTGGTCAAACTCGGGTGACTATATCATATAGCTGCCATAGGAACAATCGGATGCAAAATAACCTTTAGTATGAAAAACTTTTTTGTTTCTTAAGATATCTCAACCAAACTCACAGATTATATGTCTGGGGCTGTCTCTAACATTCTGGCCAAATTTGGTCAAAGTCGGATTACTATATCATATAGCTGCCATAGGAACAATCTGATGCAAAGTAACCTTTAGAATCAAGAACTCTGTTGTGGTATGAGATATTCTTAGAAAACTCACACATTAACTCTTCTTGCTAAATTTTGAATTTATCCTCAAATTTAGCTTTTTCCCGCCAAATTTAGCTTTTTCCCGCCAAATCTGGACTTTTCCCGCCAAATCACTAAATCTGCCTTTAAGCCAAAGTTCAATTGCAAGAAAGAAACATTAATACCGCGGACGGCAGAAGTTAAATATTTTCGTTTTTTTTACAAAAAATGCTATATTATATAAATTTGTTAAATCGGACTACTAAGGACCTTCTTTTCAATTAAGCGAGCGAAGCGAGCAGGGGACGGACCCCCTTATATTGTACTAATTTGTTAAAGCGGTCAACTAAAAAAGTTGTTTTAATTTTTTGCGAGCGAAGCGAAGCGGGTTGGCGAGCGAAGCGAGCAGTTTAAGTTTAAGCTGGACAACAAAAGACCTTCTTTTCAATCTTGCGAGCGAAGCGAGCGAGGGTTGGCGAGCGAAGCGAGCGGGCGAAGCCCCCTAGTATTATATAAATTTGTTAAAGCGGACTACTAAGGACCTTCTTTTCACTTTTGCGAGCAAAGCGTGCAGGGGACGGACCCCCTTATATTGTGTTAATTTGTTAAACCGGACAACTAAAGAAGTTCTATTACATTTTTGCGAGCGAAGCGAGCTGCGGGTTGGCGAGCGAAGCGAGCAGTTTAAGTTAGTTAAGCTGGACAACAAAAGACCTTCTTTTCAATTTTGCGAGCGAAGCGAGCGGGGGTTGGCGAGCGAAGCGAGCAGGGGCGGAGCCCCCTAGTCTCGTATAAAGTCGGCCAAGAAGTGTTCCGGAGGAATTTTGCCCAGAGCAACTTCGCAAAACAATTCAATGCAAAGCTCTGTCCCCAGTGGATTAAATCCAGGGTAAAGGCAAAGGTGGGAAGCGCATATTATGTGTTGGAGGACTTACAGGGACGAGAGCAGGGCACGTTTCATGCCAAAGACATTCGTCAGTAATGATTTCGAGGTGTTCTTTCCAAGACATTCCCCCGCGCAATGCTTAGAAATGTCTTGTGGTTGTAGTGACCACCTCTGGGCAAAAATGCACTTTTCATCTAATGCGATAAATCATTATTCCTTTTTGTTATCGTCATTGGTATCACTGTATAAACGATGTTGTGTCATTGGTATCACTGTGCTAAGTTGTATGCAACTTTGAATGACTATCGAATATATATCGATATTTAAAGCTCAGCTTCCTGTCATTGCATTTCCGATCCGGCATTTGCATACAAAAACCAACGTGCAAAAACTGATACATAAAGTCACGAAAATAAACACTACCCCCAGTGCATCCGTGGGCAAAAAGAGTGAAAATCGCTGCAAAGAAGTAGACTGGCACAAGGAAACCCATTTTAGTGGGAAAATCCGCACGTAAGTGGCATTTCAATTTGGTTAGCCCACATGTGCTAATGTGCTTAATTTTTTGTGCCAAATGTAGGTTCTTCTTTTGGCATCGCCAAAGTTCTCTTCGTGGATAACAACGCAACGTTGTGGATGTGCGTGTCAGCAGGAGCATTGTGTCTGTGAACCATCATTTTGAACATACATACTTCTTGGAGTTCAGAAATCTTGGATGCACAGTCACACACACACACACGCACATCGTCATTCATTGTTGCCTTCATTTTCGTTGCCGACATTGTGGCAGACACCTGGTGGTTGCACGCACAGAGTGCACACACACTCATCGGCTTTTAATACACACTCATCGGCTTTTAATACACACTCATCGGCTTTTAATACACACTCATCGGATTTTCACACAGCCTCATCGGATTTTCAAACATACACCGGATTTTCACACACACACACGCATTTTTTTTATACACACCCATTCAAAGTGCATAAACACACCCACACACACACTCATTTTTATACACACACATTCCTAGTGTAGAAACCCACACACACACATTTTGTAAACACACACACATTTACGGTGTACACACACACACACTCATTTTTTATACACACACATTTCTAGTGTAAACACACACACACACACATTTTGTAAACACACACACATTTACATTGTACAAACACACACACACAAATTTAAAACTTCTTGTTTTTATTTTTTCATTTTTAATTTTCATTCTTTTTATTTCTTTATTTTTTCATAAATTTTTCCTTTTCATTTTATTTTCATTTTTTTATTCTTCTATTATTTCATTCATATTATTGCATTCTTGATTTGGCACTGCCACTCTTTACAACACTACTTAAAAATTTGTTAAATATACACTCGCCAGAAAAACTATGCGTACAAGCTCAATGCGAAACTTTGATTGTCAAAAAATAATACTTATATTTATGATATCGGGTTAATTTTTTTTTTAAATGAACAACAATTTTATCAACAATAATTCCAGCTAGTTTTTTTTTAGTTATGGATTATATTTATTTTTTTTAAATTAAAAAACTGAACATTCAATGAATTTTGACCCAGAAAAAGTATGCGTACAAATTTAAAACCTAAAGAATTTATGTTTTGTATGGAGCTTTTGGTACCGTTTAATAACATATTACGGTAATAGAAGCAATAAAGGCTTTATTCTGCTCATTGTTTCGGCAAATTTTGTCATTATATTGAAAGAATTCGCAATGGGAAAGAAATCAAAAGAGATCGATCCCGACTTAAGAAATATTATCATTAAATTGCGTAATGAGGGTAATACACTGCGAGAAATTGGAAATATTGTGAACAGATCGCACTCTACCGTACAGAGAGTGCTTAAAAATTTTAATTCGACTGGCTCTGTCAAATCTAAGCCACGTACTGGGAGGCCACCAAAGCTGACTGAGCGCGAGAAGCGGGACGTTTTGGGAAACCTAGTATTTATTGAGTCTACAATGGATCACAGGGCTTACCTACAAATACTAAAAGATAATTTGCATGAAAGCGCAAGAAAATTAGGGCTCGGCGAGGACTTTTGGTTCCAGCAGGACAACGATCCGAAACATACTGCCCACAATGTGAAGCTATGGTTGCTGTATAACACAAAGAATCAATTGCACTCGCCGCCCCAGTCGCCCGATTTGAATCCGATCGAGCATCTTTGGGATTTTTTGGAGCGTCGGATTCGCCTTCATACGATTACATCCAAGAATATGTTGAAGGAAGTCATCATGGAGGAGTGGCGTCAGATTTCGCCTGAGGTGACCCAAAAGTTGGTCAAGTCAATGCCAAGACGTTTGGCAGAGACCATTCAAAGGAAGGGGTATCCAACATCGTATTAGATTTAATGTTCTTTTAATGAATAAGTGCCTTTTTTATAGTTTTTTTTAGTTTGTACGCATACTGTTTCTGGGTCAAAATTCATTGAATGTTCAGTTTTTTAAATTTAAAAAAATAAATATAATCCATAACTAAAAAAAAACTAGCTGGAATTATTGTTGATAAAATTGTTGTTCATTTAAAAAAAAAATTAACCCGATATCATAAATATAAGTATTATTTTTTGACAATCAAAGTTTCGCATTGAGCTTGTACGCATAGTTTTTCTGGCGAGTGTATAAACATTTTATTTCTACTACCGTGCAGATTTGCCGCTCATTAGGGGTGGGGTATTTCAATAAGAATTCCAACCAGATTTCATACTAGAACCAGCCAGAATGCCAACTAGAATTTGTATACAGCAGAAATACGCATACAGAAAAGTATGCAGCAGAGCCCTGCGAAGAACTCAGTAAAACGTTCGACTTCGTAGCGGAGTCTGCCGCGCGGTTTTCTAAATTTCCTACAGAGAATTTTGGCCACGCATGTATAAAATCGAATGAGGGTTTTACATGAACTCGGCGCGCAGAACTGTGAGCGCGCTGTATGAATTCTGTACAGTTTTCTGCGACAAATTTACCATTGGGATGTACACACCAGAGAACTGCAACGGGTAAGAAGTGCACGCTCATACTCGAATATTGATGTGAACCCGTTGTGATTTGTTCGTCTTTGCTTGTGATCTGTTTGGATAGAGACACTCGCTCATACTCGTTGAGTCAAACGGATCGCAAAACGAGTATAGGATCGAGTATAGATTCGAATCATGATGCGAGTAACTCGTTTTAAATGTGCGGGACGGAGCGGACAATGTGAGCGGGGAATGTGTCGATCGACCCAAATGTGCCAACAAAAAATAAAAAAGGTCTACACTGAAACAAATTATTGAGATGTATAATAATTATATGAGAAAAAAACAATTTTTTAAAGTAATAAGGTCTTCAAACCTACTACTTTTTTCACTCAGTGTACAAAAGGTCGAGGCTCGCCGGCAGCGCGAGTTTTATGACGGCCATAAAAAAGGGTCAAAAATGCCTCGTCACGAGTCGTGTAAGCGTAAGCGCTGTCGATCGCTGAGCTACTCCCTCTGAAATTCGTTTTATAAAAATGTTACTAGCTAAGTATAAAAAAACAAAAATGTATACTTAATTTTCAGAGGTCGTATTTTTAGAATAGCAATAGATAGATATAATCTGCATCTTTTGTTCCTTTTTTAATTTTAAAACCCTAATTTTATAAAATTATTTAAGCACTTAAATAAATTACTAAAAATTTCTTTAATAACATTAATTTTGTGTTATAATTATTATTATTTTGAACTTAAGTAAAATCGATGTGCTTGGTACAAAGGGACACAAAGACAGACTGCCGCTTTCGATTCTTACAAGTATCTACAACTCAGAACGACTCAAAACGACCCAAAACGAGTGTCTAAAACGAGTATCAAAACGACCCAATAGAACCTGAAGGCATGTGGTGAACAAAATACACACAGTCTTCTGTCGGAAAAATTGAGTGGCAAAGCTACAGGCCAGTTTCCGCTACGTTTTCAGGGCGAGTCCGCTGAAACGTAGCGGAAATTTTCTTACACATTTCAGTGGTAATTTTTGCTGCAAGAAAAAAAGTCCCTAGGGACTGCAGCCAACTTAACGTTGCGAACGCCTGGCAATACATATCGAAAACACTTTTTACAAGTTTCCAGCCATACTATGCTGTATTTCTGTAGGGGAATATTTTGAATAGATTATTTTATTAATTAAGCATTTTTAAAATATAATACAATTTTGTTTGGTGTTACGAAATGATTATTATTTCGTACATTTATCCACACACGAAACAAAACAAATGAAAAATGCGCAATGTCGTTTTGCGTTTGTTAACAACAACAGCTGTTACATGAGGAGCAAAATACGGAGGAGCAGAGCTGTGTATGTTGTTTCCAGGGCTGAGGGCGGTTTGCTGCAGGGAAATTTCCCTTTTTGGTATTTTTTGTTTTCTCCTGTTTCCTTCGATTGGTAAAATTAGGCGAGTAAGAAGAAGTTTTTTCCAAAACGTGGATGTCCAATAAATTATTAAATATTAAAGGAACGGCAGATTTGTGGCAGTTATTTGAGTGGAAGCTCGAACGGATTTTGTATTGAGACTCACCGCAGTTGGGTTAGTATTTTTTTGTTTTGAATTAGTGGTGAATTGTTAGTGGGAAAGCATTTAAATACTGTGTCTTTTTATAGCGGCAAGTAATAAATTTTGCAGCAGCCAACCGCCGGCAGAGTTCAATATTAGCTAGAAAAAGTCGCAGGAGGGAGCCACCGGAGGAGCGATTTGCCACCGCCTCTGGGTGGCCACAAGGTTTTTATTCCCTTTTTAACTCTTTTTTTGAAAATCTATAAAGAGAGACAACAAGAGGCAGAAACCGAAGCTTTGCATTAAACACCCCTGCAGTACGCTTGCTGTGGCGTTTGGCACCACAACGCAGTACTACATTCACTGCTAATCAATATAATAAGGATTAAATAACCTAATAACGACATACACACATATGTATAAATAAGCACCAGCATATTTATTAAACATTTGCTGCAATATTGATATGCTTATGATCAATTACTTACATACACAACATCCACATCTCCAACACGAATCCAACACTATGCCATTTTGATGGATCGATAATTAATTTATTTATCATTTAATTAATTTATTATTTCATAATTTATATATTTATTTATTTATTGTTTACATATTTATTTATCTATTTATTTATTTAACTATGTATTTATTGTTTGTTAAATTGTTTAATTTATTATTGTTAATTTTCTTATTCGCTAACTTAAATTATTGTTGTCAGCCCCTGGGTCTCCTTGGTATCCCAATCTATTGCTCGAGCGTTAGGTGGTGTATAGGGTGTCCAAGCCAGGTTGAATTAAAATTCCAAATGAACTAAAAAATAGAATAGAAAACGAAATGTTAGGATTTATTAAATAAATGTTTCGTGTTAAGTTCTAATGAAACAAATACCTTAATATGGGTGAAATGGGCTGACGCACGGCTGGAGTGGCCGGAGTAGGGAGTTGATCTCATTTTATCAGGATTAACTAATGGTAGGGTGGGCGACGCAGGTGCTGGCAGTTTGTCAGTGCCATAATTTCCCTTCTTTTCAAACAGAAACGCCAGAGCAGATGACCGATCAAATTCAGAAAATAAATAAATTGATGTTACCCGACTATCCGTCTATCGAGGGTCTTATCCATCCCTGGAAATGCCGTGAGCAATCGATATTCGGATGCGATAAAATGTCGGCAAGTAACATACCGAGCCCTATTTGCGACAATATCGTATGCGCCAAAACGCAATTTTACAGGAGAGAGTTTTTTAGGTTTCGTTAAGTTGATTTCTTCGTGTCATTTGTCGCTTACGTTATTATTCACAGGTCAATATCTCCGTAAATATATAAAATAAAAATGTAATATTTTAGGTGCAGATGCGGGTGGTGTTTATAAACATATTGGCAAAAGAAAAAAAATTTCGGAAAATGGCGCATACGTTATTGTCGCAAATAGGGCTCGATATTATTAATATTATTATCGTGGCGGTCATCGATAAATACAAAGGGCTGGCAATGCAACTATCGGCTATCGAAGACATCGCAGCCCTTCGTTTGTGTATTTCGTCATTGCGCAGAAAGTGTAAAAATTAGGTAAGTTTTTGTTACGAAATGCATTTATTTCGTACATCAACAAAAGTAAAAACGAAAAATGCGCAATGTGTATCAACATCAGCTGTTTGCGTGAGGAGCACAAGTATGTGAGGAGCAGAGCTGTGTATGTTGTTTCCAGGGCTGAGGGCGGGTTGCCACTCGATAAATTTCCTTTTTCTGGTATTTCATTCCTCCTTGTTTCCTTTGCTTGAAAGAAGAAAATTTAAGGAGAAGAAGAGTTATAAAACGTGGATGTCGGAGACAGCCTTCAAAGATCTTATTAAAATAAAAAGATCGTCATATTGTTTTTAAATAACTTTGTGGGAAAGTCCAAACGGGAGATCTGTCAGTGAGACTCACAGCTGTTGGGTCAGTATATTTAATTCGAAATAGTGGTGAATTTGTGCGTGTGCATTTATTAAATACTGCTTTTTTTGTATAGTGGCAAGTACCGCACAGGGTTTTTTATACCAACAGTCTGCAGAGAACAATTAAGAAAAAGTCACAGGAGGGCGCCACCGGTGGAGCGATTGGCCACCGCCTCTGGGTGGCCACCAGGTTTTTATGCCATATTTACCACCTTTTTCACAAATAAGAAAAAAGAGACAGGAAAAGGCAGAAACCGAAGTGCCTACAAGAAAACACCCCTGCAGTACGCGTGCTGAGTCCCAAGTAGGGAAAATTCACCCGCAACTCGCCAAAACATAAAATTAATACTATTAGGACACATACATGACATAGCACAATTAGGATTTATTAAACATTTGTCTGCAAAAATCAAAAGGCAATGCTGCTTAACTAAAACATACGAACATCCACGTTCTGAACACTAATCGTCGTCTTTAACTACACGCTAATTTATAATTTATTAATTCATTTACTATTTAATTCATTAATTATTTATTAACTTACATATTTAATTAACTAATATTTATTTATTTATTTAATTATTTATTTATATGTTTGTTTAATTGTTTAACTTATTATTTATTTCTCTTAATTTATATTTGTTAATTTAATTCTTTGTTGTCAGCAGCCCCTGGGTCCCTTATAGCTCTTCTCTGACTGCTCGAGCGTTAGGTGGTGTTTAGGGTGTATCAGTTCGATTGTCCTTTAATCTGAAATGAACTGAAATATGAACAATTAAGAAATGTTAGGATTAATTAAATAAATGTCTCGTGTTAAGTTCTAATGAAACAATTTGAGTAAATACCTTAATATGGGGTGAAATGGGCTGACGCACGGCTGGAGTGGCCGGAGTAGGGAGTTGATCTCATTTCATCAGGATTAACTAATGGTAGGGTGGGCGACGCAGGTACTGGCCATTTGTCAGTACTAAAATTTCCATTTGTCTTATCCATCCCTGGAAATGCCGTGAGCTAGCTGGCAATCGATATTCGGATGCGATAAACTGTGGGCAAGTAACATTTTAACTATAAAAATATGAATAAATGTTTAATTTCATTGTATTTTAAACATAATCGATCGCCTGGCTTAATTGCCCGATGACGAAGATCATAGCTGTAGCAAGCAAGTCCAGTCACACGTTAGCAAATTAAACATTTAACCAATTAGACAACAAATTTGTTATAATTATTGTATTTTCTTATCCCACAAAAAAACCTCTTTACGAGGTAAAAGTCTAGTGACGAAAACATTTTCATGCCCCAAAATTTCTGATATCCAATTTTGTGACGAATAATATTAAGTTTTACATATAAATTATTTTAAGCAAAATTTTGGCACTCTTACTTTCTTACTTACAAATGTGCATACTAAGACTTTTGAAAACTCACCTGGTTCGTGAGATAAACAGGTGTAAATGGGAGGGGAAAAATTTAAATTATTGGAGCAAATGGGGCCGTTGGAGCCTTTTTGAATTTTCGTTGAATTTTTTACAATTCTTATCAAAAATACGCGTCGAATGACACCTTGATCATCAAAATCCGACAACTGGTTAAAAAAAAAATTAATTTTGAGATGAAAAGTCAGTCTGTTTGTTTGTTAGGATCAAATCGTTGATTTAGCTTTAAAGTTTGAAATCGCTAAAAACCGCTAAAATTGAAACCCCCATTACATCCAAACGATAGAAGCTACAGATGCGATCTATATATCGTTGAAAAGGTATTTTGAAGGGCTGTTATGCATACCTTTTAACTTTTTTTCTAAAGTACATAGGTAAATTGCTACAGGTGACATAAGTTATTTTCCCCCACATTTTGGCGGTTTTTGAGAAAACGCCGCTAACGATTTTTTTTTAATTTCAATATGTTTTAGTTTATAAAATTTCGCGTTTTTTGACATATGACACAAAAAATTTTACCGATAGATTTGGAAGATATAACCTATTAACTGAATATATACGTTTTACTTTGAATTGGAATAGGGCAGCAGCAACAAAGTGTCATAGCAGCCAGTTTGTTTGTTTGGATAGCTTAAATGTTTGAATGAGGACTTGTTTCTGTTCAAAAATCTAGAAACGTTTGCTCTACGACTTTTGCGAAAAATCGCTAGTTTAGCGGGAAATCGCTAAAAATCGCTAAAATTGAAACCACCATAGCATCCAAACGATAGAAGCTACAGATGCGATCTATATATCGTTGAAAAGGTATTTCGAAGGGCTTTTTGCACTGCTTGCAGCGTAATGCGGAAATTACCTGTTAGCTGAATACATACATTTTACTTAGAATGGGAATAGGATAGCAGCAGCAAAGTGTCATAGCACCCAGAGTTTAAGAGTGCTGATAGCTTTTGCGCTGGGCATGTGTGTTTGTAAAGGGGACCAGTGTTGCCAGACAATTTGCTTTAGCTTGTACAAACAATAATCAAAGTTGACAAAGCTATACTGTCAAAAAATATTGCAATTTCAAAATTTTTGAGGTCTTATTCAAAAATTTCTGATATCCCACAAAAAAAACCGCAAAATTTTTGCATTCGGCACTGCGCAAAACAGTGAATGAGTTTTGTTTGGTATGAAGAATTGATACATTTTAGCGCAATGTGCCGAGTGCCAAAATTTTGCTTAAAATAATTTATATGTAAAACTTAATATTATTCGTCACAAAATTGGATATCAGAAATTTTGGGGCATGAAAATGTTTTCGTCACTAGACTTTTACCTCGTAAAAGAGGTTTTTTTGTGGGATAAATATTAATTAAAATATATAAAGTGACTTTATCCTTATATAAATTAACAATAAAGGTACGACAATACTATATTACTCTAATTAAAAACACAATGGCCGTGTTCACCAGAACAAATCGACAACAGAAAATCGATGAAATTCGATGATTATTCTGGTGAAATGCAGTGATTAGCAATCATGACTTCAAATTTTGTGATTATGATGACTGAAAATTCATCATCAAAATAGTACGCTGAAATTTTCTGATTGTGATGCTTAGTTATCGAGCAAACAAAATACATGATTACTGATTGATTAGTTCTGGTGAACACGGCCAATATGTATAGTGAAAGGCACATAAGAAGAATCAAACAGCAACAGAAAAAAATATATGGACAAGTTAAACTGTGTCACACCAGAAGTAAATGCGCTGGAAAGAGAACAAGGGAATAATGCCAGTGAAATTAAAATGGAAGTGGTCGAGGAAACAATAAATTTAAATAATATTGGCAGTGTCAGAAATAACAAAAGTGACAATAATAATAATAATTTAAATGACGACTTAAAAGGGTGGCTTTTAAAACATAGGCCAACCCGTGACTGCGCAATTGATTTAGTTCGTATATTAAAAAAAATAATTTAGATGTCGCCCCATTTTACAAATACACTTCGCCAAGCAAAGCAGAAATAACACGAATCGATGGAGGCCTTTATTTACATATTGGCATAAAAAAACAAATAAATAAAATTTTGACTTCAATTAATTTTAATGACAACCTCATTATTGACATAAACATTGATGGCATTCCTCTGTTTAAAAGTTCCAACTCACAACTTTAGCCCATTTTAATAAAATTGACAAATGTTCAAAATTCACCAGTTGTGCCTGTTGGAATATTTTTGGGTAAATCCAAGCCCTATAGTTGCGATGAATTTCTTTGCCAATTTACTTGCGAGCTAAAGAATTTGCTGCAATTTGGAATTGAGACCGACGACGGGCACAGGGAAATAGAACTTAGGGCTATTGTTTGTGATGCCCCTGCCAGGGCTTACGTCAGTGGGACTCCTGGACACACATCATCGCATGGATGCTCAAAATGTATTCAAGTCGGTAAAAAAATTAATGGTATATTAACATATAAAACGAAAAGTGGAGAAATGAACTCTCAAAATGGAAAGCGACAGAATTTAGACAATTTTTACTATACACAGAAATTTTTGTATTTAAAAATGAATTATCTGACGACCAATACTACGAATTTATGTTACTGCATTGCGCGTACAGAATGCTATGCTGCCCATACCACAGAGAATAAAATTTGGAAACCTGTCAGCGCATGTTGCAGCTTTTTGTTGAAAATTTTCCAATTATATTTGGTGAAAATAGTGTGTCTTATAATATTCACAGCTTACTCCATGTGCAACAAACAGTGGAGCAGGTGGGCGATCCAGTTAACGGTTCTGCATATGCTTTTGAAAATTATTTACAACATTTAAAAAAATACGTCCGTAAGCCAACTCAAATTTTAGAGCAAATTCACAGGAGAATACACGAAGAGACGTATGCACCCGTCATACCTAGATCAGGCCCAGTAAAAAGTAATAAATCTATCATTTTTAAAGGGAGCACATTAATGCAAAAGAAACCAAATAATTACTGCTATGTTGAAGGAGATATTTCCATAGTTATCATATCAATTATGGAAGAATCTGAAGAACATTTTAAAGAAAGACGATTCAGGAACCTGCGGAACTTTTATACTCAGCCATTTAACTCCTGTGACATAGGTATTTACCTTGCGGATGCAGAGCCTTCACCATGTGAAGAAATTTTTAAATTAAGCCAATTGACTTCTATGGCGGTCGTCATCCCTTTTTTGAATGATATTATAATAATGCCTTTACTACACCATATTGATAATTGAGTAAATTGTCGTACTTTTAATTTTAAAATCTTACCTTATTTCTTGACTTGCAATTGGATACCACAAACCACTTAAAACTATAAGTGATATTATTTTAGAATAAAATTAAATTCTTAATTAATAACATGGCGGGCAGTCCGGAAAGAAAAATTAAGCGACTGGAGTTGCCTAATACTCGTAAGTATCAAAATATATATAAATTGATAAGAAAATAAATTAATTTTTAATTCTTTTATATTTTAGACCTAAAGTCTTCCTGCAACTGCTCAGAAAAAATCGAGCGCCTTGAGCAAATTGTGTTTCAGTTGGTAGAAGAAGTTCGTTCCTCACGTGGTAAGCGTGCTACGATGAATTATTTAAATTAATCTAATCTAAAAAAATTTTTTTTTTTACTTTCAGCTGAGACGAAGATAACGCAGGAGAAAGTTGACGATCTTGTGAAAGAAATTCAATTTTTAAGAGGTATAAGTTTGATTATTGAGCCCACTATCAAATATGCACACATTAATATATTTACAAATATTTTATATATTCATATGTTTATATTTAGCTGACCAAAATGCGATGCAATGTAAAATCGAGGTCCTTGTGAAGCTGCCTCGGAGCAAACAGCCACTATCAAGGGGATGACTAAGAAACAAGGGCAAGGAAAAGCAGTGGCCATAAGATTCCCGATACAGACTGTGCAGGATCTTCACCTTATGAACATGGAAATCAACAATACAAACCGAGAGCTTTATGTTAGTATGGATTCAGTCAAAAATTCTCCTGTTAGTCAAATTCTTATTTCTTTTTTACAGATTGATGTAATTAGGATACTCATAACGCAAGGTGGAATTTTGAAGAACCTTAAAAATATTCTTTCCAATGCAGTTGTATTGGCGTACGTATATAATGTTGATAGCGTTCAAGGCAAAGCTGCTTTAAAAAACGAAAGCAGTTTTTATGGAGTCTTGGGCATGTATAAATAAATTTGTTTAGCATAAATTAATTTTTTGATTGATTTAGAGATTAATTCAAAACTAATCGAATTTCTTTTTACTTTTTTTTCCAAGATGCAATTAATTTGGTCGAAGGGACTGGATCAGCTGAGGACACATTGAGAAAAGCCTTGCAGCTGCAAAAGAAACGTTATTTTAAAAACGTCAGCTGCAACAAAAACAAAACTGAAAATGAAATCAACAACAACGGCAACAACAACGGCAACAACAACGGAAACAACAATAACAACAACTTATAAATAATAATAAGAATTTATACATTTTAAGTAACTAATAGTAACAAAGTAAAACAACTTTTAAATAAAAAATATAAATTTGATTTAAAAATCTAGCTTTTTTTAATTTTCTAGGGACCCATTTCATGGGTACCCATGTAAGTACCCTTTCATGGGTACCCATGTAAGTACCCTTTCATGGGTACCCGCTTCACTAGTTCGCGGTAAACGATGTGGTGGCGATTGACCCTTTTTGCGGACATTTCATACAAAAAACGAAATGATGAAACGCATTGCTTAGGGTTAGCAAAGTAAGTAGAGGTGGTTTCCTAGTAAGTAGTTATTTCACCAGTTGCGAACTAGTTTCCAGTACTAGAGGAAAAAGTGCCACTGGGAAGCGCTGTCGATCGCTGGGCTACTCCCTCTGACACTCGGTCTGCTTTTCTTGATACACCCCAGTGCACAGTGGTCGGACTTGTATGGGAGTAAGTGACAAAAATAGTTATACGTGTCTTACAGGTCTATAATTTAGACTGTAAGCTTAATACAATAATATAAAACTACTTTAAACAAAATGGGCGTGGTTATACGCCCATACGCCCATACCACCCATAATATATTTAACAAAATACGAAAATATATTTCTTACAATACTTTTAAATATAATATGATAACAAAAAATAAAAATAATTATAAAGAAAAGTTTTATATGCATTTCATATAAAAAAATATATATATATATACAACAAATTCATTAATTAATTATCTAATAAATCAAATACAGATTCTTTTAATAATGTTTTTTTTGTACATGGCAATTTTCTTAATCCACTTATAAGAGGATCTGAACTTAATAATAACCTATTTAATAGGTCTATATTTGTTGCGGATCGCGAGATTTTTCTTGTGTGCTGTAGTCTAAATTTTTTTATATCTTTATTTTTAGCCTCTGCAGCTTCCTCAGAGAGCTCTCCAATCGAGACTAATGCTTTATTAATAACCTCAGGACCGTGTATTAATATTTTATGCACCGAAGCTGGCATGTTATACCATGGATAGGTTTCCACAAGTCCTCTTGCTGTCTCCAGCGCATACTCTCTAAATTTCTCAATATTAATTTTGTAGCCAGAATTTAAAGCCTGCAAAACAGTGGCGCATCTGTCAATTAAATTTTTATGTAGGCTTTTTGCAGCTAGTCCAGAATTGTCAAAAAATTTACGAGCTGTGTTTCCATCATTTGATGTACCACTACCGCCAAACTTTGGCTTGTCTACAATAAGCCCCATTTTCTTGCGATATTCAATTTGAAGCCTTCGTTTCCGTATCTGTATATCTTTTTTATGCGTTGGAGACCGGATTTGCCACGTCTTTATCTCCAAGCGTTATGATATATGAAGGAAATATTCAAAAAATCTTATGTATGCATGTAAAGGGGATAAGCCAAATTCATGCCGACATTCATGAACTTTTTTGTTAAGACAGTTATCAATATCATTCATTTCTGTCTGCTTCGCTTCGCATATATAACACTTCGTTGAAGACGTTCCACTCAAAGCATTGCAAACTTTACCGTCCACCATTGTCAGTTGAAGACTGTGCTCTATGCAGATTTTATTTGGATTACAAATTTCGGTGTGCCGCAAATTGCCTATTTTTTGTTTTATGTAAGTCTTCTCTGCTATTGACAACTGGGTAGTCTCCTTTTTAAATTGAAACCTTATTGGTCTACAGAAGCGGGTCGATGACGGCCTAGGGTTTTTCCAAATAATTATCGGGCTTTTAGACTTAGTTATAAGTTTTAAGGGTACATAAGACGTGACAAATAAAGAATTATCCTCTAAATTATTATTGGCAAACTTCAACTTATATTCACTATGTCCAGTGCTTCCGTCGAAACCCCATTTTCCAATTAAGGTCAGTGTGTTCACAGAATCATCTTTAATTTGATTGATAACATCCATCTGAAGATTTAGTATACGTGATGCTGTATGATCAAGTAAACTTTGTAGATCCACTTCAGCGATTGATTCGTTTACACTAATGTTACTTGGATAACTGTGTGTTTTTGCTTGCAGAACATTATCGTAACTGGGTAAATAATTGTATGCAATTCCGGAGTTAACAAAACGTCGAATCAACAAGTATTGGTTTTTTGTTAAATTGGCATCCATAATAAGTGCAACAACTTGGTCAACATTTGCTTCAGGTAATGTTTGATTTGCCTCTTGGGAGGCATTTCTTAAAGTGTTTGCAGCAGACTCATCTATTTCAGCTATTTTGGCTATTCGTCGATACTTTGTTCTTGTTGAAGACTCGTTGAAATCGGATTTGGGACGCCCACGATCCTTAGATTCATGTGATCTTTCAGCTTTTTTCGTCACTGTGAAAGACAGCCTCATCTCAAGCCAATCCGAATGCTTCTGCAGAAAAGTCAATTTGGTACGGTTACAGTTTTGCCAACGGACGTAAAATTTTTTGCAGACGGCAAAGGCACAATTCTGTAACTCCTCGGGATTCGCAATGTAATCGTCTTTTTCCAACTCCATCTGGATCGAATTAACGATATGACGGCCTCTTTCAACAACGGTGCCATTTAGAGCGCACCACTTTTCAAAAATTAATTTGTACGCTATCGAGCATTGTAAATAATTTCCTATTGCCAATTCGAAGAACCAAAATTAAATTAGTAATAATAAATAAAAACATAAACCAATTTGACATTTACTACACATATAACAATAACAAACACATAACAGATCACTTAACATAAAAAGTACAAACAACAAAAAACACAAATACCTGCTGCGTTCGGATCAAAATATATTGACGCTGGGCAGCTCCCGGCAGCTGATTCCTTTTGGACATTAATCTATTATTATTTAGCTATTAAATAAAAGATTTGATCATCGGATGCGATCGGCGTAACAACTAAAAGCTTAAGGGAAAGTACAAACACGAAAACGAAACACACTCACAAAAGGTTAATTGGGATTATTTTTGTATTAGACGATATACCACGATAAACAAAGTGTTATGAAGTAAAAATCATAGTTAATACCTGATACAATAATATCCATATTTTGAAAATGTTGTTATAAGTTGAATTTGTTAACTTGTTTACTCTTAATACTGGTGTCACTTTCATAGAATACACAACGCACAGAATTGCGTAGCGCGTTGTCTAATTTTATGGTATTTTTTCACAACGTGCGAATGGTCACACTCTAAAAATACGTTTGAATATAGTGAATAGTGAAATTTTGACTTCGGTTTTTTTATTTTTGTCATATGGGAGCGACCACTGTGCAGTGGCACATTTGTATAGAAAAGTATACAGATTTCCAGCCAAACTTGCAGCCGGTATGTGCAGCCACTTTGTGTAAAGTTCTAATTCGCTTTTACATTAGCGTGAGCGGGGTAATTCGGTATACGCTAGCTGAAGAGCTGCCGAAATTTTCCGGCACGGTTTGCGGGGGTACCCGCTGAAGACGTGTGAAAATTTTACATAGAACTTCAGCGGTTGGAAATTTTTGCCTTGGCTGTTGGCCACTGGGAAATTGTGCCGAATTGGCGTCAAAAAATTTTGCACACAAGATCTTTATTAACTTTTTTTATTTTAATGCACTTCATGTTTAGCTAAATATTAGTTCACTTATAATACAACTTAAAACTAACTTTACTTATTATTTAATTCCTCCTGGCCACAGCATTCGGTTGAAGCGTCAATCTGAAATTTAGAATCAATTAATTGTTTGCTGAAAGAGCATTAGAATGATTAATTCTTACCTAATTGTTGGACGATTTGCCAATTTTACTTTCCATTTTGAAGAGTCTCCTACAAGTTGATTATAAGAAAATACAATAATTATAACAAATTTGTTGTCTAACTGGTTAAATGTTTAATTTGCTAACGTGTGACTGGACTTGCTTGCAACAACTATGATCTTCGTCATTGGGCAATTAAGCCAGGCGATCTATTAGGTTAAAAATACAATGAAATTAAAAATTTATTCATATTTTTATAGTTAAAACTTACCTGAAGTAAGTTTTAGTTAACTTGAGGTCAAGTAATGTCTTTAAGACACCAACAAACAACAACACACAAAACACTTGCCAAAAATGCAAGGAGCATGGCTCGGTATACAGCTGTTTCAAGAGATGCCAATCTCTATCATCAGTACCGTTTGCTGACTTGACCAGCGATCTCAGCCTAATGTCACTTTTGAGAAGCTAAAACCAGTTGTGAATTTTAGGTCTCAAAAGTGAAAAATAGCTGTGAAGCTGATCTAGCCCTTTGTGTGTTGTTGTTGCCGTCGTTATTGTGCAAATGCCATCGGCATATATATTGCAATAACAATTTTGGTTTTTTGTTTTCTGTTTATGTCAGTAACAAGAGAGTGTTGCCACTATTTCAGAATTTTTCCGGCGTGTAGTCCGTTTATGTTTAACAATGTTTGTTTTTGTGACCTTTCTATATTGTAGAAGTAAGTTTTAGTTAACTTGAGGTCAAGTAATGTCTTTAAGACACCAACAAACAACAACACACAAAACACTTGCCAAAAATGCAAGGAGCATGGCTCGGTATACAGCTGTTTCAAGAGATGCCAATCTCTATCATCAGTACCGTTTGCTGACTTGACCAGCGATCTCAGCCTAATGTCACTTTTGAGAAGCTAAAACCAGTTGTGAATTTTAGGTCTCAAAAGTGAAAAATAACTGTGAAGCTGATCACTTTTGAGTCCTAAAATTCACAACTGGTTTTAGCTTCTCAAAAGTGACATTAGGCTGAGATCGCTGGTCAAGTCAGCAAACGGTACTGATGATAGAGATTGGCATCTCTTGAAACAGCTGTATACCGAGCCATGCTCCTGCATTTTTGGCAAGTGTTTTGTGTGTTGTTGTTTGTTGGTGTCTTAAAGACATTACTTGACCTCAAGTTAACTAAAACTTACTTCTACAATAGAAGGTGCACAAAACAAACATTTTGTTAAAACGGATACACGTCTCTGGAACACTCTCTGTTACGACATAAACAGAAAACAAAAAACCAAAATTGTTATTGCAATATATATGCCGATGGCATTTGCACAATAACGCGGCAACAACAACACGGGGCTAGATCAGCTTCACAGCTTATTTTTCACTTTTGAGACCTAAAATTCACAAGCTGAGTTTTAGCTTCTCAAAATGACATTAGCTGAATCTTAGTCAAGTCGGCAAACTGTACTGATCTGAGACGCTGAATACTGCTGCAAACCGGATACTTGCGATTTTGAGCAAGTGTTGTGTGTTGTTGTTTGTTGGTGTCTTAAAGACATTACTTGACCTCAAGTTAACTAAAACTTACTTCTACAATATAGAAGGTCACAAAAACAAACATTTTAAACTTACCTAATTTTTACACTTTCTGCACAATGACGAAATACACAAACGAGGGCTGCAATCTTTTCGATAGCCGATAGTAGCATTGCCAGCCCTTTGTATTTATCGATGACCGCCACGATAATAATATTAATATTAACATAAAATTTTAGCATATTTTAAAAATGCTTAATTAATAAAATAAGCTATTCAATATATTACGTTTCTTATGAATTCTTTTAACCCTACAGAAATACAGCATAGTATGGCTGGAAACTTATAAAGTGTTTTCGATATTTATTGCCAGGCGTTCGCAACATTAAGTTGGCTGCAGCTGCAGTCCCTAGGGACTTTTTTCTTGCAGCAAAAATTACCACTGAATGTGTAAGAAAATTTCCGCTACGTTTCAGCGGCCTTGCCCTGAAAACGTAGTGAAACAACCTGTAGCTTTGCCACTCAATTTTTCCGTATGTGTATTTCACGTCATTGTGCAGAAAGTGTAAAAATTAGGTAAGTTTAAACTATATAAATATGAATAAATGTTTAATTTCATTGTATTTTTAACCTAATAGATCGCCTGACTGAATTGCCCGATTGGCAAATCGCCCAACAATTAGGTAAGAATTAATCATTCTAATGCTCTAACAACGAACAATTAATTGATTCTAAATTTCAGATTGACGCTTCAACCGAATTAAACAATAAGTAAAGCTAGTTTTAAGTTGTATATAAGTGAACTAATATTTAGTTAAACATGAAATGCATTAAAATAAAAAAGTTAATAAAGATCTTGTGTGCATAATTTTTTGACGCCAATTCGGCACAATTCCAGTGGCCTACAGCCAGGGCAAATTTCCCACCGCTGAAGCTCTATATAAAATTTTCACACGTCTTCAGCGGGATACCCCGCAAATCGTGCCGGAAAATTTCGGCAGCTTTTCAGCTAGCGTATACTGAATTACCCCGGCAACGCTAATGTAAAAGCGAATTAGAACTTACACAAAGTGGCTGCACATACCGGCTGCAAGTTCGTGCTGGAAATCTGTATACTTTTCTATACAAAAAGTGCCACTGGGTGGTCGCATCCCCAGTGGCTCTTTTGTAGCGAAAAACGTTAAGAATGCCAGCTGAACGTTCAGGGAGCTGTGCAGCCACTTTATGTAAAGTTCTAATTCGCTTTTACATTAGCGTTGCCGCGGTAATTCGGTATACGCTAGCTGAAAACTTGGCGGAAGCTTCCGCTAAGGTTTCAAGCTGAAACCCCTGAAATGTTGTATCGTTTTTTCAGGGGTGGGAATTTTTGTCCGGAATTTCCCTTGCTGTAGGCCACTGGAAAATTGTGCCGAATCGGCGGCAAAATATTATGCACACAATATGTTTGTTTGTTTTTTTATTTTAATGCACTTTGTTTTCAACTAAATTGAAGTAAACTTAAAAAAAAACTTAAAAATAGCTTTAAATATTATTATATTCCTCCTGGACACAGCATTCGCTTGAAGGGTTTATCTGTAATTTAGAATAAATTTATTGTTTGTTGGAAGAGCATTAATTGATTAATTCTTACCAATTGTTGGGCGATTTGCCAATCTTCTTACTTTCCATTTTGAAGTAGATTCTAAGAAAATACAATATTTAAAACAAATTTGGGGTTTATTTAAATATATATTTTATTTACTTACGTGTGATGCTCTCCTGGACTTGTTTGCAACAGCTATGTTCCTCATCATCAGGCAATTTGAGCAGGAGATCAATAACATCTACATCTATAATGAAAATAAACATTTATTCATATATTTATAGTTAAAACTTACCTTATTTTGACAATTTCTGCACAATGACGAAATACACAAACGAAGAGCTGCAATGTCTTCGATAGCCGATAATAACATTGCAAGCCCTATGTATTTATCGATGACCGCCACGATAATAATATTTAATAATAATGCAAAATTTCCATATTTTAAAAATGCTTAATAAATAAAAACAAGTTTTTTAATATATTACATTTATTATGAATTCTTTTAACAATACAGAATTACAGAACAGAATGGTTTAAAACTCATAACAAGTGTTTTCTATATTTATCGCCAGGCGTTGGCAACGTTAAGTTAGCTGCAGAGACTTTTTTCTTGCAGCAAAATGTACCCCGGAAAAAACGATGGAAAGCTTATGTACGCTTTCAGGGGTCTCGCCCTGAAACCTTAGTAGACTTTGGGCTGTAGCTTTACCCCTGAAGTTTTACGGCGGAAGGCTGTGTGTAATTTGTTCACCACATGCCTTCAGGTTCTACTGGGTCATGATTCGAATCTATACTTGATCCTATACTCGTTTTGCGATCCGTTTGACTCAACGAGTATCAGCGAGTATAAAGTCGTACAGCCTACTCGATTTTTAGAACGGCGACTAGTGACTCGATTTGATTTGATTTTTGGCAACGGCGACCAATTAAACTCGAATCTACCCGTTGCAGCTCTCTGGTACACACTTCACACGCATAAAAATGTTCGCTGCTGCTGCTGTGTAGCGTTTGTACATCACTGCGGACGGCAGTCCGCGCTAGTGACGAAAGCAGCACGAAGGGTGCGATGGCGACTAGCATATATACACAGGAAGAATGGAAAATTTGCTATGACTGTCAGATCTGGTCAAGTTATATACCGATCGAAAGGTATAAATTTAACTTACAAATTCGGTATACGCTAGCTGAAGAGCTGCCGAAATTTTCCGGCACGGTTTGCGGGGGTACCCGCTGAAGACGTGTGAAAATTTTACATAGAACTTCAGCGGTTGGAAATTTTTGCCTTGGCTGTTGGCCACTGGGAAATTGTGCCGAATTGGCGTCAAAAATTTTGCACACAAGATCTTTATTAACTTTTTTTATTTTAATGCACTTCATGTTTAGCTAAATATTAGTTCACTTATAATACAACTTAAAACTAACTTTACTTATTATTTAATTCCTCCTGGCCACAGCATTCGGTTGAAGCGTCAATCTGAAATTTAGAATCAATTAATTGTTTGCTGAAAGAGCATTAGAATGATTAATTCTTACCTAATTGTTGGACGATTTGCCAATTTTACTTTCCATTTTGAAGAGTCTCCTACAAGTTGATTATAAGAAAATACAATAATTATAACAAATTTGTTGTCTAATTGGTTAAATGTTTAATTTGCTAACGTGTGACTGGACTTGCTTGCAACAACTATGATCTTCGTCATTGGGCAATTAAGCCAGGCGATCTATTAGGTTAAAAATACAATGAAATTAAAAATTTATTCATATTTTTATAGTTAAAACTTACCTAATTTTTACACTTAATAAAGATCTTGTGTGCAAAATTTTTTGACGCCAATTCGGCACAATTTCCCAGTGGCCTACAGCCAGGGCAAGAATTTCCCACCGCTGAAGCTCTATATAAAATTTTCACACGTCTTCAGCGGGTACCCCCGCAAACCGTGCCGGAAAATTTCGGCAGCTTTTCAGCTAGCGTATACCGAATTACCCCGGCAACGCTAATGTAAAAGCGAATTAGAACTTTACACAAAGTGGCTGCTCATACCGGCTGCAAGTTCGGCTGGAAATCTGTATACTTTTCTATACAAAAAGTGCCACTGGGTGGTCGCATCCCCAGTGGCTCTTTTGTAGCGAAAAACGTTAAGAATGCCAGCTGAACGTTCAGGGGAGCTGTGCAGCCACTTTATGTAAAGTTCTAATTCGCTTTTACATTAGCGTTGCCGCGGTAATTCGGTATACGCTAGCTGAAAACTTGGCGGAAGCTTCCGCTAAGGTTTCAAGCTGAAACCCCTGAAATGTTGTATCGTTTTTTCAGGGGTGGGAATTTTTGTCCGGAATTTCCCTTGCTGTAGGCCACTGGAAAATTGTGCCGAATCGGCGGCAAAATATTATGCACACAATATGTTTGTTTGTTTTTTTATTTTAATGTACTTTGTTTTCAACTAAATTGAAGTAAACTTAAAAAAAACTTAAAAATAGCTTTAAATATTATTATATTCCTCCTGGACACAGCATTCGCTTGAAGGGTTTATCTGTAATTTAGAATAAATTTATTGTTTGTTGGAAGAGCATTAATTGATTAATTCTTACCAATTGTTGGGCGATTTGCCAATCTTCTTACTTTCCATTTTGAAGTAGATTCTAAGAAAATACAATATTTAAAACAAATTTGGGGTTTATTTAAATATATATTTTATTTACTTACGTGTGATGCTCTCCTGAACTTGTTTGCAACAGCTATGTTCCTCATCATCAGGCAATTTGAGCAGGAGATCAATAACATCTACATCTATAATGAAAATAAACATTTATTCATATATTTATAGTTAAAACTTACCTTATTTTGACAATTTCTGCACAATGACGAAATACACAAACGAAGAGCTGAAATGTCTTCGATAGCCGTTAATAACATTGCAAGCCCTATGTATTTATCGATGACCGCCACGATAATAATATTTAATAATAATGCAAAATTTCCATATTTTAAAAATGCTTAATAAATAAAAACAAGTTTTTTAATATATTACATTTATTATGAATTCTTTTAACAATACAGAATTACAGAACAGAATGGTTTAAAACTCATAACAAGTGTTTTCTATATTTATCGCCAGGCGTTGGCAACGTTAAGTTAGCTGCAGAGACTTTTTTTCTTGCAGCAAAATGTACCCCGGAAAAAACGATGAAAAGCTTATGTACGCTTTCAGGGGTCTCGCCCTGAAACCTTAGTAGACTTTGGGCTGTAGCTTTACCCCTGAAGTTTTACGGCGGAAGGCTGTGTGTAATTTGTTCACCACATGCCTTCAGGTTCTACTGGGTCATGATTCGAATCTATACTTGATCCTATACTCGTTTTGCGATCCGTTTGACTCAACGAGTATCAGCGAGTATAAAGTCGTACAGCCTACTCGATTTTTAGAACGGCGACTAGTGACTCGATTTGATTTGATTTTTGGCAACGGCGACCAATTAAACTCGAATCTACCCGTTGCAGCTCTCTGGTACACACTTCACACGCATAAAAATGTTCGCTGCTGCTGCTGTGTAGCGTTTGTACATCACTGCGGACGGCAGTCCGCGCTAGTGACGAAAGCAGCACGAAGGGTGCGATGGCGACTAGCATATATACACAGGAAGAATGGAAAATTTGCTATGACTGTCAGATCTGGTCAAGTTATATACCGATCGAAAGGTATAAATTTAACTTACAAATGTGCATACTAAGACTTTTGGAAACTAACCTGGTTCGTGAGATAAACAGGTGTAAGTGGGAGGGGAAAAATTTAATTTATTTGAGCAAATGGGGCCGTTGGAGCCTTTTTGAACTTTTTTATAATTTTTAACTATTTTAATTAAAAATACGCGTCGAATGACACCTCGATCATTGAAATCCGATTACTGGTTCAAAAAATAATTAATTTTGAAATTTTTAGTCGCCTTCCGAGAATGAGATGAAAAGTCAGTATGTCTGTCTGTTGGTTTGTTTGGATCAAATCGTTAATTTAGCTTAAAAGTTTGAATTAGGACTTGTTCCCGCTCAAAAATCTAGAAACGTTTGTTCTACGACTTTTTCGAAAAGTCGCTAGTTTAGCGGGAAATCGCTAAAAGCCGCTGAAATTGAAACCCTTATAGCAGTCAAACGATTAAAGTTAAAGATGCGATCTATATATCGTTGAAAAGGTATTTTTGAGGGCTGTTTTGCATACCTTTCAATTTTTTTTCTTAAGTACATAGGCAAATTGCTACAGGTGACATAAGGTATTTTCCCCCACATTTTTGCGGTTTTTAAGAAAACGCCGCTAACGATTTTTTTTAAATTTCAATTTGTTAAAGTTTGTAAAACTTTTAATATATTACACAAAAAATTTTACCGATGGGTTTGGAAGATATAACCTATTAACTGAATATATGGAGGCTAAGTTTTCAGCGATTGTAATGGTACAACGTTGAACTCGGGGGCAAAAGGGCACTCGTTGCCCGTCTGCTCAAGACCGATCATACGTGGTGAAGAACCACACCCTGCACGAGGTGCCTCTGCTGCCTACAAAATATGGCGGCTCTAGAGAGGACAACTCGATAAAACCCGTAATCTCAGGTGTTATTCGAACCGTGCCTATGGGATGAATGGCACTACGTTACTGTGTCTTTGAACGGTGGCCTCCGGATACCTGGCGATCTCCGGTTGTAACTAGCCTTACCGGGACAAGAGGCTCTGTTCCGGTGGACCAACCCCTTCCTCTTTACTCGTGGGACCAATCTATGGAAACCAACAATATAATTGAAAAACCCAAAGAGGCTGAACAGCCTCCCCAATCCGAGGTCACTGACCTCTCGACTACGGTCGAACCAATGAATGCTGAAGACGGGCTGGATCCTGATCCGTACAGCCCAGTAAGCAGTCCCAAACCAGAGGAAATGAGTGAAATCCTCAGATTAGAGGAGGAAATACTCAACTCACCGCCAAAGGCGAAGCCAGCACCAAAAGCTGCAAAAGGCGACAACATCCGCCTAAGTGGTGATGCTCGGAAACGCCTAGCACACTACCGGGCCAAAGGAGTGCCACTCGAGCAGGCACGGGTCATGGCGAAGCAGCCGATGCCTAGAACGGAGAAAGGCAGGAAAGCTGGAAGCTCGTTGAAGCGGGAGAGATCGGCGAATACTACGCCTGAGATGAGCCTGCCAAAACGTGGGAATGCAAAACCCGGGGCTGGAGCAACGCCAGCCAGGGTTCCAGAGATCGAGGCCGTGTCGACGGATCGAAAGGCTGCAAAGCCTCCGATTCCTAGACCGACTGAGACGACTGGAATCAGGGAGCACCCCACATACAGTAC
>JBAMBJ010004601.1:0-42997 GCA_037043495.1 Drosophila recens
AATTAAATGAGAAAAAAATTAAAAACTTATTGTTCTGCAATGATAAACTTAAAAAAGTTGCTAAACAAACCCTTGGGTAATTTAATCTGAGAAGGTGTTCGAAAAGGTTGGTGAAAATACTAAAAAAAAATTAAATCTCTCGAGGTTCTGTGGCACCACGGAAATTTTCGTGCGGAAATGCTTTCTGCGGAATTCTAATTCGCTTGCGATTTCTGTGGCATTTCATACAAATTTAAGTGAAATTCAACCGAAAGCGATTTCTGTGCCACTCCAGTATGATTCCTAATTTTTTCTTCCCAATATTGGATTCCTGAACTTTTACTTTTGGTTTTTTTTTTCTTTTTCTTCTTCATTATTTATAATATAACGTCTGAGTAAAAATGCAAATTGATTTACTTAATTTTTTTTATGTATATTTAAGATTAATCGACCGCAGCCCATGCACATGTTGCTCGCCAGCGGTCAAATACCGACGCGAGTCCGCATCAATTTGGCCAATTCAGGCGCTCCTCAGATGCCGTCAGCCGGTCAACAGCAGCAGCCGTTACAACAAGGACAACCAGGACAATCAGATTTCACAGTTAATACGAATTTTGTGAATGGTCAAATTAACGCTGGCTCCCGATTGGTGGCTCAGCAGCTACTTAATCTTCGTCCGGTCGGCGGCAATATCCAATACAGGAAATGAACCGGGACGCTTTCAAATGCTGAGTAACTCGGCCAATGTTCAGTTCATTGATGAAACTGAGACGCATATACAATTTAAGCGAAATTCAAATGCCAAAGATGCAAAGGCATCGTCGAATCGTCAGGGCCGTCGTCAGGGCAGTCGTCAGGGAATTCGTCAGTCTCAGTCCGAAAATGATGATGGGAAAAAGTTGAAGAAACGCGGCATCGTTCTACTCGACGATGGCTCTCTGATTGATGATGGCGTCGATAGCAGCAGCAGCAGCAGCAGCGATAGCGACACTGACACTGAGCTATATAGTAAATACAATGGTCTAGCCGATTTTGGAGGACAGCAGTTCAAGCATGATCTGGGCTTGAGAATGACCCTAGAGGAGGAGATCAGTACGCATGATCGGGAACCAGCTGAGGAGGAGGTCAAGGCTGTTATGGCCATATGCAGTAACTGCGATCCGGAGCCATTTCAGGGCGCCATTGTGTTCGCCTGGAAGGATATTAGCGAGCAGATGAATAACGCGCTCAAGGGATTCAGTGTCGGTACCTGCGGTAACTTTTAATCAGCCCCAAATCAGCGGTGGGCACGAAATCTGAGTTGGGAGCAGCCGTTGCTCCCGGAGCCACTGCGTGCCCACCGCTGCCCCAAATTGATGCCTGATGATTTAAGGATCGGAGATCGGAGTGGTGCAGATCACGCTTAATGTATATATATATTACAGTTGGTCAAGTAATTGTTTTGACAAATTCGTTAGACTTTACTTAAGATTAAAGATACAATTAGTTGAGTTTATTACAAAGTCAAATCAAATAAAATTCCTTTTCTGATCCTTAGAGTTGCTAATTTGTCAAAGCAATTACTTGACTAACTGTATATAAATATAAACCTTTTTTTTTTGTTGTATACATTACAGTTAATCAAGTTAAAAAAGAAAATGAGATTAGTTGGAATCAACGATTTTTACAAAGTTTATAAAAATTCTTATTGTCATTTCTTGTTTCTTATTTTACTAAAGCCTTAAAACAAATTCATTAATCATTCCTTAAAATGTAACTAACGGATGTGTAAATATTTAAATATGTCAAAGCAATTACTTGACTAACTGTACATGCATAAAAACCATCTTCTTTTTTTTTGTTTTGAGAATGTACTTGATTATATGGCTATAAACGAGTGTATTTGAAGGTATTAAATTTAAAGACAATGAAAAAATGATGTACAACATCGTCATCCATAAAAAAAAAAACACTCGTATTTAAACATATGCATAAATGTACATATTTATAAATTAAACAAATATACATATATAAAAAAATATAGCTTACCTTAGATTTATGAATGTGTTGATGCTTAAAATCGGAATCGAACTCGGGCTCGCTGAAATAGCTCTGATCCTGATCCCAGTTCGATTGTGCTGATTGTGGGGGCAGGGGCTGTGGTATCCCAGGACCACCGGGCAGGATCTGTGGCGGAGCCGCCACCTCGGTGGACTCAAAGAGACGCAGCACCGACCGATCACGAATCTCACGCAGATGCGATCGCACATCCTCCAGCTCATAGAACATATCCTTGCTGGCATCGTGTATGTAGATCTTCACATTCGGCCCCTCCAAATACGACATGGTCAATTGACGGGGAAACGAACGCACGAACAGCGCTCGCACCGTATCGATCGACGTGATCTCGTTCGGCAGCAGAGCCCGCTTCGTTTCCGAACGGTATTGCAGAAAGACGAGACCCAAGGGCCGTTCAAGCGTCTTTGACGGCGTTCGCACCACGGGCAGCGACGATCGCTGTTTGCCGCCGCGTCGAAATCCCGTGCTCGCCGTTTCCACCTCCGACATAATGCCCGGATCATCGTCAAACAGTGGGCCCTGATTAACGGGCGCATAGCCGCGCATTGGCTGATTTTTCTTGTTCTTCTGCGCTCGCGTACTCATCTGCAACAGAACGGAACAGAACAGAACAGAGCACATAAAACACACAGTAAGTAAATACAAGTTGGCATTTAAGATTTAAGATTAGTGGTGTCCAAAATGCCTAAAGTCTATGCCAATTCTGTCCAGTGTTGCCAATTTAGCTATTTTCCTAACAGATTTAGTGGGTTGCAACTGGCAAATGCGGAATAAATTGTAAAACAGCGGGTAGCGGGAGTTTAGCTACATCAAAAATAATTTTAGCTTTTTGAAAACATCTGGTAGCTTCATGTATTTTTATGCTTTACGATGCCACACTTAAATACTTTGTAGTATTTTTTCCATTTGAATGGCAAAAGAAATCAATAAGCCAATCAAGTTTTATACCATCACTAACGAGGTATTTCACAATTTATGATTCGATCGCGATTTTATAATTTTTTATGTAGTTTTTTTTATGATTTTTTTAAAATTGCTAAAAATCCACTTTTTGTATGAGAAGAAGGAAAAGGGGTTAAAGCAGCAATTTTTAGCAAATTTTAAAAGGTCATAAAAAATATTAGCGAAGAGATTTTTAAAATTTTTTTTGCATTTACTCCTAGAATTGTTTGAAGAATTTTTTTGCATCAAAATATTCCAAAAACACTGGATTAAATCAATAAAAATATCGTTTTACTACTCTAGCGTTTTTTTAGCTATCAACAAATTGTTTTTAAGCTATTTTCAGCTTTTTTCAAAGGCTATTTTGGCTTTTTCATGTCCCGAAGAGTTGGCAACACTGCAGCCGACACACGTATAGAGAGAGAGAGAGAGAGAATACGTGTGTTCTATAAATAGCACGTACGGCGGCTTGCTCTCTTACACTGCGCCTATTCGGCTTTTTATTCTCTCACGAAGCATCTGATTGGCTGATGTTTTCTGATGTCAGTCGCTATTAGCGACTTCCTAAGCTGCGTTCAATGAAGAGAGCGCAAGCTTTTTATCATACACTGCAACAAATGTTTTGCTCTCTTTACGTGGCCAACTGCAATGATGCGACAGTTCGTATATGCTTTCATTTCATTTTTGTTTTTTCAGTGTAAAGCAGTAAAACGTATCGTTGTTGAATTTGTGTTTTGTGTGAGTTTGGACACCACTGCACCAAATTTGTTCCAGTGCTGTTTTCGAGATGGCGAGCGAACTTACTTCGAGGTCCATCGCGCGTTGTTGCTGCGTCAGTTGGTGTGCGTGCGGATGCTGTTGATGCGAGTTGCCATAGACGAGAATATCGCCGCCGAGCGTGTGACGTCGCGGATCGTCGCGTCGCATGTTGCGCCTGCGCTCGTCACCACCTGCAAATGGAATGGGGATGGAAAAGTTAAACAATTAAATTAATTAATTCATAAAAATTCATGAATACACTTTGCATACTTTGCTCGCTGGGCGGCAGGCGACCCGGCTTATTTTCATTTTGCCAGTCTTCCTCTGCAATGAAAGAGAGAAAGAGAGAGAGAGAGAGAGTTGAAGAGCGCTTTAATGATTGCAGCATAGCAATATATCGATACTGATCAATATATCGATAGTGAGTGACAAAAGACAACAACAAAACAAAATTATCACCAGTGCTGCCAAAATTTGTCCGTTTAGACAGGACAGTTTTAAAAAATGTATTATACAGAAAATAGTTAGAAATAATAAATGTGTTATGCTGGTATTTTTTAGTATACTTTTCTTCCTTCTTCACATTTAAATTTAGAAATATAATACAATTTAGAAATAATATAATTGTTTAAGCTTAATTGTTAGTAAATATTTTATTTTAATATTTATATTTATGTCACCTCCTTCTCGTCCCTTGCGTTTCTTTTTTGACGATGAGCTGCTGCTTCCACTGCCACTTTGATTTGTTGACGCACTTTTGTCTTTGCTCTTCCAACGAATCAACATTTTGTTGACCTACGACTTAATTATTTTCACTTTTAGCTCTTGTTTCTTTTTTTTTTATTTGTTTTGCTGCTCGAAATGCTATATTCAAGTCTTGGTGCGCTGCAAAAAAGGATAAAATGGAAATATAATAAAGGACTAAAAAAGGGTTCTTCATTCGTGCACATGTTTTCGATGTTTAACAATAAATCATCGAAGAAAACATCGACAGTAATAACCAATTTGAAAATTCTCCAATTTGGAGCCCAACTAAGGGGCTGCCACCTTGTTTCAACTTTTTGTGTGTGTTTTTTTTTTGTAATTATTTTAGGTTTTAAATACATTTTAAATTAATTTAATAAAAATATTTCAAGAGCAATTAAAAAAACAAAGAAAAATATAAATTTTCTAAAATCATAAAGTTTATTTTAAAATTGGTTTGGGGCACGTCAGTCTTTGCGTGGTGAAGAAATTAAAAAAATTCGTAAAAAAAAAAACAAAATTATAACATCGCAAAAAATATAACAAAACTCCTGCGAATGTTTCAAAGCTCTAGCTTCAATATTTATTACAAAAACAAAAATGTTCATATTTAACTCTTTTTCTTAAAAGAGTTAAATGTGGTCAATAAAGATACCGTTGCCAAGGCTGCCACCTTTTTTTTTATCTTTTTTTGGCAATGCAATCAGCTGATTTATCAAGGTGTGTGTGTGTGTGTGTGCGTCCCGATGCTCGATGTTTGCTTTCACTCACACACATATAGCTTTTTAAGGGATTGTATGTATGTATGTATGTATTAAACATATTTCTCATAATATTTTGAAATCCTTTCCTTTCAATATTTTAGAGGGCCGTAATTAATTATCAGGATTGTTTAATTTTGTTGTATATAAAAACAAAAATCTTAATGAATAAATTACAAGTTTGTATTGTGGATAAGCGTACATATATCTAATTGATCATCGCTTTTTTATTATTGATTAGTAACAAGTACGAACCTATGTATGTATGTATATGCACATAAATGTGGTTTAATTTAGTGTCCGGCAACATTTTGGCCTTGTTTACATTTTGTGCCGGTAAAAATAATGTACATACATACATATATAAACGTGTGTATGTGTGCGTGCATGTATGTGTGTGCATATTAACAAATACAAACACACATACATAGGTATGTGGCTTTCATGTATGGATATGTACATACACACATACATATATTATGTGATAGATGGTAGGCAGGTAAATACATATGTAAGTACGCTTGTACATACATGTATGGATATGCACTCCACTTATGTACTACTATATACAAACATACATACATACATACACTTGTATATGGGTGTGGTGAAAAATGTCTTCAGCAAGCTGAGCATCGATAAGCGCCGAATAAGTACGAAGCCTCTTGTTACTTCGGACCTACTAACACACGTACACACGTACATATGTATATGAACATACACTGCACACATACAAACATACCAGGATATACTCGAACGTGCCCGGACATACAGTGGCTCACAGCATATTTGATCCACTCAATTTTTAAGCATGTTTTGTTTTGATTCAAAAAAGAATAGGTAATTTTCTTATCTATGCGGCAACTCTTCAAAAAAAAAAAAAAATATTAAATTGAGGGTATTTTAAAATGAATTTAGGTGAAAGTGGGTCTGTTGTGTTGAAATTTTATTGTAAACCATGTAAAACACAAAAGAAACATCAAAAAAGTGCAATTTTTTATCAAAATTTCAAGATTCAATTAAAAAAAAAAGTAGAAGAGTTATTCATGAGTTGCCGCATAGATGAATTCCGAAATTAGCCGGAAACGCCCAACATTTCAAACTTATAATATGTGAGCGTAGTGGGTCAAATAAGCTGGCAGCCACTGTATGTAAACATGTACAATGTACATACACACATTGTATGCAAGTACGCATACAGTTAGTGAAGCAACTGTTTTGACCAGTGACCAAAATTCGCATATTTCAAAATTTTCTTTATTTTAAATTGAAATTTTTCAATATTAAAAAACCGTTATTTCGCGCAAAAACGCGCTTTAAATTTTGAGCTCAGTAGAATTTGTAGTAGGAACAAGAACTCAAACACATGAAGATTATAAACGATTTTGATATGAAAACTATACTTCTGCATCATGAACTCCAAAACTGTCTTTGTCAATGCATTTATTTGACATACTGTATATGCATATGTATTTAGTATGTGTGCAAAGGATATTTACATATACAATGTGAAATGTATCTTAGGAGGACTTTTTATACCGAGAACTTGGACTTGCTCAATATAATAATTGATTTATGTACACAAATATTAAAAATATATATTTTAATATCACTGAACTTTGGGTGAGAAAAATTCAAATATGCATAAATGTATATTGACATACATATATACATACACATACACATCCAGTTACAAAGTAAATTCAAGATTTAAGATAGAAGTGAGAGAATTTCACAAGATAATCTATCTATCAACATATTAAATGTGTGTAGATGATGCCTGTGTGTGTGTGTTTTTAAATGAATTGTTATAAATATTAGATTTGAAGGACTACCATGGCTACCGGGTGTTTGTTTGTTACTTGACGACTTGACGACTTTACACTTGACTGCAGCAGTAACTTGTTAACTTGGCTTAAACTAAGATGCTTTTGGAACTCATCTTGTTGGCTCTCGTGGTAATTGACCGCGTTTAAACCCCGTTCGATACGTTTTAACACTCGACAGACAGCAAAGATTATTTCTGGTATATCAGAAAGCGTTTCCGCCCTAAAAACCTGCACGGGATACACGCGACTCAAATGCGCATGCCTCAACAATAATCGCTCGACAATCGCAGTGCTGCTTATTTTACCCAAAATTGAACTTAATGTTATCATTTCTTGTTTATCAACAACAAAATCAAAAAATTAATACGTTAAGTAAAGCATTTCGAAATTTTCGCAATTTTACTTATCATTAATTTTTTTTTCAAAATAATACCAGTTGACTCTATTTCGTTTGTCTTCAAAAAATAACTGTCATTACTGACTGTTATTTTTGAGCAAAGAGTCAGATATGAATCGGAACCGTTTACATCGTTTATTGAACTATTTGAACGAACAACCAATTTTATTGGTTTCCCTTTTTGCTATGGTTATTCACTGACCGTTTTGTCGTGAGCGAAGAAAGATAATAGTGGGATTCCGAAAAACGTTTTTGATTTGATTTTGATTTGCTTTTGATTTCTTGAATATAAGTGAGTATAGAAGAATAAATAAGTATATGGGATGGAGGGAGAAAATTAAGAATATGCAACAGTGAAAATGGTACAATGTAGTAAACATTAAATAATAATAGAAAAAGATAGAAATGAAACAGTGTGGAAATGGAACACGGCGGTTGATAGAAAAAGAAAAATTGGAGTATGAAACCGTTTGAATGGTACAATTGAATAAAGCAAGCTTGTTAATAATAGAAATCGGTGGAAATGAAACAGTTTGGAAGTGAAACAAAATAATTTAAAGTGGGAGGAACAGGAGTAGAAACAGCTATGCTATGCTATGAAATGTTTTAAGCTTCGAATAATTCCAAAAGGTGGAAATGGAACAGTGTGAAAGTGGAACAAAACAATTAGTTGTGAAAGGATCAGGCGGAGATGAAGCACTGCAATTGACAGAAGGAGAATATTTGGAATATGAAACAATGAGAATGGCACAATTGCATGAGCTTTTAATAATAGAAATCTTTCTCACAGAGACACAATCTAAGTGTTCTGCTCAGTGACAGAGAGGAAGAGAGCGAGAGATCGTAGATCGCGAGGGAAAAGCGATCAACTGTTATTTGCGAGCTCTGGATATTAGTCGCTATTGTTAACGACAAGGAATATTCCGTTTGAAATATAAACATAAAAAATCTAAAATTGTGAAAAATAATTTTTTTAATTATCATAAAAAGGAAGGGTATGCAACTAAAAGATGTGGCACCTTTTTCGCTTATTTTATAGGTTGAACCATTATCATATGCCATTTAAATTATTCGATCTCATGAAGTTCAAAAGATTTGATTTTTGCAACAAAAAAACACAAATTGCGTCACTGTGCGATGGTTGCATGAGTAAGAGCAGTGCGGCAGTCACAGTCAGATAAAGAAGAATATAGAACGCATTTACAAAACGTCAAATGTCAATTTTAGCCATAAAGAAAAAATCTAAAATAATTCTAGCTTTTTTTTAAACGTGTTTAGCTTTTTCCAACTTACAAAAAATCAAACTTGAGACATTTAAATTTGGTTTTATATAAATAAAGTTTTTGATCGTACTGAAAACAAATAACAAACAAAATAAAAAAAACTCATTGGGTTAAAAATTTTCAAACAGTGAAATACTAATATTTAAATATTTTGTATTTGTGAAAAAAAAATGTCTAATAGTATATAAATTTGCACACAATTAGAACAGATATTAATTTTATTTATTAATTGATCCTAGTCCCACCAAAAATCAAAGAGAACTGGTAAAAGTTAATAATAAATTTGTTTTTATTTCACTTTATACAAATAGAAAACAGTTAATTATTGCTTAGAGTTAAAGATACTTTAAAACCTTTTATTCCATCGATCGATCGGTCTCAATCAAAAATCAAATATATTTATTATCATTATTATTATTATTGTTAGTTGGACAATATTATTATTAATATTATAAAAAAAAGATTAATAATGATATAGTAGTACTCGGATGTGTTTTGTCTATTCAACAGTACATCTGTATATATAGATATAGATGATTATGCCGTAACCCCGTGTATTGAATGCAAATCTTGTTTCGATCGAATTTTGTTTTATTCTCCTTAATATTAATAACATTTACAAAAAAATATAGAACGACTTGCTCCAAATTTTTAATATAATTTTAATCACAATTAACGCATGCGTTGAAATTGCAAAAAAAAAAAATAATAATTTTAGTATCAATTAAAATCTAGTGCAAAAATCGAGGCAGAAATCCTAAATCTTTTTTCGATGCCGTTTTCCACACACATTAAACAATACATGATTTCGATTTCATTACAATTACATCATAAATACAAAGAAAATAGCTAATTAGATAAATAAAACATTTTGAGGGGGAAAAAAAAAATGGAAACGTATGTTAAATTATTATTGATTGTGTTATTGTAAAAGTATCTATGCACGTATGTATCTTGTATCTTGTAGATTGTATTAATATGTAGTTATTTAAATGGGTTCGGACGAGCCTTGAATTCCGTCCTCTTTCGTAGTTCCCTTTGTTGTTCCAGCTCTTGTTGCTTGCGTTGTTCCTCTTTCTGCAAAAGATATGAAACAGAAGAAGAACCAGTTCATTAAAAGGAAAACATATTTAATTAATAATACAAATACATATCATACAAATTAATTAAAACTGATCTTCTTTTCCTACAACTTTTAAGCTTCATATCAAATACATTTTGTCAGAATTGCAAAAACAAAACAAGAATATATTGGCTCAAAAAAAAATGACAAGATTTAACACAGAAAAGAATTCAGAGATTAATAATTTAAAAATTTAGATTGAGAAATATTTAAGAGCACAAAAAAAGAAACAAATCTATTTTATCAATAGTAAAAAAGATCATTTAATTTAGGATTTTGAAAATATTTGCAATATTAAATTTTTCAAAAGTAAAAAAAAAGATTTTTATCATTTTGATTTTAATAAACATTTCATTGTTTTTTACTTTGATTTTAGATTTTTACTTAAATTTGCATTTCCATTTTTTTTTTGTTTCCAAATTTTGTTGTTAATCATTGTGGAAGTTTCTATAGGGACTTAATAATATAAAAATATTTTAACTAGCTTTGTTTATATACATATATACGAATATGGCACTTCAAGTGTTAATTATTTATTTAATGTGCAGCTGCCGTTTTTTTAATTAACCAGCTGTACTTCAACTATTTCTTCTTAAGCTATTTAAAATTTTAGTATTTGGGTAATGTCTGTATTTTAGATGAAATCAATGATTAAATCAATCAAGTTGGAATTTCCAGTACATTCCTGAAGAATTATTAAACTCAAATCTAAAATAGATATAAACAAATTTAAATCAATATGTGATTGTACTTTATATTTAGATTATAGATGAGTCGAAAAAAAGCCCAAATTCAGTAATTAAATTAACAATGACAATAAAACGCTTGGAAAAATTTAAAAAAAAAAACCAAAGCTAAAAAAAAATTACTTTAAGAAATGCATTAACCATAATTAAATGTAGTTTCATAAATTTGTTCAATGCTATAAAGATAACAAATGCATTGAAAATATTAGTCATTAAATTCAAGGAGAATAGACTCGACTTGACTCAGTTTTATAGAAACTTAATAAGCTGAATCTGCACTCTCATCTGAATCTGAATTATGAACTACGCTAATCTTTTGAGTTATATGAGTCATATTAACAATATTAATATTGTATACTATATGTTGTAATTGCTGCAATGATAGCGTAAAGTTCTTAGAATTTTGCATGCGATAAAAGCCGGGATAGCTTTATAAGTATATACATAAATGTATGTGTATATACATATAATGCATATCTATATAAATTTGTACATGTGTATGTAGTTTTTGAACATTGGGAATTCACAATGCCAGTCACTGCCAAGAACGAAAGAACAACGATAATCACAACAAAAGCAGACGCAAAATCCTGATAAGATTAGCATACAAGTTGAAGCAACAAATCTTTAACTGGGCAGCGAAAAACAAGAAAAAGTTCAGAGTGAATCAGCTCTCAATTCAATACTTCATTCAATTAAAATTGTTCAATTTAGTATAAAAACATGACAAAATTAAAAATATGAAAAAAGAAAAATAAACAAATTGAAAAAAAAAACAAGAAAGAATTGCCCAACATAATAAAAAGCCAGATTTGGCGGTTAAAGCACAACAATGGCTGTCAACACTGGTTGCCAGCTACAAAAAAAGCTAAAAGTTTACAGCGCTAGTGTTTAAAAGTACCAAAAAATAATCCAATTTTGCATTGCGCTTCCAGTGATCAGCTTTCCAGATATTCCAATGTGAATTGCTTGCAATCCTCTTTCCTCAACAGTTATTGGATGCAGTTGCAGGTGTTGTTTGATTGGCTGCTGCTGCTGAGGATGAATTCCCCGTACCCGTCGTGGAATCATCGTGTGCGGACAACGTGCTGTTATCGCCATAGAAACGCGGCTCGTCGTGCTGCGCATCGGCAGCGGGTGAGGCGGTGTCTTCATCCGTGTCATCGTCATTGGAACTATCGCCATTTAATTTATTGTTACCACTGCGCAACGATGCATCCGCATCAGCATCCACATCCGCATCCGCATCCACATCCGAAACGGATGCAAATCGCAAACGTTCGTAGCAACCGTCGCAGACACGTTGCGCCTTGTTGCTCTGCTGGGGCAACAGAAACTTTTTGGTGGAGCATGCGGCACAAACGACAGCGCCACAATTGCGACAATGATGCCGTCGCTGCACGAACGTAAACTGCGTCTTCTTACAGTGCATGCAAATGGATGCCTCCGCATCGGGCACCCAAACGGCCGCATGATTCTCCACCGGCTTCTTGCCGCTCTTGCGCAACAAATCCTCGACACACTTGTTGATATGCGCCATCCATTCCTGTTTCTCGGTCGAGGTGGCCGCATAGACCACAAACGATTTGGTGGTGGTGCGTATATACCAGCCATTATGATATTGCTGGTTATCGGCTATCGATTCTAAAGATACCTCCTCCAATGGCATTATATGCTGTTTGTTGTACTTCTTTTTACCAATCACAATGTTGCCATAAACGAGAATGTCGTTGAATAAAAAGAATTGTCGCGATTTTGGACGCTTGCGGCACATTTTCGTTAAGACGCCCTCGCCGACGAGGACGCGACCAGGGATGGCGAGTGGGACGCCAGAGCTGCCAAAGCAACTCTCAACGGACGCAATGCGTCTCGTATTAAGCTCCGAGTTGACAAGACGATCAACCATTTTGTTTGTTGTTGTTGTTGTCGTTGCAGCGAAAGCGAGCTTTTATTACAGTTATTTACTGACTGAAACTCTGCTGCTGCTTGCTGCGTACTTCAACTGTGACGACGACGACGGCAGCGCTGCCACTGCTACTGCTTACACTTGTTGTTGTTGCTGCTCCCACACCAACACTGTTGTTGTTGTTCTTGCTGCGAGAGGCTTTTACTCTCTCTCTCTCTCTGTGTGTTGTAAATCCTGACTGCGCTGCTTGCGGAGATTCAAGTGTGACGGCAGCGCTGTTGCTCTTGTTTTTGTTGTTGTTGTCGTTGCTGCTCCCACTTAACACTTTTGTTGTTGCTGTCGTTGTCGTTGTCGTTGCCGTGAGATCGCTTTCATGTGTATGTGTGTAAATCCTTAGGCTTACTATAATTTCCAGTTTTGTGTGCTTGCCGAGAAATTTATTATTGTTTTTATTTTTATACGAGTCACGCGTTGTGCCCTTTATGCAATGCACAATATTACTGTTTTCTACGCCGTCCGTTTACCGAAACGTCATGACTCACACCACACCAGCACAATACAAACAACAAAAAAGTACGTGTATGGCATACATACATACATATATATATGTAAGTGATATGCACTACATGTGTGTGTGTGAGTGTATTTGACAGCACTCTTTTCTTAAATATTTTTTATGCGTTATTTGCTCACTTTGCGCAGCCTACTAAGTCAAAAATTTTCGTTTGCTTAGCGCGTACTTAATACTGCTTTATTAAAAGTAAATACGCCTAGGGTTTAACTATTAATTTAACCATCTGCTGCTAAATTGCAGCTGCTAACGCAAAAACGAGTCGTTGGCGCAATTTTGTGCGCCTGTCTATCGATAATGCTAATTTACAACTGTGTGCCAAGTGTTACCATATGCATTTAGTTGTTTGAACTAAATTTTATATTTGAATTAAAAAAGTTTTGCAAATGATTGTGTCATAAATTGTCAAGGTAAATGTTTGCCTACAGATTTCCCGAAAAAAAAAAGCTGTAAAATGGGTCATGTTATCGCACAATTGTATCGATATTGATATACAAAACACATATATTATTGCAAAAAATACTATCGAAAAATCATTACCTATCAATATTACGAGACGCTAGCCAATATTAAAAACCGCCCAGTTACAACAATTTACCTCTTTTATTTTTTGGGCCATATTGTGCTGAACTGCAGCATCGTATTCCCGTCGCTCGCGCACTCGCTGATCGGCGCGCAACTGAAATGGCCGCATTTCCAATTTGTTTGCTTTGCGCGGCAATCTGGCAACACCGTCATCGGTTTGAGTCTCGCTTTGCGTCGTTGCCTGCGTAAACTTTAAGCTCCCGCCATTTATATTTAAATGTTTTGATTTAAATGCACCAACCTGTTGTTGTTGTTGTTGCTGCTCCTTGCGCTTGCGCCGTTCTCGATCGGCGATTGAATGCTTAACGGTCTCCGGCGTTATGGGCACTGTGATTCTGTGCACGACTTGCACTGCCTCCAATTGTTTGTGCAGTGCCTTAAAATTTGGCACCGGCCTGCTGTGGAATTCCCGCGCTTTGCGCTCCGCCTCCGCTTGTTGTTGTAGCGCTTTTTCCTTGCGGCTCTGATAGACCTCCTGATAGTTGTACGCTTTTGGTGCCGCAGCAATCAAGGCATCATTATTTCGATCGCCGTTGCCGTCTTTGCTGCCACAAATTGACCAACACATTTTGAGTTTCGGCTTTGCATCATCCTCCTCCTCCTCCCTATCATCACAATCTGCATTATTCCAGTTCAAAGGTATGGCATCACTTTCCTGGAAGGACGCCTGTTCCTGTGCAGCTGCTGAGCCATTATTCCAATTGAGTGCAATGGCTTCACTTTGAATATTTTCCTTGTTTTCTGCTGCTGCCGCTGAAAAAATGGCGCATTCTGCATTTTGTTTGTTTGTCAACTCAAAAACCAGGTACATACCAAATATATCTGCGCAGTTATCTAAATTATCAGTGCAAATATTCATGTCGTCCACATCTAGTTCAATATATCCATTATTCAATATATCCATTTTTTAATTAAACTAAACTCGCGTCGCCACAAATTTCAAACAACGGGAAAACAAAGACACACGCTTCACTTCACAGGGTTGCACACAGCATCTGCCAATATATATCGATAGTTGCATGATCAGTATCGTTATGCAAACTTTAAATGATTTGTGGTTGCTTCGAATAGGTTTAATTGTTTTGGTAAATATGATTTCTTTATTATGAACAGTCGGCTATTATGGTGGAGTGTATCCATCTGATAAACGCTCTTATCTTTAATATCGAAAAATGTTAATCATCGCTCGGCATTGGTTCAAATGAACGTGAACTTATTCAGTCGTTCATGAAATCAATCGCTCATTTCGTTCAGCTCATCAGTTTTGTTTTGATTTTTATTTATTTAAGTTTTTTTTTTTTTGGCATATTTTCGATTCGTTCCATTTGTTTTTGCGACGCCGTGCAGAGAATTCGTTAGTCGGCTCGATCGCGAGCAGTTTGTGGCCATGGCCTTGGTCACAGGCCTTGTACGCGAACAATTTGTGATTGCGCGCCTTGCGTTGTGCCCAGCATTCCATGTCCTTGCCATGGAGTATGGACTCGCCGCTGACGGCAATTGAGGACAGTGTGGATCGATCTGGATCCGACTCCAGCTCCGACTCCAACTGGCGTCTCTTGATTGTGGGCTTCTTTTGTGGCCGCTTTTCCGGCCTGATTTCGTTGGATATGTAGCAATCGGCATTGGCCACCAGTTTCACCTGGCTAATGGCCTCCGCCTCCCACTTCTGCTGCTGTGATTGCGGCTCACAGAACTCAATTTGATTTTGGATAATTGCGCTGAGTTTGCGCCAAATGTGCGTCTGCATATGTTCGCTAATCTGCAGATCATCCGCATTCGTTCTTTGCTCCGGGTCCAGATAACGCTCGCTTCTGGGCAGCTCTTGTTGTTGTTGTTGTGATGCAACAGCCGGCGACGGAATCTCTTTAGGAATCTCTTGTCCTTGGAACATGGCGTTTGTGAGCAGCGTGTGATCGGCCGCCTCCATAAATTGTCGCATCTGTGCCGCATTTTCCTCGTCGGAGTCCGAGTCCGTGTCGCTTGCCGGCTTCATTTTCTCACATGTCCTTGCCGCGGACATTATGTGAATATACATATATACATATGTGTGTACAATAACAAACTCAATGTTTACACTGAACAGCTGCCTATCGTGCCTATCGATATCGATTGATTAGCGCACGTGCTTGACGTTAATTACGATAACACTGCTGCAGGAGGCAATAAATTCAAAATTTGAATGAGCGCAATGTTTACATTTTGATTTTTATAAATATTGTTTGCATTGGTTAATAATAAGTTATTTGTGTTTTTTTTTTCTTGTTCATATGATCTGCTAAAAAACAGTTCTTTATGAATGAGGTACAAATGAAGTGACTAAAACGTTTTTGTTTTTAATAAATATTTGAATTTGGCCCCTCCCACTTACACTTGCTTGTCGCACGAATGCGTTCAAATCGATATTTTTCTAATTGCAGCATGGATACAATTCGCTTATGTGTATATCGATTCGTTCATTGCATATTGTTATCGTTGAACTTATTGAGCCACTGCTCAGCACTGGTGCCGGCAAATTCAAACTCGGATTCAAACTGAGCGCAACAGCTTTTTTTTTATTTATTTTCAGTTTAATTGCATGTATATTATAAATATTTATTAGTTAAGTGTAGGGCATTGACGTTTACGTCACCGAGCTACAGAGCCCACAATTGCTGACGGGGCACATTTTCATTTCGACATCCTCGCCGACGCGCACAACGGCGGCCATGCCGTTCTCGGAATGCGGCGATATGTGACAATGGAACATCCAATAGCCGGGACTGTTTGAATTGAACTGGATGATGGTGTAGCCGTAGGCGGGCACCTGCACCGAATCCTTCAGCGGTGCAGCGCGTCCCCCACGACGTGGCAGCGGCGTCCGCTTGTCGATCTCCTCGATCTGCCCGATCCGTTTCTCGCCTAGCACACCCATGCCGACCACACGGAACGTGTAGCCGTGCAGGTGAATGGGATGCGGAGTATTTGACTTGCTGGATATAACAAATTCGACATTCCTATGCGCGGGCACATGGATGACATTGGAGCACTTGCAGTGACGACTCTTGCAGTTGAAACCGAGCGACGCTTGCTGTGTGCGATTGCAGAAGAATTGGCCAATGCCCAGATTGCGCGTCTGCAGGAACGATAACTTTGGCATGCTAAACGTAATGTCGTCCATCTGGAAGCGGAAGCCCGTCTCCTCGCCGCGCAGCTCCAAGGCATTCATGCTCGTGTAATACGTGAGAGACGGCGACGGCGACGGTTGTTGTTCCATATGACGGGCATTCAAGCTGACCAGCGAGATGCTCTGATCGCTATTCCCGCCCACATCATCGCCCAGCTCGTTCAGCATCAGTCCGGGCGCATCGTAGGCATAGCTCAGCGTGTGCGTGTCCAGAGCACGGGGATCGGCGTCCTGGTAATGCAGCACCGCCTCCTGATGCAGCTGATTCTTGGCACAGAAACTGTAGCCCTTAATGCGTATCCAATAATTGGCCACATCCTGATTGGCGTGCAGCACGAAATCAAATCTCTCAGCGCCATGGAACATTATCTTCTGCACCTCGACGGGCTCAATGTCGTTGCCATCGCTGGCGATCACAATCAGGTCATGCTTATCGATGCTCATGCTAACGGGACAGTTGGACACGCCTGCAAATATCGAAAGCCGATAACAGCGATATAAATACAGTTTGTCAAGAAATTCTTTACACTCCCTTAAAAATGTAATATTTTGGAAAGATCATTTAATTTTCATTCGAATGATGCAAAAATTTCCTTAACCCATTTAGTACCCATGGAATATTTTGCATTTTTGCAATAGTCTACTTCTTCAACTTTTTTCCTCGATTTTTCACAAAAAATATATTGGTGGAAAAAAATTCTTGGAACAATTCTAAGAGTAACTGCAAAAGAAAATTTTTAAAAATAATTCTGCACTTTTTGCATGAAAATGAGGAAAAATTGATTGGTTAATTTTAGGATTTTCGAAATATCAAATATAATAGCAAATATATTTTTGAAAAATTTTTTTTCCAGTTACTCTTAGAATTGTTCCTAGAATTTTTTTGCATCAAATTATTTTTTGTAAAAAATCGAGGAAAAAAGTTTTGAAAAGTGACTTTTACATAAGTTCGAAATTTTCGAAGGGTACTTAATGGGTTAAGGAAAGTTTTGTGTCATTCAATCGGAATTTAAACGATCTTTCCAAATACATATAATAAGCTATTATTTTCTTATTTAAAGTCAAAATATTACATTTTTAAGGGAGTGTAAAGAATTTCTTGACAAACTGTATATTTAATTTATAAAAATACAAAAAACTAGATCATTTACATATATATTTAGAAAAAAAAACATTCAGATTCATAAAATTAGGACATTTTTTAAAATAAAATAATTTTTTTTTCGATTTTTCCAAATGTTTTCCTTTCTAATATTTCGAAAATCAATTTTGTCTATTTTTGGTATCCTCATTTAGTATATTGTCTATTTAGTAAGTAAAGGTTTTCAAATTGTTTCCCCAATCACAAGTTTGTTCCGCCCACAATTTGGTATTATTGGTAATTGTTATCGGAAATCGAAAATCGGACTCACCATTGAAGATGGCACGGAATCGATAGCGGCCGCCACGAATAATTTTAAATGTGGCATAGAGCGTTGGCTTCGACTTCGTGTCCTTTTTCATGTTGCGACCACGTCCATTGATCAGTATGTTTTCGGCAATGCTCTCGTCGAAATTGTGCACCCAATCCTGTATCATGATGATATGCTCGGACATGTCAAAGTCATAGAGATGCGAATGGGGATTCAGTTTGTTCGCTTGCCGTACAATTAACGGACCGGCGAGTCCAAAGGCGCGCTGATGCTCGGTGTGACTGTGCCACCAATTGGTGCCGCCGTGATCCGCCTCGAACCGATAACGGAACGCCTGGCCGGGCTCAATGGGATACTGGGTGACGTGGGGCACGCCGTCCATGTGGGGCGTGGACTTTTGGTGAATGCCATGCCAATGGATCGTTGTCGTCTCGTGCAGGCTGTTGATGATATCCGCCACGATGGTGTCGCCATAGCACACCTCGATCGATTGGCCCGGCAATTTGCCGTTTACCACCATAATTGAGGATTCAAGGCCATCCGCATACTTGCAGTCATCCGTTGCAGTTGTTGGCTCCAACTCGGCCAATTTGAAGCTATCGATATACTCTTTGCCGTTCAGCTTGAAGCGATACTTCGATTGCAAATATCGCTTGCAGATGTCGGACATCGTGTCGTCGTAATGCACGACCATATAATAATAGCATGTCATCGGTTGCCGCTCTACACAGTCCCGCTTGCAGGGATGCTGCAGATTGTCCTTGTCTGTTGTATAACCTCGCCATTGCGAGGATTCGCTCGTCGACGACAGCTGTGGATATAATTGACTGATGCTCTCATATTTGCTCACAATTCGTTTGCCATTGGCATCTGCAAAACGGAAAGAGTATTTATCGTGTTAGTTATCGATAAATGCAATGCAAGGTGGAATTCATTACAAGGTAACGAATTTAGGCACCATGATTGATGGTGATGAGTTCAGCCTGCCATATTATATTTATTTAATTTTCGAATTTTATAGAGGTTTAGGTTTTTATTTAATTAAAAAAAATACGACTTCTTGTTAATTGTATTCACAATGATTCACCTTGTATGCCATCGATCTGCACTATAATCAGGCTACTTATCAAAACGATAGTTTTCACTAAACTAATGTGCATCGTTCTTGGTTAAATACAAAAAAAAAGGAAATCTCCTTTCCTACGAGGTTATTGAGAATGCTGCCAAAAAGAAACTGTTGTTCAATTTCCGCTGTCGGTTACCTTTTTGTTGATTTGGCGCAAATTCCAAAACAAATCGAAAACCGTCAAGAAATTGCTTAGAATTTGCCTTGTTATTTGTTATTGGCCTTGTTGAACATGTTGTAATGGTTAATTGAAGATTGTTTGCAATCTTGCACACTGAACGAGATACAGTTACGATAATAGAATAAACAAAATTCTAATTTTCAACTGTCTGTTTGCATTTTGCTGGCTGATTCATTGTCAAAGGGGAATAACTTGATTCTTCTTCTTCTTCTGACTTTTGCCTTGGCCCATTTTTTTTTTGGTAATGCCAAACTTCATGCTGACCTTGGGGAATACCCATAATGCTTGATTCGATTGCAGCTGTCGATTGTCGATTTGAATTTTAAATTCAAATTTGAATCCTGACCAGTGCTGGGCAACGTACAACATGGCGCCCAATGTTAAAAGCGCTGCCGCAAACGAATTATAAACAAATGAAGTGCAAAAAAACAAAAAAAAAACAACTGCAAAATGAAAGGAACGTTAAATAAATTTCGCACACTTTGCTCCCCCACAATCATCAGCTTTTTGTTTATATTCATCTTTATCTTCTGATAAGTAGCAACAACGCTGTGTGCAAAGCTAATCAAAAATAGCAATATATATCTATGTATGTGTGTGTACTAAGATTGCATGCATATGTGAGTGTGCCTGTATGTATGTATGTATAGGCAAACCAAGCCTAGTAAGAACAATGTACTGAATTAGAATTTCGTTTTCATTTGCGTTTATCACATTGTTGTTGTTTCTTTGCTTTTGTTTATGAGTGCAATTGGCGGGGCCTGCGGTCCAACAAGATTGTTGATTATGCAAAAAAAAAAACAATATACATTGTATGTACATATGTACGCAAAAATACAAAGTAAAGAAATAAGCAACAAGTATGTACAACTGTATGTATGTGTGACTGCAGCACAACATTGTAGTACGCAAACCACGCACACACACACACACACACACACACACAGAGACATAGCGGTAAAAATACAACAAGCTACACATAGAAAACAAGTTTGGATTGTTTCGATTTGGAATTGCGTCCAATTGTTGGCTGCTGGCGAGTCATGAACTTCATTAGGCATTTCATATTGCCATCGAGCAGACGCCTCACAGCTCCTAGTCTTCTGCCTTCGTCGTCCAACGGTTCCAACTATCTGCAGTTTCACACAAAGGAAGCCGTTGAAGCAACAACAACAACAACAACAAGAGCGAAGTTCGGTAAGCGACAACAAAATGGGGTGGCAACGCCGGCATCAGTTAATTTTTGTTTACTAAGTTTATATGACAGCCTTAACGTGATAAATGATTTACTGTTGACATTTTGTTTTTGTTTTTGTATTCCTATGTTTTTTATAACATTTTTAAAAATCTAGATTTAATTGTCAAAATTCTGGCAACAGTAAAACGATTTAACAAATATATTTTAAAGTCGCTTCAATTTGTAATAAAAATGCTTATCGATTTGAAGTGTATTTAATAATCATATGTATCTGCGATACTGAAAAAAATTACAATTAACTGGTAGCTATCAGCATTTGAAATAAAAAATGCAACCTTAAATAACTTTAGTGAAATCCGGTTTAGCTGCCTTATAAACGGCGGTATTTGCATGGAATGCCACTGCGTGTCAGTGCGAAATTTCTCAACATTGGTTCATTTCACAATTGTTATTACACTTTATTGTATTAACTTACTATAACTACGATGCTAGGCAACAACAACAACAACAACAGTGATAGCACTGAAATGGACACCACAATTCATTCGGCTGGGATTTCCGAGGTGCATAATGTGCCCATGTCAGTGATAAAGCGACCAATACCATCCGTGCTGGACGAGCAGAAAGTTCAATCACTTATGGACACCATCGAAGTAAGTACAGTACAGTGGGTCAAGCAATTGTTTTGACAAACAAAAAAAAACAGGATTTTTATTTTTATCAAAATTTGTTTGTTTTATCTAAAAATTATAAGAAACTAATAAAAGCAATAAGTTATTTACATGAAAAACAAAATATGTAATATTTAAAAAAATTTTGAAAACATTTATTGGACTTACTGCATGCATACAGAAGCGCACTGCTTATTTAAACCAGCACAAAAAGCAGTTTTAATCAAAAGCTTCAATTGCAACAAACTAAAAAAGTAGCTAGCATTTATTTTTTTTTTATGATTTTTTGAAAATTGCTAAAAACTACAAATTTAGCCCGTTTTTCCTGCTTTTCATGCAAAATATTTCTGAAATCATCCCATACAAAAAATCATAAGAAGTACTAGCAAAAAGATGTTTGAAAATGTTTTTTTTGCAGTCACTATGAGAATTGTTTAGAGAAACTTTTTGTAATAAAAAATGTTTTTTTTTGTAAAATTTACGATAAAAGTTGAAAAAGTTGATTTTTTCAAAAAATTTCAAATAATTTTTAACATTTTCAAGCTACGAGTTAATATAACTTTAGTTTTCTGTAAATATTTTTGATAAGGTTTGTATGTTGGCTAGTTTTAATTGAAGCTTTTGATTAAATTAGCTTTATGTGCTGGTTGAAATAAGCTGTGAGCCACTGTACATATTCAATGCAAATACTTGTTTACTTTACTCGTCTGGCACTTTAACTCTCTCTTTTCTTTGGTGACTTTCAGGCTGAAACTGGTGAGGACGATGTGCCGCCTGTGGATATCTTGTGGATAACGGGCAGCAAGGGCGGCAATTATTATTTCAGCTTCGGCGGCTGCCATCGATTCGAGGCCTATAAGCGTCTGAATCGAACGACCATAAAAGCGAAACTAGTCCGTTCCACTTTGGGTGATCTTTATCATTATATGGGCTCCAGTGCGCCCACATATTTGAAATAGTTATTTTATACTTATTTTTTTTAACTGTTAACTGTTATCATGTTTTCTTTGTTTACTCTTAACAATGTATATTTTACACTTCTTAAATAAAAACCTCTACGAGGTAAAAGTCTAGTGACGAAAACATATCTGATATCCAATTCTGTAACGAACAATATTAAATTTTTTACATAAATTATTATTAAAAAACAGGTTGTTTAATAATCAATTTTTTAAAAATAATTAATTATTAATATATTTACATGATTTTTTTTTTTGTATGATTACTTTCAATATTTAAGCATTCAAAAGTAAATTTCTCTTCGTTAGGTGACATTGGACAAAGGGTAAAAATATAATTGAGCTTCAATCCTATGGCTGTAATTCATCTCCAAGGGCTCAAAGGAGACCTTTAACTTTGGATGCTTGAAGCATGAGCGAATTTTTCTCTCGATTTCGCCAGAGAAACGCGAATATAAAGTAAGAGGGCTGGAACGCTTATTCAGAACCGTTTCCATGGTACGCCTGTTTGAGGAAATAAAAAAGTCTTCGTCCATGTCCATGATCGATATGTTTAAGATCTTGAGAGATGGACAACTGTCGACGAACTGCCAGAGTTCAGTTTCCGAGCGCCAAATCTTCGAGTAGATCAAATCAAGACGTTCCAGTAAAGGTAAACTCCCAAATATTTTTTTAAAATCATCACTTGTGACAGCACTATCATCGGAATCCAAATTCATTAAGGTCACTTGACGCAAGTTGACCAATTTTTGTATTTCCGATAATTCGAAAAAGCATAAACAGTTTAAAACGATTTCCTCAATGTCCTTAGCACGCATCTCAATTATAAGGGTTAAGCTGGTGTTTTCCGAGTCTCGCAAGGTTAATTTTCGTAGTTTGGGCAAAGTCACTAAACTTTCAAATTGATCTTCGCTAAAGTCTTCCGTATAAATGATCAGATCTTCCAGCATTTGTAATCCACCTTTTCCGCCTTGGTCAGATTCAAATTTTCGCTTAATCGGATTAAATTGGCACATGTCCAGTTTTCGCAAATGCATCCAATTTCTCAAGTGGATCAAATCAAAATTCCCGTCAGGCTTCATAGTATGCAGCCCTGGAAAGAGCTCTGCCATCAATTCAATGACTAGTTCCGATTTCGCAGAGAATTCATAATCGCGATCGGAGTAAAACAGTGTGTACTCCAATGTTCTCATTTCCGGAAACTTGTAATGCGTCCAACATTTTAGAATATCCCCTGTGACATCGTATAGCTTCAAGTGCTGCACCGTTTCACTTATGCTGGACACAAAATCATGCATCAGTTTTGATCTCTTATCGAAAAGCGCAACATTTAAAGCAAAGCTCCGTTGATTTCGCCAAGTGTAGCGCAGATTTGAGCTTATGCGATTTGTTTTTGTTGTCTCTTCCTCGTTGGTTGCCTCGAATAGCGCAAACTGTTCTTCCAAGTCTAAATACTTTATAATGAGCAATTGACAATCATCGTTGAGTGTATCCATATTAATGTATCCAACTAATATTTATCAATTATATTTGATTCCTTATTTCAGCTTGCACACTCATTGTATGTCAAAAATAGCTATCGCTATCGGCAAAGTGATAACTTGTAAGCAGTGCTGCCTGATAAGCTTATTTTAGGCTAGATCTAGCATCTTTATTTGGCCATAAATCTAGCATATTTTAGGGTCGTCACACGTTTTCATTCAAATGAATATTGTAAAAAGAAATTTTTGTGTACTTTTGCTAATTTTTACTCAGATTTAGCTCATGCGAGTGCTCAACAACTGGCAACTCTGCTTGGAAGTAAGCGAACAGCTGATTCAATAAATTAAGTGCGGACCCTTTCAAGACTGAACAGCACTTGTCGATAACGATAGATATGTCCAAGAACCTAACCATGGCCATGGCGCGCAATTTAAATTGTGTGCTTATAATTTAACAATTAACTTGAATAAATGAGTGAATTGGAATTTTGTTAAATATTTATTTAAATTAAACAATTGAATAAAACAATTAAAATAAAAATTGTATATTCTTTAATTATACATATTAAACTAAAGCGAAAATTTTTGTGTGTTTCTAGACTATGTTGAAGGCGATTTGTTGTTTTAAGTTGCCGCCTCTTCAGTTTTACGTTTCTTCTTCTTTTTGCTGGATTCCTGGACCTGTTGATCAGCATCATCGCCGTTGGTTACCGATTTATTCACGTCATTGGCTTTACGTTTGCGTTGCTTCGCGGGAACCTTCTTCTCCTTCTCCTCCGCCTCCTCCTGTTTTTCATCGTCGTCGTCGTCGGCATTGTTTGTGAGATCCACATAGTTGGGATGGGCGCCATTAATCATGAATTTTGGCGAGACGCCCGTTAGGACAGATTGACGAATATCGTGCTCCTTCTGCTCCAGCGTCTGTGTGGTGAGCAACATCTGGCTGCGTATGCTATAATAGTTGGATGTCGTGCGTGAATCGATGGTCGCCTCGGCGCTCTTCCTTTGCGCATGTCGCAGCCTCTTCGATGTCTTCTTGTTTAGCTCGATGCGCTCCTTGAAGTTCCGTCCAAAGAACGGATGACGCACTGGCAATCGGAACTTTTGTGGTTTACATTGTTTTGGAAATGCATCGCATTTATCGGCATCGGCATCGATATCGTTATCGGCATTGTCATCGGGCTTCTCCATATTAAGACGCTTGCTGACAATCATATGTCCGGCCAGTGGCATCCGACGCAATGTATACTTGCCCTTGGCATTCACAAAGCCAACGGACTGAATGGACGGCTCGGCAAAATGTGTGGAGCGCACTTGAAGATTGTCCACATAGCGACGACCGGGCATTTTAATCCGTTTGCGGGACAACAACGCACTCAGATCCATTCCCTTGGGACACTGCAGCATCCAGGCTTCATGGACGGCGACATCAAAGTTCTCCAACTCCGCGGCGCATTCGCTGTCAAACAGATTCTTGGAGACCTCAATTTGATCCGTCTCTTCCAGGAAGTCCCGTTTGTAGGCCTTGGAAGTCTGTGGCACTTCAATGACATTGTTGTTGTCTTTGCCCTTTCTGAATATTGTCGCTTGTGTAATATTCTTCTTCTGCAAAAGTACATTGGGTTTTTGGCATAAATTCATTTCACACAACGATTTACTCACATCTTTATTATCTTCGAGTTCTGGTTTAAAAAACATTTTTAACAAGTTGAAACAGCGGATAAAAAAAAAGAACAACAAGAGCGGCAACTGCACGTGGGAAATCGGTGCAGTGTTGTAAAAGGGCGATACTTGTTATCGATTAGTTGCTTGGAGTGCATGCGACTATCGATAGATTTTATCTTCTATCGGTGTTGTTTTCATGCGCAAAGTTCATCTTTAGTTAGTTGTCATTTGCGTTTATTTTTTGCATGAAAAATAGCAATTTTATTTGTATTTTCTATAACAAACTCAATTAATTTGTTTTTCTAAATATGGACAGTGGATCTAATGTAAGTTAAGACACAAGTTGCAACGATGTTTAATTACACGAGTTCATTTGCAGAAAAACCATCCAGCTGGTGACGGTCAAGAGGACAACAACAACATCGTGAACGAGCAGCCAATCGAAATCAGCTCAGATTCCAGCAACGGCAGTAAGGAGGTGGAGGAGGAGGAGGGGGACGAGGATGTGGAGAGCGGCAGTGAACCAGATTTGGATTCGGACAGTGATATTAGTATTATTAACTCAGTTAGTGATAGCAGTGAATCACACAATGACGAAAGGCTCGAAGATGAATTTCAAACAATACTGGCGATGCCCCATAAAGAACACAAACTGTACATGCAACTCTGCCACACAGCATTGTAAGTGTCTTTCCAGTCTTTCCAGCAATTAAGTATGCATGTATGTATATAAATCCCTTATCTAATTAACAAATAATTCGCAAATTTGCAGCAAATTGAATGTGTTTGAGAAAATCGATGTGGCCATCGGTGAGTTTGAGAAATATGCCACAATACCATGGCACATTTGGCTCAGATATTTGAAGACACTGAAAGTGGTGACACAGACGCCGCTGGAGCAGCAGAAATTCCAAAGCAAATGCCGCTTGGCGCTAAGCAGCTACTATGGTAATTTTACAACACTACAACACTCCTCATACCCCATGTATTGCTATCTCCCTCATACACGAGTTCCGAACACGAATATTTGTTTTATTAAAACCAAAAACAAAAACAACAAGAAACTAATAGAAACCAAAAAAAATAAAAAAAAAATTGAAAAATAAAGTGAAATCATAAATTGGGAAATTCAGCTAAAGAAAAAAAAATATTTAATGTACACTAATAAGTAAACAAAAAAAAAAAATTTGAGAAAAGCTAATATTAAACATACTTCTATGAAAAATCGCAATCTTTCAGCAAAATATACATTATACAAAAAGTACAAAAATTTAGAAAACAACAAAAATTTAAAACACAGTATAGAGAATTTTTTATTTATTTCGGAAAGAGAAAAAACTTATTCCGAACTATTTCAAATTATTCCTAATTTTTGTATTTCAAATTGGTTTGATCCTAATCAGGGATTAAAACCTTAACCCCAACCGAAACCGTAACCTTTAACCGGTAAAAACCGATTAAAATTTAAAACCGTAACTGAAACCGGAACCGAAAAAAAATATTTTCATTTGACCGAAACCTAAAAACCGAAACTCTTTAAACCGAAAGACCCGTTTAGTAACCGTTTCATTTATAAGGGTTAATTTCGGTTTTTCATAAATAATTTATGCATTATAAAAATTGGAAAAAGTTGTATTTCTGATTGTTATTTAAAAATTGCAAATAAGTGTTATGGTGTAACTTATAAATACAATTTTAAAAGCGTGTTTAATTTTCAACTTTTATTATAAAAATTTAAAAAACAAGTTAAAAATAATTTTCAACGAAAAATTTTGAACTGTTTAGATTTTTTTCGACTCATAAGTCTTGTTTGTGATCTCTGATATTTTGTTATTAGTTTAATATTTAATTTTTGATTTTCTTTTCTATTTATTAAATAAAATTATATTTATTTAAAGAAATTTTTTTATTCGAACCGAAACCATACCGGTATTTCAAAACCAAAACATACAAAAACCGGTTCACCGTTACGAAACCTTTATTCAAAGATTTTGCGTAACCGATAACCGAAAACCTAAATCCGAACATAACCGAAACCGTAACTGAAACCGATGTTCGTTTCGGTTTTAATCCCTGATCCAAATATTTTTATTCCTAATACAAATTATTCTTCATTTTTGTCTTCCAAATTTTTGTTTCCTAATTTTTGTCTTTCAAATTTGTTTGTTTCTAATTTTTTATTCCGAATAAAATTGTTCCTAATTTCTGTCTTTCAAATTGGTTTGATCCAAATTTTTTTATTCCTAATAATAAATTATTCCTAATTTTTGACTTTCAAATTTTTGTTTCCTAATTTTGTATTCCTTATTTTTGTCTTTCAAATTTGCTTGTTCCTAATTTGTTATTCCTAATTTTGGATTCCTTGTTTATAATTTCCATATTAAATGCTTGCTTATTTTGTTTTCCCAGTATTGATGTCTAAATTTTGGTATCCCTAGTTAGTATTACTTAATTGTATGGAATCACATTCTATTGTATATTATTTCTAACATTTTTCTCTCCCTCTTCCGCTTAGATGAACAACTTGCTGAATTTATAGTAAAGAACTATTTGGAGGAGCAACCACTTGAGAATCTTGTGGATGCAGAGATGTGGGCCAACTTGCTGGCTGATTATGGCATTGAACGTGTCGATTTCATTGCCAAGTCGCGTGCAAAGCTCAGCGGATCAGGGGATCAAGCGGAGCAAGTGGAGAGAATGTTGAGTACAAAGTGCGTCACATGGAATTGCAATGAGGAACAATTGCTGGAGATTCAACAGCTGATCGACGAGTTCAAGCAGAAGCTGAAGAACAGCACAGAGAACACGTCATATTTGCAGGAGATGTTTCTGCTAAGGATCGACACCTTAACGACCCTGGACAGCAAGATCAAAGTGACAATGGCCAAATTGATCTACGAATGTTGCTTGGCCAAATATCCGTCAGATAGCGGCCTCTGGCTGGATTACTTGGCCTATATGCAGAAGACGACAGATGAGAATCCGAATTACACTCTGGTCAGCGATGGTTACTTAAGTTGCACACCATTGGGGATCATTAGACGTGGATTGCTGGCGAAGCCAAGTGTTCAGCTGAATCACAAGTTTCTGCAGCTGATGGAACTGCAGCAATTCAGCCTGGAGCGGATCGACGAGGAGCTGAGTCGTCACTTCGATCGCATTGAACGCTACATGGAAATGACTGTGGAACTGCAGCTGGACTATTTGGCCTATCGTGTGCGCAACACCAACGTCGAGGATGAGCAGCAGGTGGAGGACACAAAAATACTAATAAGATTCTATACACGAATTTCGAAAAATACTACTCAGAATACGAAAATGCGGATAAGAAAATTAGGAACTCAAAATTAGAATACGAAAAATTAGGAATCGAAAATTACGAATCCAAAATTGGAAATACAGTTATTAGGAATCCAAAATTAGGAAAACAAAAATTGGAAAGTCAAAAATTGTGAAGACAAAAAATGGGAAAACAAAAATTAAGAAAAAAAAATTAGGAATCAAAAAATTAGAAATCGAAAAATTAGAAATCAAAAAATTAGGAATCGAAAAATTAGGAATCCAAAATTAGAAATACAGTTATTAAGAATCCAAAATTAGGAAAACAAAAATTGGGACGACAAAAATTGTGAAGACAAAAAATGGGAAAACAAAAATTACGAAAAAAAAATTAGGAATCAAAAAATTAGGAATCGAAAAATTAGAAACCGAAAAATTAGGAATCGAAAAATTAGGAATCCAAAATTAGAAATACAGTTATTAGGTATCCAAAATTAGGAAAACAAAAATTGGGAAGACAAAAAATGGGAAAACAAAAATTAAGAAAAAAAAATTAGGAATCAAAAAATTAGAAATCGAAAAATTAGAAATCAAAAAATTAGGAATCGAAAAATTAGGAATCCAAAATTAGAAATACAGTTATTAAGAATCCAAAATTAGGAAAACAAAAATTGGGACGACAAAAATTGTGAAGACAAAAAATGGGAAAACAAAAATTACGAAAAAAAATTTGGAATCGAAAAATTAGGAATCGAAAAATTAGGAATCCAAAATTAGAAATACAGTTATTAGGAATCCAAAAATTGGGAAAACAAAAATTTGGAAAACAAAAATGACGAAAACAAAAATTAAAAAGAAAGGCCCAATTAAAAATATTTGATTAAAAATCGCGCGATTCTTAATAAAATATTTTTAATTTTGACTTTTTCCTATTCAATAGCAAAAAGACAAAATTTGTCAAACCATTTATTTCAAAATCAGGACTTCGATTGCCAGCGCATGTGAAATTCATTCGAACCATTTATTTCAAAATCAAAATTTTTTGGAAAAAATCGAGGAAAAAAGTTTTGAAAGTTAACTATTTTTTAAAATTCGAATATTTCAATGGGCACTTAATGGGTTAAAGAAAGTTATGCATCATTCAAACGGAATTTAGATGACCTTTTCAAATATGTATATTTTTTAAATTTGAAGACTTGACTTACAATAGCTGTTTTAGTAAAAGAAAGAGTGCACCTATTATTTTGTCCATGAGTGTATGAAATGAGTAGTGATTTAAGACGGCTCAAATTCTGATTGTTTTTTTTTTTCGGATCTATCTCTTAATATTTTTCTTAGTTGATATTTCTTATTTGGATTCCTAAAATTTTATTTTTGCTTCTTTTTTTTTACTTCATTTTTAAAATGCCTTAAAAAAGTTTCGGAATTCGTATGAGATACCGGTAGCAATAATATCATATTCAAAAAAGTTACTCATGTTTCAACTTTCATCATCTCTGTCTCTGTCTCTCGGTCAGGTCAATGGATTACGCGCTGCCTTTCGGCACGTGTGGGATCGCTTGTCCGAGCAGTACGGCGAACTGGCGGACACTGGCTACGAGGTGCTCCAGCTCTGGGCGCTGGTCGAGTACGCCCAGCTGAAAAGTCCCAGCGGTGGCGCCGCCATCTGGTCGGAGATATTCAGTATGCTGCACTCTTTTCTTTTGTTTAATTGAAACCAGAAATTTGTAATCTGTTATTTGTTATGCGTAGGTTATCCGGGCAGCAGCGATAGGAGTCATTTGTGGTTGGCCTATGCCCAAATGGAGAGCGAATATAATGCCGGACGCAAGATGCGAACTGTTCTCCAGCAGGCTCTGAGTGCGCTCAACGCCAACGCACAGAATGTTGAGGCTATAACCGATTTATATCGTCGCTACGAGCGCTGCTTTGGCACCAGCGACACGATTGCCGATTGCCAAACATATTGCGAGCGAGTCCAGAGCCAAATCCAGGAGAGCAGCGCAGGAGGACGTGCGCAGCGTCCAACAACATATGCCCAAGGCAGGAGAGGACAGCAACAACAACAACAGACGCAGTCGCAATTCCAGGATAGATCTGGTCGCAAGAAACCAATGCCGAGTATGAAAAGGGAGTTGGAGCCAAGGAACAAGAAGCAACTGCCGCCAACGGCCAAGAAGATGATGACGACACAAGGCCAGAAACAGAAACCGAAATTGAAACCGAAACCGGCAGCGGACATTGATGATGAGCCCAAAGAACCTAATTTTAAGTACTCACGTTAGTTAATCAACAACTGAATCTTAATTGTTTGTTTGTTAACTTATAATCACACTCCATGTTCATTTTCGGCACAGCACACTTGGAGGCGAATAAGATATTTATCAAGAATCTGTATGCTCAGTGCACCAAGGAGGATCTAACGGAGGCATTCCAAGCATTTGGCACCATCAAGGATGTGCGTTTGGTCTACAGACAGTGAGTAACTATTTGATTCGATCTCTAATTAGAGCAGGCATTAAAACCGATACGAATATCGAATATCGGTTTCAGTTACGGTTTCGGTTATCGGTTCGCATTTAGGTTTTCGGTTATCATCGGTTATGCAAACTTCTTGAATAAAGGTTTCGTAACGGTGAACCGGTTTTTGTATGTTTCGGTTCTGAAATATCGGTATGGTTTCGGTTCAAAAAAAAACTAAAATTTCTTTGCAAAAATATAATTACAGTGTCTCACAGCTTAAAGTATGCACCCTTATTTCTGCTTTAACTGCTATGAAAGTCTAGTTATCACAATTTCCAATTTATGTAAAAGTCACTTTTCAAAACTTTTTTCCTTGATTTTTTCCAAAAAATATTTTGATGCAGAAAAATTCTTCAAACAATTCTAAGAGTAACTGCGAAAGATATATTTTTGGTAGTATTTTTTATAATTTTTTTAAAACTGCAAAAAAGCCGCTTTTTCTGGGGTGCCACAGAAATCTCTTTCACCTGAAAAATGACGTAAATTTCATACAAATGTACGTCAAATTCAAGTGAAAGAGATTTCTGTGGCACCCCAGTTTGTGTGAAAAGTAGGAAAAACCGCTTTTCTGAATGAAGCGGTTATTTCGGTTTACAGAGTTTCGGTTTTAAGGTTTAGGTCAAATGAAAATTTTTTTTCCGGTTGCGGTTTCAGTTAGGGTTTTAAATTTCAATCGGTTTTTACCGGTTAAAGGTTACGGTTTCGGTTAAGGTTTTAGTCCCTGGTAATTAGTCATGCATAAATATTGTATTAAATTTGCCACATTTCTCAATTATTAATTGTATTGCAGCAATAAAATATTTAAAGGCATTGCGTACATTGAATATGAACAGCCGGAGCAGGCACGGAAGGCGGTCATTGCTGGCGATGGACTCGACATAGGCGGTCAAAATGTGAGTGTATAGCAGCAAGTGGAATCTTGTGAACGTACCTCTTAAATTTCGATTACAATTACTGATCAATTCGATTATTTAAAAAATCAGAAATTATCTAAAGTTATTACAATTATATATATTATATTATTTTTGATTTTTTTCTGATTATTTTTGAATAGTTGTAATAATTTGAGATTATTTTTGATTTTTTGTAATCATAATCGTTAAATAATTGGGCAAAACCGAAAATAATCGTAGTTTAATCATTAGATCGACTGTTCAACAAAAATAATCGAATTTCTAATGATTATGATTACTCAACATTAAACCCAATTTGATATTTTGTTAATTCTAGATTGTGGTTGCCATTTCGAATCCGCCGCCCAAAGGAGCGCCAACAGCAGCCACGGGAGCAGCAGGCGCTGGTTTAGGAGCAGGAGCCGGAGCAGGAGCAGTTGGAGGAACAGCCACAGGATTATTTGGAAGAAAGCAAGCGGAAAAGCGTCGAATGCCCACATCGCTGATACCCACAAAGCTGGTCATGCTGGAGGTGAAGCGTCGCAAAAAGCTCGAATTGGATGAGGATGCAGCGACAACGACAACGGCAACGGCAACATCAACAGACGCCAATGGCTCCAAATCCAGCGATTTAGCCAATGGCGGCATGAAAGCACTTAATACTAGTGATGATCATGAATCCACAGCCACTACTGCATCCGCATCCGAATCCGCAGCACCCAAATCCAATGATGACTTTCGCAAGCTCTTTAATATTTAAGTTAAACATTGGTTCATAAACATCCAGGGATCGCAAATACGTTATCAACTTTGATTTTCATTTAAAAACAAAAGTTGTTTTTCACATTTTTTAAATTAAAATTGAAAATACAAATTATTTCGCAATTGTTATTATAAAAATTTAAAATAAAAATTGAAAAACAATTGAAGGTAATTTTGCTTAAATCAAAAGTTTTAACTTCAATTTTTTTTTCATTTCTTATAAAAATTGAAAAATTACTTGTATTTCAAAATTGATATATTTGAAGAATTATAATCGTTACGGTCCCTGAATAGAATTGTTAATGCAGCAAATTGCTACTTAATCTAACTAAATATTAAGCTAGATTTAGAGTTAATACACACACACACCATTTACACAAATTAAAGCAGGACAGAGAATAGATTTACTTATGTTTATAGACAAATTCATAAGCTATTTTAAAACCAACACAAACACAAACACACACACAAATGTTCAATGAAGATCAATTGCCCTGTTTAAATGTAGATTACATACATATTTGCATGTATTATAAATTGATATCTACATAAATGTATTAATTTTAAGCAATACAAAATGTGTTGAATAAATTGTAGTTCTTTTTGTATGTAAACAATCAAAGTTGTTTTTATTAACTACAGTTTGTCTAGTAATTGTTTTAACAACATATTGAAAATATTCACACATTTTACAAAAGAAACTTGTGGTTCGAAAATCAATTTCAAAATACTTGAGATTAATTAAAAAAAATACAAGAGAAAAAACATTGTGTGCATTTTGAAATTTTTAAAAACAAAACGGTACAGAAATGTTAAATCCCAATTATAGATCGAGTTGTCGATATATTGTCAAAAAGCAAAAAATGTATCGAGTTAAAGTAGCTGAAAATCGGTATTTTCAAAAATCGATTTACCGAATGATATTTAAATATTTTATATAATTCAATTTCAGTGGACAAACTCCATTCAGTTGTCGACTTTTCATGAAAATCGATATAATCCAACTCGATATATCGCCAAAAAAAATTATCGAGTTCAAGTGGCTGAAAATCGCGTTCTCAATAAATCGAGTTGTCGAATCATATTTAAATATTTAGTGACTACAATTATCGATTGTGTGTCAATTTTTCATAAAAATCGATTTATGCACACGCAATGTATTATCGAAGAAAGCAACCTATCGAGTTAAAGTTGTCGCAAATCGCATACATCAAAAATCGATTGGTCTATATTTTTAGTGTTATCGATTGCCCATAGAAATACGGTTTACATAAGCTTCTTTACAGATCAATATTGGACATTTTTTAATAGGGTTTATACACTCGCCAGAAAAACTATGCGTACACACATTTTTTAACTTTAACAGCTATTGTCAGTCAAGTCATTATAGTAAACGAAATATATTTGGAAAGGTCGTTGAAATTCCGTTTGATTAATGCAAAAATTTCCTTAACCCATTAAGTACCCATTGAAAAATTCAAATTTTTGTGAGCGTCTACTTTTTCAACTTTTATCTTTGATTTTTTCAAAAAATAATTTTGATACAAAAAAATTCTTGAAACATTTCTAAGAGTTACTGCAAAAAAAAATTTCAAAAGTATTTTTGCTAGTATTTTTTATGATTTTTTGAAAATTGCCATTTTAACCCATTTCTCCTACTTTTCATACAAAAAGTGGCTTTTTAGCAATTTTAAAAAAATCATAAAAAATACTAGCGAAGAGATTTTTGAAATATTTTTTTTGCAGTCACTCTTAGAATTGTTTCGAAAATTGTACATCAAAATATTTTTTGTAAAAAATCGAGGAAAAAAGTTGAAAAATTGACTTATTTTTAAAATTCAAAATTTTCAATGGGTACTTAATGGGTTAAGGAAATTTTTGCATCATTCGAACGAAAATTAAATGACCTTTCCAAATATATATAATAAGCAAGTCAAAATATTACATTTTTAAGGGAGTGTAAAGAATTTCTTGAAAAACTGTAAGCTTCGTTTACAGATCAATATTGGGCATTTTTTAATAGGGTTTATACATGTGTACATATATTTATACATATCGATGGTAAATAGACTACGTTTTGAATTTGACACTCTTGGTGACGGTGGCCTTAATGCCGGACACTTCGCCGCCATAGCGCTTGACCTCCTTGCGCACGCTGCGCACGGCGCCCTTGCGTCGGATGAGCGCTTTGCGATATTTGCCGCGATGCTTGACGCGCGGATTGCGCAGCTCCTTCTTGCGATGCGGCGTCAGGCCCTTGTTCTTGGCCATTTGGTAGGTGATGCCGCGTCGCGCCAGTTCCTCCTCGTCAGCCTCCAGCTCCTCCTCCGCCTCTGCCTCCTGTTCCTGCCCAGCTTGCTCCTCCTCATCATCATCATCATCCTCCTCATCCGTATTGTCAGCCAACTCATCTGCGAGCTCTTTGGATGGTTGGTATTTGTTGAGTATCTGCAGCTTGGCCTTGCGCTGTGCCACGTCCAGCACGGTGAATGCATCGCCATCCTGTATGCGCTCCAACAGCGCCTCCAGTTGCGGCCGTATCAGCTCCACGTAGCGCTCCGCCAGCTGATCCCTCAGCTGCTTCAGCTGCACGAGACGCTTGACCACCGGATGATACTTGACTTTAAGGCGCTTGGCCTTCAGCAGCAGATAGAACGACACGTTGGAGCAGTAGGTGAGCAGCACGTTCTGGTACAGGGCGGCAAATTGCAGGGCTGGGACCAGCGGCACCTCATGATTGCGCACATAGTTGAGAACGGGCGCCGTCAATTGTTGCACCTCGCTCAAATGGCGCTGGAACTCCTGTGTGAGGCCCAGAAATTCGGGCGAATCCTTTTGCAGCAGCTGCAGACGCTCGCGCTGGCCAAGACCCGCCAGATCTGTGGTCACCTTGATCTGGGTTTCTGTTTCCTTTGGTTTGCTGGTTTTCGATTTTTTAGCTGGCTCCTCCTCCAGCATGTCGTCCAGCAGAAAGTCCGCCTCGTTTAGCTGCTTGGCCAGGCGCAGCTGTATCTTCTTGGCCTCCTCCTCCTCGGCCTTGGCCAGGTCCTCCTCCTGGGCATTGTAGCTGCTGTAATCGGGATCCACAAAGTCCGTGTTGTAATAGGTTTTCTTGTTGGTGCCCCAGTTCATCGTGTCGGGCAGATCACCGTCATCATCCCCCTCGGCCCCTTCGATGTCGCTGTCGCGCATCGTCACCTCATCATGATCATCATCATCATCATTATCATCGCTGTCGCTGAATAACAAAACTTCTTTTTTGCCCGTTTGTTGCTTCTCCGCACGCTGTTTACGCTCTTTACGTAAATCGTCCAATAGCTCCCGCTCCTCCTCATCGTACTCCTGCTCGGAGTCGGTCGGCTCATAATCGTCCACTTCGCTATCCATTTTGATGTGTTCAAATGTTCAAATTTAAATTAATATAGTCAAAAAAAACTCAACACGTGCCGTAAACAAATGTCCGCCTTAGAGATGGACAAACTAAACTGTAGAGCTGTGTCGTTTAGTTCTGAAAAAGTTCAAATGAACGGGTCATTAATATGAACTAATGAACTTATTCAGTCAATCATGAACTAAATAGTTCACTTCGCAGCTGGTCAGTAATGTCTTTAATAAAATTTTTAAATTTCTTAGAGAAATACAATTAGAATTATATACATAGAGTTCCGCGATTGGAATAAATTTCTACTTTATTTACATGTAATAATGTTTCAATTTCATATATTTTTAGGTTTTGAGCAATGTAAAAGTTTACTTAAGCCCAAAATAAAAAAAACAATTTGCTCATTTACACTTAAAACACATTCCACCAAAAAGAAACCGTTGTAGCCGCCAATTCACATCGTTTATCGTTCATAAACAACTGACCGACTTAATAGCTGAACTAAATAATGACGGATTTAGTTCACGACTGAAAAATGAACGATTGAACTTATTCAGCAAATTTAACTAAAAATCCCAACTCTACTAAAATGTAACACTGTCACTGAGTTATCGCAAACTGTGACAGCGATATTTCGAAAGCGATATTATTTTTAAATAACTTTCTATGTACATATGTTCTTTTAATAAAGTTAAATATTATTGATAAGTTATTAAAAATTGCACATTCACTTTTTTAATTGATGGCATTTTCTATGCCAATAATAAAATAAATAGAATCGATAATCGTACTAAAATTGGCTTTCAATATCTGGCAACGCTATGCATATACAGTTATTTACTGGATATTTGAATCTCCACATGAACAAAATATTTAAATTAATAACAGTTTAAACTCCCTTTCGACTTTCAATTTATTTTGCAAATCAATATAATGTATTTCATAACTTATGACAATTGAAAGCAAATGGATCATTTCTAGCCCGATTTGGATGTATATATAGAAATTGTCCACATAAATGCCAAATTTATGAGACACATTCGACAGTACGATGGATGCATAAGATTTATTTGCATTTGGTCGTCGATTAAACGTGGATCCATTTAAGGGGCACAGGAGGCAACTTTCTTGCTTTGTTGCTTGACGATTAACAAATATAGGTAAAAAGATATTCATACAAAAAAAAACTTGGTTTGTTGTTGCCCAATTTATCCAATGCCAGACATCATATTGTAGTCGGATTTGTCCGATTCCGTTTTGTTTTTTCATTCCTGTTCCTGAGAAAATGTATCATTAGTTGATACGGCAGGCAAATCTAAAGCTGTCAATTATGTTCTAATTCAATAAATGGCATTTTGCAAAATTGACAGGTTTGGCGAACAGTGATGCCAATTTAGCCTTTTTTTCGGATAGATTTGTCTGCTTTTTAACTGCTTCAGCCGGAATAAATCTCAGACATCTTCTATCCGAAAATCTGGCTGTTTTAGATTGAATTAAATTGAATCCAAAAAGGTTTCTATACTACTTTATGAAAATGGAAACGATGTAAAGCCGAAAACACTTTCGCAGTACACCAAATTTCGCCTCTTAAATTGGGGGAATGCTGAAAATTATGTCAAAATTTTGGTCCGAAGCAAAGAAATATTGAGATACTGCAGGCAATAACCCTTTTTCAGAAGTGGTCACTTTCGCTCTGACTCGTCTATCGTCGTTTCCATGGTCGAATGCAGAAGTAGAGAGGATTTTTAGCCAAGCTAGTTTGGTAAAAACTAAATTGAGAAACCGTCATGAATGAATTAGATACGTTAAATGCTATTTTAACAATTAGGTAAGTGTATATATTATAAGATTTTTCAGTTATATGCATGTGTATATTTTATCTTCTTCGACACAAAACTTGCTGTCATACGAATAAATTTTTCTGGCAAATACCTAAAGATGATAGGCAAAAAATCATGCTGAAAAAAATCATTGAAGATGCTTTTAAACTTTTAAATTAAAAAAAAGAGGAACAAAGTTTGGCCTGCTTGTCTTTTTTTTTTGTTTTAGTTTTTCAGCTATCTTTCGTTTTTTTTTTGCCGTTTTATCTTTCTTTTACGAAAAATATTTGGCATCACTGATGAGGACAGTGTAAAGCCGGGTTCACACTGCGTCACAGACTGTCACAAAGTATTGTCACAATTCGACAGTTCTGCATCTATGGCATCAAAATCCGATAGGCTCGAGAAATATGCAATTTTGCTTTACGATTTATTAAAATTTATTGTATGCTAACGTACCAGATGGATGCACTGTGACTGTAAGCTGTGACAGTATGTGACGCAGTGTGAACACGGCATAAGCTGTCGTGTAAACGTAATCCTTAATTCCGAATAACTATCGTATATCGTTATCGATGCACTTACCCTGCCCATACTCACGAATATCGCTTAATTGTGACGAGTGTCAGGAAAAGAAAGAATAGGAATATGGGTAGTATAGGTGGTCCGGGGAATACGGGGAATTTTGTGCCTAATTGCCAAATGTGCGACGTACAACACGCACAGGAGCTACGGGGACATTTTCATTATCGTTCGTCTCATTATCGTTCAGCTCCATGATCTGCATGAGATCCTCCTGCATCAATGATGGTCCCCTGAAGCTTTGATAATTATCCAAAGCATCGCTGCTTGCCGCAGTTGTGTAGTTGTTGTTGCTGCTGTCCAAATCTTGGGCAATAGAGATGCTGATGCTATTATTGTGGGGCAGCTGCTGCTCAACGGGCGCAATGATCGGGATCGGGACCTTAAACCAGGGCAATGTTAGCGAGATGCGATGCCAGCGTTCCGAAGCCCGTTCCGAGAGGATTCGACTTGGTCGCGGTGATTGAAAACCGCTTATTGTTGTTGTGTTTGTGGTGACTGTGGTGGCCATCGTTGCCACATCGGTTGTTTTTATCCTAGCTGAGGCCTTTTGGCTTGTGGTGGGCATATCGTCGTCGTCGTCGTCGTCGAAGCTGTGCAGTGTTTCCAGCTCCTCTGTTGGCGGCAACATTGCCGTTTGCATCTCCTCCACATCCGATTCAGCATTACTAATTTTGTTGTCGTTATTGCTTTTTTGATTTTTGCTGGAAGTAGGCAAACTCTGGTATTCCATCTCCAATTGCACGACACGATTATTATTATCGATATCCCGATTAATATGATCGTTGATGCTATTATCGATTATTATGCGATTGTTGCTGTTGTTCTGGCGGTATTCCATTTCCATTTCCAATTGCATGCCCCGATGATTCATCAGCAGCTCCTCACCCCCCGGCAATGAGATGCAGTTCATCACACGCTGCGCGGCGGCCATCTGACTGCGCATCATATTGTTGCTAGAGCGCGAATTGCCATATTGCAGTCGCTGCTGGAGCATCGAACGCTTAACGATATCCGGATGCGGTTGCGGTTGATTCTCTGCATCCTGCGCCTGCAATTAGGGTTGTTGAAAATATATCAAAATATCGATATTTTTTATAAAAAATGATATATTTATATCGCGATATTAGATTTGCCGATATATCGAATATGCGATATTTTTTTTATATTATGAAATTTGACTATCTTTTTTTATTGTGGGGCATATTACTTTTTTTTTTTAAAAAAAAGGTAAAAAAATATCAATTATATCGATATATCGATATTTTGAAATGATATATTAAATATCATTTTGATACTTTTTTAAAACAGAACATATCGATACATTTTAAAAATGTTCGACAGCCCTACCTGCAAATCTATCGATGTGCGTCGATTATTACATCTGGCAAACAGCAACGAATCGATAACCTCCTGGCGCTGTCGACGCTGTGCGATACGTTTGATATTCGAACGGGACTGTTCATTGCCATAACTGATGCGTCTGGCGGCGCGCTGGCGTCGCTCCTGCGCCTCGCGTCGCGCCGCATCCGCAGCGCGCATTTTGGCCGTGGATCGCAGCTCGCTGCGCAAATAGAAACCGGCGCCATTCTCGGCCAGCTCGGCGTTGCGCCGCGACATCTGCTGGCCCAGTTCGCGGGCACGCTCCAAAGCCTCCAAGCGCAATCGACGCTGCTGCTCCTGCTGTTGGGCCTCCGGCGTATGATCATGATGATGATGATGATGATGATTCGATGTGCTTGGCGTTGTTGACTCGTTAACGTTAATATCCTCGATTTCGCGAAACAGCCGCTTGAGTCGCACCTGGCGCATCTTCATCTCAATGGTGCGATCATTGAACTCCTGAATCCGCTCGTATTCCTCCCGCAAACGCTGCAGCTGTCCATTCCGACGGCTATTGTTGAATATGCGCCGGAAATATGGCGTACGCTTGATTTGATATGACATTATTTATGGCGGCAGATGATAGGAGTAACAGAACAATATCTATTGTTATCGATATCGATAATCAACAACGAATTTGGTTTACCAAAAAGAACGAGAAAAACTTGTTTTAATTTTTTCACACTTTTTTCGCTTTTGTATTGCACTTGAAAATTTTGTAAATGAAAAAGATAATTGATTTTTTCTTGAAATGTTGCTGAAACGAAAATGATTATTTGTTTACTGAATCTGTTTAACTGTAAGAAAAGCCTACTACCAAAAAGAAAACTGCGCTATATAATTTGTCAAATTTTAATACATTAAATTTATTCTCAGTCAAATTTGGTCACAATTTTGAATAGCTTACAATTAGTTCACATTAAAATGATTTCGATACAAAAACAAGTGTTAAGATAAGAGACATTGCATTAAGACATATATGAAAAAGTTAAATGGAGATAAATGTAGTTTTAGTTCAATTTGTTACGACGCCTGCGCCGATGCAGCTCAAGAAAGACTTCTTTGCCCAGTGAGCCAAATGAACGGTTCATTTGGCCAGTTTGGCCATCATGTGAACCAGCTTGTGTTCATCGGCACCAACAATGCTGCCCACTCGTCGATTGCCCTTGATGAATACAAATGTCGGCATGCTGCGAACTTTGTACTTGGTGACCAGTTCATCGTACTTGTCCACATTGATCTTCATAAAGAGCGCCTTGTCCGCATATTGGCGTGACAGTGATTTAACCAGCTTCTCGATATCTTTGCATGGCCCGCACCATGTTGCATAGAAATCAAGCACAACGATTTTATTTTCGGCTCCATCGATGCGCTTGTGGAAATCGTTAAGGCTGCGAATTGTGGTCAGTGTGCTGCTGCTCATGATGAAACTGTTTTATTTTGGCGACGATTCACTTGACACTTGACTTGACTCGATGAATATATGTATGTAAATTGACTTGAACTAACGTCGATTACTTTTTTTAATGCTTTTACAATAAGATACGAATATTACAGCGCGCAATCCTTTTATGTTATGTTGCTTCATGGGCACTGCTCTTATTTATAGCGCTTTCTGTTCGCGCTTTTCGCGCGCTTTTTTCTCACCACACAAAATGGCCACTACACATACGTACCAATACACACACACTCATTCGAAAAAACGGTAAAATTCCTGCTTGTTAGCGTTGCCACCTTTCAATCGATTAGCCACACAGTATTTTTTTAGTGGTATATTTTAACGCCAAGTTCAATTGAACACATAGCTGAACTGGAACTGAAACTGGGCGCAGTTTTTTCACTGTCGAGAAACCACATAAAATAGCAAAACTCGATTGTCATGGAAAAACTGTGTTTTTATTTTGTTGTCAATTATTCCCATTTCGTTTCAGCCTGTCTGGTGAAGCTGAACACAACAAATTTCCCGAACAACAAATTTTTGTACGTAAATAATAAGAAATATTCGAAAATTTCAGTAATTAATAAGTATAAAACTTGCAGCGAAAAAAAGCGATAAACAGCGAAAATGGTCCATGTGATACAGGACAAAGAGGACTTCGAGCAGCAATTGTCGAATGCTGGCGATAAACTGATCGTTATCGATTTCTGTGCCAACTGGTGCGGACCGTGTAAAATAATTGCGCCCAAACTGGAGGAATTGGCTGCCCAATATACTGAACGTGCCGTTGTGCTCAAGGTGAATGTGGATGAGAATGAGGAGATAACGCTTGAGTATAATATAACCAGTATGCCGACATTTGTGTTCATTAAAAACGGCGAGGTGCTTGAGATATTCGTCGGTGGCAATTCCGATAAATTGGCCAAATCGATGGAGAAATATGTGGGCGATGCCGATGAACCCGATGAATTGCAGCCACAAATGGGTTCGGCATCGACATCGGAAAGTGCTGTTAGTGGCAGCACAATGGGCGAGATCGATATCGATGAGGAGCCCGATAATATAGTTCACGATGTGCCAAGGGATATGCCAAGGAACATCAACGATGAGGGCGCCCTAGAGAATTAATTATCAAATGAAAATGGAATCACCGCAAATCTAGTCACAATTACAATTACACCAAAAGCCAGTACCCATCTGAAAACTAAAAACAAACCCAAAACCGAAACCGAAACAATCATATGTTTAATATTCACAATACCTAAAATTACCAATAAACCTTAATTGTCGCCAACTTACAACTTATTGCCGGTATTTTTTTTTAAACTTGAATGAATTATGTTGACAGCAAGTCAAACCTTTTGCCGCCAAATCTGGCTTTTTTTAACTTTCAAAT